>CM067359.1:116858862-117003685 GCA_034401795.1 Chaetoderma sp. LZ-2023a
GGGAACATGATGGCCCGCTTTGAAATGTACACTAACGAGCGGCAAATGTGTTTTCAACTAATCTGTTTTAGCACAAAAAAAGATAAACGATCATTAAATATTAGTTTTTTACGTGACGACAGTGCCCCGGATATGGTATAAGCAAATATAGTTTAAGTGGGCAAGCTGCATTACCAACGTTGACATATATGGGAACTTTCTGAGTTCTGGACCACCTTCAAGAAGATTTGTCTTCAGAAATATCCATGGTCTTTACACCATTCCATAAATCTATAAGTAATCAGTCTTCCTTAGTTGGTCGACTCATGCAGATATTTCGTAAATACCCATTCCCCAAACATATCTGATGAATAATTGTTGAAATTGTCTGTGTCCCGAGCCGATAACTGGATGCGGCGGCAGCAGTAGCAGCAGCAACAGCAACAACAGCACGACAGCAGCAGCAGCAGCAGCAGCAGCAGCAGCAGTAGCAGCAGCAGAAGCAACAGAAGCAACAGCAGCAACAACAGCAACAGCACCAACGGAGCTAACAGCAGGAGCAGCAGCAGCAGCAGCAGCAGTAGTACCACCACCACCACCACCACCACCACCACCACCATGCCATCTTCTGATGGCTCTTGTTTCCCATGTGCCATGTTGTGGCTTGGGTGTAATTAAATAAATAAATGGAATAAATGAAAATATTCATCTAACATAGCTGAATGCAGATGTAGACGTTTTTGGTGGGACTTACGCCATATTACTTTTTAGTACTTAACCCATCTTGAGTCAACTTGTCGTTATAATGGTAACACGGCCTCTCCAGTAGTCTTGAGGTCTGTCTATTTGCAGGTCAAGAGAAGAGTATTTTTTAGAATTTACCACTGGAATGACTGGCTCGTTTACAGTCATTCCAGTGCTAAATTTTCAAAAATACTCTTCTCTTGGCCTGCAAATGGGCACTGATAAAGCAAAAATTTAGATTACCTAGACAATCAACCCTATAATCGCCAGTTGGTCAAAAGTCCAACTGTTTAAAAAATATTTTCCTAAATTCCAGTGGTAAATTCCAAAAAAAACCCAGTTCTCTTGGCCAGCAAATGGTCATCCACTGAGCAAATATTTGAATTTTCTCTTAAAATCTTGACAACTGAAAGGGTTAATTGACAACCGTAGCATTTTGACCGCTTTGAGGCGCTGTCGACACAGAGGGGTTAAGTACCCTTCGTGAATACGTAGCCTGTTGCTTATTTTGAATGCAATATAACTGAGAGGTGTTGCTTTTATCAAACCAGCTTAGCAGATTTCCTTTACGTCCGTCTTGAAACTGAGATTCTATCAATTCATTGCTCGCAAAGTTATTTGACTCTGGAGTTAACCAAAGATGACTGCATACAATTCCAACAAGATATATACAGCATTTAAGAATGTTCAGACACATGGCTACTACGCTTCTACATGGACAAATGCAAAATGATGATAATTGGCAAATCCAAATTAGAAATACAAACTCTGAGAAAGTAGCCAGGCTATTGAAAGCACCACAAATGAAAAGGACATTGGAGTCACCATTGATGACAAATTAACCTTTGATTTTCATATCAACGAGACAATTAACAAAGCCAACTCCATGATGGGACTCATTATAAGATCAATGGAATTTCTCGACATAGCCAGCTTCAGAATTATCTATACAGCACTTGTGCGTCCCCACCTCGAATATGCCAACCAAGTATGGAGCCCATACCTCAGAAGACAAATTATAGCCCTGGAAAATGTCCAGGGGAGGGCGACAAGACGTGTACCTGGTATACAAGAACCTACGTAATAAAAAGACGTAAACTGATAAACCTGCCAACACTTGCATATCGTCGACTAAGAGGTGATATGATCGAACTCCACAAGATACTAACCAACAAATACGAACCAGAGGCAATGCGCCTAAGCATCCCATTAGTCACCAACAGTACAACCAGAGGCCATTCCATGAAAATCCTCAAAAGGCGTTCACGACAGAACATCAGCAAGAACTTCTTCACTAACAGAGTTGTAGACATTTGGAATGACTTACCAGAAGCAGTTATCAGTGCCAGTACCACCCAAGCATTTGAACGTAGACTGGACAAATACTGGAAAGACAGACAAATCAGATTTAACATAGACAATACATTCACAACTGAAAGTGCATGCGACATAACAAATATAGTAGAAGACCCGGAGCTGACAGAAGACGGTATATAACCCTACAGTCAGAGGAGGACCAGTAAGTAAGACGCAACAGAGGAATCCAATCTGTCGATCAAGTATATGACGTTATAATCAATTACGTCCCACGAAGACTGACGTCACAATCAACTACTAATAAATGGCGTAGTTAAGTCTGTCCTGAACTGTTAGGAGTCCATTAGTTGTACGACTTGTGTGTTATACTATTAAATAAACATTCCGCTGAATATTTTTTAAACTAATTTGATTGGGCGCTGTTGCTGCCGTAGACAATCGCAACACGGGCGAAGCGTGGGCGGAGCCTAGCTAGGAATGGGTGGGGCATAGCTAAAACTGCATTCACCCATTGATATGAGTAGTTCAATTTGGTGAAGCGAAAGGTTAATAACAAAACAATGAAATCCTCCTCAGAAAACATTATTCAATAATTAATTAATAATTTGGCACAATTCGCGAGATCTCATCTCATATCATTTCATGGCTACATTTGGTCAAGAAAATCTAAATATTTGCTTATTGAATGGCCATTTACCGACGAAGAGAAGACTGTTTTTGACACTTTTCCACTGAAATGACTGACTGGGTTATCGAGCCAGTCATTCCAGTGGTTAAAATGTTCAACAATAGTCGTCTCTTGACCTGAAAATGGGCATCCTCAAGAATTCCTGTAGAGGCCGGTTTTGGCCGGTTTCGTCATGAATGTGTTAAATAACTAATATATACGATGTGCTTATTTATTAATGCAAATTTACTAAAAACAACGTCTAGATATAATATTTTGTCAAGACAACAGTCAATGTACCTTTCCAGGTTACCCATCCATCACATGACAGCATATGACCTCATAATCAACTATGAAACGTATAGCCATGACGCCATGAATGACTCGATTTAGTACGCCTTGAAAGCTTAATAGACACGTTGTACCAATTGTATGTCTTTGCTATTTAATAAATATGCTGTATTGCTGTTGAATATTGGGCGGGGCATAGCTAAAACTGGAAAGCTCCATTCACACTATTGTATATTTTTGCAACTATCTACACTAGAATACGAACGTAAACAGTGTCTTCAGCAGTATATTTCCATTACTCTAACTACAGAAGCGTTAATATGTAGACATGATATAAACTAAAGATTATACTATCAGTAACACGCTCAATGATACAGGCTTTACAAAGAGTGCAATCCTGTTTGCTGTCCGGTATTATGCCGCTGCTCCGTGTGGCTCATGGCCTGACTCAGGCCTCAAAGGAGGGGCTCAAGTATTCCTTCGAAGTAGCGCCGGTGTTTAGGAAAGTGATTGACTCTATTGCCTTATTGACGAATGCTAATTCAGAGCTGAACAGCGGGCGACGCGGGTTTTTCAGATCGGATCTGAATACGGGGTATGAACATTTGTGTTCAGGTTCATATCCTAATACTCCATAGCTATTTGGCGATGATTTGGCACACAGTATCAAGGACATTCAGGAGACCAATAAGGTGTCTCAAGGCGTCGCAGAGAAACGGTTTGTGCCAAGGTTCCATCCATATCGACCCTATTCATCAGAGAGAGGCGCGCAGCCAGCGGCCAGGTTTCAGAGGAACCGTTTTAGGGCAAAGTTCAAGGGGCTGGCGAGGAGCTCCGGGAGATGGCTGACGAGCACAAAGATGGGCGGTCGACAGGCACGAATGAAATAGAGGAGGTAGGCATTAGGGATAGTGTTCAGTTTATTGCCGGAAATATTTAAAACTATTATGACAAGTGGAAAGATCTTGCTTCAGATAAATTTATTCTTGATGTTTTGAATGCCTACAAGATTGAATTAGATGGAATTCCTTTTCAGGCAGTTATTCCTAAACCAATAATGTTTTCAAAAATTGAGGAGAGCGAAATTGAATCTGAATTTCAGAAATTTATCAGTTATGGAATTATTGAGCATTGTACCCATTCTAAAGGAGAATTTATTTCGAACATTTTTGTTAGACCAAAGAAGATATGGCACATATAGAGTGATTCTTAATTTATCTGAACTAAATAAATTTGTGTCTTATTATAATTTTAAAATGGACACCGTTCAAAATACAATGCATTAATTGAAACTGACTGTTTTATGACATCTTTAGATTCGAAGGATGCTTATTTTACGGTGCCTATTCATAAGAATTCACGGAAACTGATTTTACTGGGGAAAAAACACTTGTTTAAATTTACTGTCCTTCCTAGCGGCTTGTCTTCAGCTCCTAGGATTTTTACAAAAATATTTACACCGGTCTATGATCGTTTGAGGTGTAGATATCTTGTTACTTGACTATTCATTTATACTCGGAGACTTTTTAGATGAGTGTGCTAAAAATTCATCAATAGTGAGAGACATTTTCACATCTTTGGGATTTTTTTATTAACGAGGAAAAATCTGTCCTAATTCCATCAAAAACAATTGGTTTTGCTTAAACTCAATTTTGATTAAAGTTGAACTACCGCCGGGTAAAAAGGAACATGTTCTTCAGAAAGCAAGGTCAATTTTGCATTAAATCATCTATTACAATTAAAGAACGGGCGGACCTTTTTGTAAGCTAGCTTGTCATCAGACAAATATGGACCGGTGCTTTATAGAAATTTGGAAAATAAAAAATCGGTTGCTGTGAGAATAAACAGAAGAAGGGAGAAAGAACTGGTGGAAGATGGAATTAGGGATTCCTATAAATGTTTCAGAGCTTAAAGATCGATCGATCGATCCCCGAATGCCCTAGCTATCAATTTCCTGAAAACTATATAGGGAAGCCAGTTAAATTAGTTTCAAAATATTCAACAGAATATTTATTAAATAGTAAAAGCAAACAATTTGTACAACAACGCATAGACCGTCTTCAAATATGCGTTCGTGACGTACTTATCGACGTCATTCATGACGTCATTCATTATGATTTCATTCTACACATCACGCAGTTCATTATGACGTCATATGATGGGTGGGTACTTTGGAAAGGTGAATTGGGTTTCTGCTACCCATCTTCCTGGTTCCCTGAATCAGGATGTTGATTTGCTATCTAGAGTGTTTTACGATGAAACGGAATGGCTGCTAGATCCATCTGCATTTACCTACATCACAGATCATTTTGTAAAAACATCGGGTGACATTTTCGCGTTTAGACTTAATCACCAACTTGATAATTATATTTCGTGGGTTCCCGACCCAGATGCTATGTTACTAGATGCATTTACTATGAAATGGAATGACTATGTTTTATGCATTCCCCATTTTTGCAATTATCCAGGGGCATCAGAAAGATTTACGAAGATCCTGCAATGGGGGTTCTGGTGGTTCCTGGCAGGTGCATTCAAATTTGGTACCCCAAAATCTTCAAAATGCTAATCAAGCCTCCGCTTCATTTGAATTGGGTGGAAAATCTTGTGTTTCTACCATTTTCGGACAGAAAACATCCACTGGGATGCAAGTTCAGATTGATGGCATGTTATTTATCTGAGAAGCGTTGAAGAGGAGGGGCCCGCCAGAACAGGCCATTAATGTTAGTCCTGAGGCTTGGGACTCCTAATACCAGAAAGCAGTACCAAAATTACATTTCTAAATGGTAAACATTCTGTGCTGAAAAATCATATGATTAATTTTTGTCATCCGTTAAGACTTTCTCGCGTTTCTTCAGTTTACTTATGACTCTGGAGTAGGTTATAGTGGTTTAAACACAGCGAGAAGTACATTGTCGTCGATACTGTTGCTTAATGGTTCGGAATCTATGGGTATAAACATATTAATTTGTCGCTTCATTCGAGGAGTTTTCAAGCTAAGGCATTCCGGGTTTCAAGACATACAGATATTTGGGAGGTTGCCATAGTGATTAACTATTTTCGCAAAGAACCTCTAATACAGGATTTAAGTTTGTATAATTTGACGCTCCGGGCCGTGATGCTAGTCAGCCTGGTTACAGCGCCACGTTGTCAGTCTTTGCAATTATTAGACCGTCAGCATATGCAGAGGTTTCCAGACAATTTTGTTTTTCATTTGCTAGGAAACTTTAAACAAGCTAGACCGTCAAACCCCTCTTTAGTTGTTGAGATTCATAAATACGCGAATGATGACTCCCTATGTATTTACACATTGCTCAATGCATATATTGACAAATATTCGATCCCTTACTAAACTATTCGTAAGTACAATTAAGCCTCATAAGGCGGTATCATCTGATACTATTGGACGGTGGATAGAAACGATGGTGCGGTTGGGTCGTATTGATACACAGATTTTCAAGCCTCATAGTTGCAGGTCAGCATCTACGTCTGCAACAGCATGGCATGGTGTTAATACCAAAGACATTTTGGCGGCAGCTGGCTGGTCAAATGAAATGACTTTAAAAGTTCTACTTAAGGAAAGTCGTAGAACAGCCTGGTCAATATTTTGGACTGGCGATTATCGACAGCCACAAGTAAGACCAGTAGGGTTGGAAGGCGAATCATTAGATAAAGGTAAGCTGTTTTATTTGCCGCTCTGTAGAACCGCTGCTGCAATTATATCTCCTGCTAACTTCAAACATCAATAACTTTAAAGGCTCATGGGAACATGATTGCTTTAGAGGACTCGTGTATAGAATTAATTAATTAACCGAGACTTACCTGTAAGGTGAAGGTACGGTTATAATTCTATACACGAGTCCGAGAGCAAACGTGTTCACATCCCGGCCCAGTTTTGGCCAAATTATTTTATGATTTGGTGTATTTACCCTCCCTTGGGTAATATTGATGTCTGATGTTAAGATTTCTTTAAAGACTGAAGCCTATACGGGTGCACAATCTCATGTGAACACGTTTGCTTTCGGGACTCGTGCATGGAATTATAACCGTAGCTTCACCTTAAAGGTAAGTCTCGGTTAATTTATTAATAATTCATCACAAAAAGGGCAATGGACCTTTCCGAGTTCAACCATCGATCGGATGACGTCATATGACATCATAACCAACTAAGTGACGTGTAGATAGACGTAATAATGAATGACTCGATATAGCCCGTCTTAAACGCTTAGTAGTCTGGCACGTTGTATTTTTTGGCTATTTAATAAACATGCTGTTGACTATTTCGAAACTAATTTTACTGCGCGTTGTTGCTGCCATAGGTATAATTTTGTGGAAATTGATAGTTAGGATGTTCAGGGATCGCTCGATCCCAACAGGAGCGGTGTGGGCGGAGATTAGATAGGGATGGGCGGAGCTTAGAGGGATGGGCGGGGCATAGTTAAATGGAAAGGGCCATTGTGTTCTCAGATCTGTTTGTCACATATTATTTTCATCACAATCTTTTTAATGTTGTACAGATCAGCTTGAGTACATATCGAGACCCGTATTACTAGTTAAAGGAAATCTCACATTATCTTATACTAACCATTCGGGTGATAGAATTTGCCACGCATAATCTATCCAAGACATTTTAACTTTTTACCATGCTGACAACAAAAGATATTCAGGCTTTAGTAGCTAAATGTTGCTATATATGGCTGTCATGATTGACTTTTCAACCAATCCGAAACAAGAGTTTTAGTGAAACTCAACATACGCCCGCAGGTATACTTGTTTGAGGAATGCTAAATGTGAAAAGTTGGTCTTTGATAATTCTCTGTGAGTGTAGGTTCAAAACTCTTCGAGATCTGGCCCGGACAAGAAATCAGATGGACGGACGGACGGCGCGCGCCATCACATAATACGACCCCGCTTTGTGCGGACGTATAAAAACCTAGCATGTCTGCCTCAGTATATACGCTCAGTCATAGAGACTGACCTATAGTTTGGCAATGTGATATAAATGCAATCATAGAGGTAAGCTGTTGAATATTTTGAAACTAATTAGACATTGGCAGCAACAACTTCCAGTTAAATGTGTTTCAAAATTTTCAACGAGATGAGTATTACATAAAAAAGAATGTAATACATTGGCACTTACATGACATCACACACTATCACTTAAGGAGACAAAATAGTGGCGTTCACCGTTCAACATGTACGTGGTATTACAACGCAGATAATTGTGATACAAATAAGGGAATGTGACGGGCTGTAAATGATATGGAATCTATAGACCATAATCTGTCGGTGCAATACAACCTTTGAGATGAGATTATCTTCCCTTTAACTCACCCAGCTCACTGCAATGACGATTCTTCGGTACTATGTCTGTCTCCCTGTTAGACTGGCTGTCGTCATCTGTCTGTGTTATCTGTCTATCAAAAATGCGTGGATCGGATCCGTATATGACACCATAATCAATTACGTCATATGTAAGCAGACGTCGCAGTACATAGTGACGGTGGGTGGAGCTTAGTCGGAAATGGGCGGGACATTGCTAGAAAAGGAGTCGTCTAATATTCCACGTTTTGCCATTTGTTGATAGATTAACGCTGAATTTGGTTGATAAATGTTCCTTTTTTTGGTAATGTCGATTTGAGAAATGAATATAAAGTGACCACGCCTTATAACCCAAAAGTTGTTGTCAGTGTTAGGTATTCAAAATACTGGAACCTGGGGTGGGTGGGATTCATTTGTGTCACGTTTCGTCTGTTGTTGGTGGATTAAAATCGAATTTGGAAAATTTGTTTTATTTTGGCAATATCGTTTGGTATACCAATGAGTTGTATACATCTTAGATTCCCAAAGTTATGGCCTGTTAGATTTTTAATTATTGACCATATATGAGGAAAATATGTGTGTATATCGTTAGCTAAGCTCCGCCCACACGGAGGATCCCTGAACTCGCCGACTATCAATATCCAGAAAGCTATACAGGTAAGCTGTTGAATATTTGGAAACTAATTTGACAGGGTGTTGTTGCTACCTATGGCAGCAACAGCACCCACTCAAATTACTTTCAAAATATTCAACAGAATGTTTATTAAATAGTACAGACATACAATACGTACTTGACGGACTATTAAGCGTTTATGACGGAATAAATCGAGTCATTCATGACGTAATTGATTATGACGCCCTCCTACACGTCACTTACTTGATTATGACGTCATAAGATCGATGGATAAACGGAAATTCATTTCTGTGCAGATATGGTAGATATAAACAACGTTTATTCTGGTAACCAATCTGACTAGGCACCTCATGGTACACTATTTCTTAGATACAAAACCAGAAGTCAAATGTTCCTATACCGAAATAGAAAGAATGCAACTGGAGACATAAATATTGGTCCAAAACGATCAACAAAATTCGAGGATGTAGTTCAAGAAGGACCATACATAAGACTGGAACCAGTAGTAAGTGAATTCACACTGGATAACGCTATACTACTAGAAGCCAATAATAGATCCAATAGTAATCGCCAATGAAAAGGAAGTAGTAGTATATAGATAAAGCTGGATCTATCATGCAGTGCAACCGGGATTAGATGGAAAGCAACAAGTGTCATAACTCTGACATACAAGGGTGAATACAGTTCATTTTCCTAAACCAAAAGGAACATATTTGCCAAATTGGGCGAAAAGTCAAATCGTTGCTAACGGACCAGTGGACAGATCGCCATGCTAACACGCTTACCATTAGATCAGTGACTTCAACATATTAACATGTATGATCTTCAATGCAATATTTATAATCAACATTAATCAAATTTCATAATTAACAATAATAAAAACACGTTGTAGCAGCAGCAGTATCGAAATGATTATTATTACTATAATTAGAATACTAATTATTATCACTATTACGATATATAATTATAATAATAATAATATTATTGTTGTTGTTGTTGTTGTTGTTGTTGTTGTTGTTGTTGTTGTTGTTGTTGTTGTTGTTGTTGTTGTTTTTTGTTGAATAAAGCAACATACTTTGCTCTGCCTAGCGTTCAGTAGGGTAAACGTTTTAAACGTTTTGCTAAATCTGAAACCTATTGCCAATCTGTGTTTCGCTTTAATTACGTCATATAATATAAAAACGAGAAAAGCTGGCTTTTCACACACAGAACGCTTTGAAATGTTCTCCCTACTAAACGCAGGCTGTTGAAATCAAGGGAGATAATTTACTCTGGTTGTAGTAAGGAACAAAAGGATACAAATTGCGCTGGTTGTTTTCAAGAAATAGGGGAGATAATTTGCTCTGGTTGTTGTTCATGGAATAACGGAATGTAATTATATAGATTTACATCAACATCTTAATGTAGTCAGCAAAGGTAAGAAATAAACTTTAAAACATAAAACCAATACATTTTGTATATAAAATTATATCTTTCACTCATGACTCAGATCGTTCATTGGATTCTATCTGCTAGATATTTACATCAGCCTAAAAGCTTTAGTGTACATGATGTCGCTTAACACGTTGACACTCAGTGACCAACAAGAATTCTGCGGAATTAAATGTCTCACCTCTCGCCTGTTTGTCACAGTGACCGTGACCTTTGACTTTGTGACCTCAATGTTACATGTTATCATGCTGCTTCCTAACATTATAGGTAACCATGTACCCAAGCTTAGTTCCAATAAGAGTATACATGCAAACGTAAATAATTTGCTACACGGACAATCTAAAGGGTGAAACAGCAGAGGTTAAATAGCAATGCCAGAATGGCCTTGACCTATGACCTTATGACCTCACTATGAGCGTGCTGCCTCGTGGTGGTATTTGAAACCATGTGTCCAAGTTTGTTTCCTGTATGATTAAGAAATTCTAATACATAAGAAAACAAAGACTTAACATTGGAAATACATACCTGACAGGTCATATATCAAGGCTACGGTGACCTTGAGCTTTGATCTAATGATATCACTATCAGCACACAGCTTCCGTATGGTATTGGTTGTCATGGCTCCAACATTAGTTCTAGTAACATAAGTAATTCTGATGTATAAATGCAAATGGTTTGCTAAACGCAAATCTAACTTTGAAAGAGTGGAGCTCAAATAACAACGTCAGACTGACATAGATCTTTGACCTGGTCAACTCTCTGTCACTTTCATGCATCCTCTTGGCATAAACAACCACGTACGTGTGTTCCATTACGGTTAACCAATCCCGAAATATAAGCTGATAAGTTTTGCTAAAGGCAACAAGAGACATCAGAAAATATCAAATATCTCGCCATGTTGCCGCAGAACCAGGCCTTCCCGGGACTAAATATTCAGTGAAAAAATAATGTCCAAGCCATACACATACATAACCAAAGTTTTCATAAGATAGCAAATAGCTAACCTGTATATATGTATTAATTGTTACAGGATATAATGTATCATCGGATACCATCTCATTTTGAAATGAGAATCTAGCTGTCAAATCAAATTACCCATGATATTAACCAACAGGCAAGCATAGCGTCTGAGAAGCATAGCTTTAAGACTGAACCATAAAGCCTCACTGCCGGTTAGTAACATGCAGTACAATGACTACTGGTACACCAAGTCTGGCCGAAAGGAATATATGGTCCAAATATAAGTTCAAAGCCAGCAAAAAAGTAGAAACATCTTCAAAGCCAAGTTCATTAATATGATGCAGACTACATTTAAGCAGCCTATAGAGCAAATCAAAACATCTTATCTAAATTGAATAAGTCTTTGCTGATTAAATTGTCAACCTCAACCACAATATAATAATAAGCAGAACCTGGGTGCAAATCAGCCCTAAAATAATCAAATCCAGTAAAATGCTGTCAAAATTTCTTGTTCATGCAGACTAGATGGAATCATCGCATAGAATGAATCTATGAAGCCGTTTTTGAAAATTTATGGCTGGAATGACTGGCTCAGTTATCGAGCTAGTCATTTCAGTGCTAAATTTTCAAAAACGGCTTGATATAGAAAATGACATTTTCTGAGAAAATTTAAATTTTCTTTACCAAATTTGACAGTTAATGTCAGCTTTCACTTTATTTTACCCTTCAACTCTTGAAATGTCAGTGTCTCAATGTCAAGGCATAGAGGATCTCACATAGTTGACCTTTCGTATACAATTTATCACATAAATTTAGTGAGATCTCATTTGGAACGAGCTTTAGAGAGATCTCATTTGGAACGAGCTTTAGTGAGATCTCATTTGGAACGAGCTTTAGTGAGATTTCATTTGGAGCGAGCTTTAGTGAGATCTCATTTGGAACGAGGTTTAATGAGATCTCATTTGGAACGAGCTTTAGTTTGATCTCATTTGGAACGAGCTTTAGTGAGATCACATGTGGAATGAGCTTTAGTGAGATCTCCTTCTTTAGTGAGATCTCATTTGTAATGCGCTTTAATGAGATCTCATATGGAACGAGCTTTAGTGAGATCTCATTTGGAACGAGCTTTAGTGAGATCACATGTGGAATGAGCTTTAGTGAGATCTCATTTGGAACGAGCTTTAGTGAGATCTCATGTGGAATGAGCTTTAGTGAGATCTCATTCTTTAGTGAGATCTCATTTGTAATGCGCTTTAATGAGATCTCATATGTAGCGAGCATTAGTGAGATCTCATTTGGAACGAGCTTTAGTGAGATTTCATTTGGAACGAGCTTTAGAGGGATCTCATTTGGAATGAGCTTTAATGAGATCTCATATGGAACGAGCTTTAGTGAGATCTCATTTGGAACGAGCTTTAGTGAGATCTCATTTGGAACGAGCTTTAGTGAGATCTCATTTGGAACGAGCTTTAATGAGATCTCATTTGGAATGAGCTTTAGTTTGATCTCATTTGGAACGAGCTTTAGTGAGATCACATGTGGAATGAGCTTTAGTGAGATCTCATTCTTTAGTGAGATCTCATTTGTAATGCGCTTTAATGAGATCTCATATGGAACGAGCATTAGTGAGATCTCATTTGGAACGAGCTTTAGTGAGATCTCATTTGGAATGAGCTTTAGAGGGATCTCATTTGGAATGAGCTTTAATGAGATCTCATTTGGATCGAGCTTTAGTGAGATTTCATTTGGGGCAGGCCTTAGTGAGATCTCATTTGTAACGAGCTTTAGTGAGATCTCATTTGGAACGTGCTTTAGTGAGATCTCATTTCGGATTAGCTTTAGTGAGATCTCATTCCAGCCATAAATTTTCAAAAACGGCTTGGTATAGAAAATGATATTTTCTGAGAAAATTTAAATTTTCTTTACCAAATTTGACAGTTAAAGTCAGCTTTCACTTTATTTTACCCTTCAACTCTTGAAATGTCAGTGTCTCAATGTCAAGGCATAGAGGATCTCACATAGTTGACCTTTCGTATACAATTTATCACATAAATTTAGTGAGATCTCATTTGGAACGAGCTTTAGAGAGATCTCATTTGGAACGAGCTTTAGTGAGATTTCATTTGGAATGAGCTTTAGTGAGATCTCATTTGGAAAGAAATTTAATGAGATCTCATTCGTTAGTTAGATCTCATTTGGAATGCGCTTTAATGAGATCTCATATGGAACGAGCATTAGAGGGATCTCATTTGGAACGAGCTTTAGTGAGATCTCATTTGGAACAAGCTTTAGAGGGATCTCATTTGGAACGAGCTTTAGAGGGATCTCATTTGGAACGAGCTTTAGAGGGATCTCATTTGAAATGAGCTTTAATGAGATCTCATTTGGATCGAGCTTTAGTGAGATTTCATTTGGGGCAGGCCTTAGTGAGATCTCATTTGTAACGAGCTTTAGTGAGATCTCATTTGGAACGCACTTTAGTGAGATCTCATTTCGGATTAGCTTTAGTGAGATCTCATTTGGGATGAGCATAAGTGAGATCTCATTTGGAATGAGCTTTAGTGAGATCTCATTCTTTAGTAAGTTCTCATTTGGAACGAGCTTTAATGAGATCTCATATGGAACGAGCTTTAGTGAGATCTCATTTGGAACGAGCTTTAGTGAGATCTCATTTGGAACAAGCTTTAGTGGGATCTCATTTGGGGCAGGCCTTAGTGAGATCTCATTTGTAACGAGCTTTAGTGAGCTCTCATTTGGAACGAGCTTTAGTGAGATCTAATTTGGAACGAGCTTTAGAGGGATCTCATTTGGAATGAGCTTTAGTGAGATCTCATTTGGAACGAGCTTTAGAGGGATCTCATTTGGAATGAGCTTTAGTGAGATCTCATTTGGAACGAGCTTTAGTGAGATCTTATTTGGAATGAGCTTTAGTGAGATCTCATTTGGAACGAGCTTTAGTGAGATTTCATTTGGGGCAGGCCTTAGTGAGATCTCATTTGTAACGAGCTTTAGTGAGCTCTCATTTGGAATGAGCTTTAGTGAGATCTCATTTCGGATTAGCTTTAGTGAGATCTCATTCCAGCCATAAATTTTCAAAAACGGCTTGGTATAGAAAATGATATTTTCTGAGAAAATTTAAATTTTCTTTACCAAATTTGACAGTTAAAGTCAGCTTTCACTTTATTTTACCCTTCAACTCTTGAAATGTCAGTGTCTCAATGTCAAGGCATAGAGGATCTCACATAGTTGACCTTTCGTATACAATTTATCACATAAATTTAGTGAGATCTCATTTGGAACGAGCTTTAGAGAGATCTCATTTGGAACGAGCTTTAGTGAGATTTCATTTGGAATGAGCTTTAGTGAGATCTCATTTGGAAAGAAATTTAATGAGATCTCATTCGTTAGTGAGATCTCATTTGGAATGCGCTTTAATGAGATCTCATATGGAACGAGCATTAGAGGGATCTCATTTGGAACGAGCTTTAGTGAGATCTCATTTGGAACAAGCTTTAGAGGGATCTCATTTGGAACGAGCTTTAGAGGGATCTCATTTGGAACGAGCTTTAGAGGGATCTCATTTGGAATGAGCTTTAATGAGATCTCATTTGGATCGAGCTTTAGTGAGATTTCATTTGGGGCAGGCATTAGTGAGATCTCATTTGTAACGAGCTTTAGTGAGATCTCATTTGGAACGCACTTTAGTGAGATCTCATTTCGGATTAGCTTTAGTGAGATCTCATTTGGGATGAGCATAAGTGAGATCTCATTTGGAATGAGCTTTAGTGAGATCTCATTCTTTAGTAAGTTCTCATTTGGAACGAGCTTTAATGAGATCTCATATGGAACGAGCTTTAGTGAGATCTCATTTGGAACGAGCTTTAGTGAGATCTCATTTGGAACAAGCTTTAGTGGGATCTCATTTGGGGCAGGCCTTAGTGAGATCTCATTTGTAACGAGCTTTAGTGAGCTCTCATTTGGAACGAGCTTTAGTGAGATCTAATTTGGAACGAGCTTTAGAGGGATCTCATTTGGAATGAGCTTTAGTGAGATCTCATTTGGAACGAGCTTTAGAGGGATCTCATTTGGAATGAGCTTTAGTGAGATCTCATTTGGAACGAGCTTTAGTGAGATCTTATTAGGAATGAGCTTTAGTGAGATCTCATTTGGAACGAGCTTTAGTGAGATTTCATTTGGGGCAGGCCTTAGTGAGATCTCATTTGTAACGAGCTTTAGTGAGCTCTCATTTGGAATGAGCTTTAGTGAGATCTAATTTGGGACGAGCTTTAGTGAGATCTCATTTCGGATGAGCTTTAGTGAGATCTCATTTGGAATGAGCTTTAGTGAGATCTCATTCTTTAGTGAGATCTCATTTGGAACTCGCTTTAGTGAGATCTCATTTGGAAAGAAATTTAATGAGATCTCATTTGGAACGAGCTTTAGTGAGATCTCATTTGGAACGAGCTTTAGTGAGATCTCATTTGGAACGAGCTTTAGTGAGATCTCATTTGGAACGAACTTTAGAGAGATCCAAATGAGATCTCACTAAACGAGTGTGATAAATTTTATATGAAAAGTGAACAAGCGCGAGATCCTTTCCAATTGATTCTGGCCATATTCCCGCCACTGTACCATTATCTTTTATATTATTTCTGTAGCGCTTTATTACTAGGAATTCTGACCAACACACCGGAAAATATAGCGACAGGTGCTCAAGTTATTATCTCAGGTCCTTAATTATTCTTATTTGAGCTTTTAAAATTTCTGAGCTTTCTATTAACGTTTATCAAACCGTATCCTTCTACATTCTAAAATAACTTTACAAACAACGTTGCTACGTCATCGTGGCTACGTGACAACGGGTGCAGTAATTTATTGATCGAAAAGAGTGTCGACTTTATTACGTTACTGAGAGAAAATAAGAACGTTTTAATAATGTTTAACCGTTTAATGGTCGAAGGGTTTTTTGAAAAATGTTAACTTTTGCTCGGTGAATGTCCATTTGCAGGCCAACAGAAGACTATTTTAGAAAATTGACCAGTGGAATGACTGGCTCAGTTACCGAGCCAGTCAAATGACTGGCTCAGTTACCGAGCCAGTCATTCCAGTGGTAAAATTCCAAAAATAATTAGTGAATGTTATGCAATAGAATAAAAGATTGCTTATTTGATAAAATTATAAAGAGAATTCAACTAAAAAAATGTTGTATGGCTAGAGTTGAATACAATGGTGCCAGTAGATCTAATATAGTACAGCTTAGAAATAACCTATAATGTTTCAAAACTAAAAGGCGCACGCACTGTTGAATATATTGAAGATAATTGGATTGAAAGCCATTGCTGCGTAAAGCAATCTTCCAATCCAATTATGTTCAAAATGTTGAACAGAACATTTCTTACTAACTAACCTGTTTCTGTTTTGAAAACATCATACCTCATTTATTAGCTGTACTGTAGGCCTATTCACTTGAGCTTGTCTTAAAAGACCACCATATTGCCCACCAATAAGTTGTCATTAAAAGACAGGTGGTCCATGAAATATCTACCTATAGGGGGCCACAAGACGGGGGTTCCTTAGCCATTTAACAATCAGCCAGTCATTCCAGTGATAAATTTTCAAAAATAATCTCTTGTTTGAGAGTTAAAATGTTAAGACCACCTGTCTTAATGAAATACGAGTTTATGGTTCCCTATAGGCAGGTGGTCTCGTGGACAGGTACAATGAATCTTCTATCACAGATTTCATAGAAAATGTCCATTTGCAGACCAAGAGAACACGATTTTTTTAAAGATTTACCACTGGAATGACTGGCTCGGTTATCGAGCCAGTCATTCCCGAGATAAATTTTCAAAAATAGTCTTCTCAAGACCACTGCAGAAGCCGTTATTGGCTGATATGAGTGTTAAAGGGTTAATAACAAGTGCTGTGCTCTATGGTTGTAACATAAGAAGCTTTGTTAGATAAGCACGATCATTTGACAATCAGCCAGCATGACTGACTGACAAACCAACTTAAAATAGTTACGAGTCGAGACTAAATTTGCTTTCTCATATAAAATATCCATTTTCAGACAAAGAGAAAACTATTTTTTTAAACTTACCACGGGAATGACTGGCTGGGTTATCGAGCCAGTCATCCATGTGTTAATTTTCTAAAATAGTCTTCTCTAATGGACATTTCGCGAGACAACTGCAGATGTAATTTCTGTCCAGCTTAGTGATGAAGCGGTAACCTAAAATGTAAGTTTTACTAAAACATAATATTATAACGAAATAAAAAATAAACTTATTTAGTAAAATTTTTTACACATTTTATTTGAGAAACAAGCAGATCAATGATCTTACTGATCACATGTTAAGGATTAAATCGCTTAACCCTTTTACCCTCAATGACCAGAAGCAATACAATCTGTATGATGTAGAGAATATCCTGTTGAATATTTTGAAAAGTAATTTGATGGGGACCTGTTGCAGTCAACAGCTTTCGGGTATAGTAGTCTTGAAATTGCGGGACTGGAATTTCAAGAATTAAATGGTTAATACATTGATCCTAAGCATATGATAGTTTAGTTGACATTTGACTCATGTTTTCCACAAACTATGTCACAATGAACTCAGGGATTAGGAAACAATAACTCGTAAAGGACCTTTCCAGTTTATCCAATCATCATATGACATCATAATCAACTACGTGACGTAAAGGATGACGTCATAATCAATGATTTCATGAATCACGTAGATAACGAACGCATAAATGAGGACGGACTAAGCGTTGTTGTACGAATTGTATGTCTTTATTATTTAATAAACATTCTGTTGAATATTTTGAAACTAATTTGACTGGGCGCTGTTGCTGCCATAGGAAAAGCCACCCAATAGGCAGCAACAGCACCAGTCAAATTAGTTTTAAAATATTCAACAGATTACCTGTATAGTTTTCTGGAAGTTGATAGTCAGCGAGTTCACGTATCGATTGATCCAGACGTCCCTTTTGCAGTCAAAAGGTATAAACAAGAGACTAAAGGGGTCTGTATCGCTCACCTAGAACATAGCCATTACAACTAGAAAGGCAATTAATTATAAGTGGAAGCCTAAGGCGTTAATCAGACTTGTAACAAGAACACAGAGGCCATGTTTCTTTAACGTATCAACTTTCTTTGAGCAAATTTTAATCACCCTACTCCCTAATCATATCTCCCAAATGTCAGCCCGATTGGTTCAGCGATTCTGTAGAAGTCGCTTTCACAAAAACTTGGACATCCAAGTTGGCTGCTAAAGCATTATGCCAATCAACTTCCGTTGGAAAACTTGGTTCAGCTGTTGTCCTAGATGACCTCATGTTCCCCCAAACGAATTCGGAAAAGAAAATTTTAAAGGAATTAAAAAGTAGGCCAAAAACCAAGATGGCCGCCATGCCAATTAATTGACTGACCGACTTCCTTTGAACAAACCTGTATCTCTATGCCCTAAGGATGCCTTTTGCCAAATACAATTGAAATCAGCCCATTGGTTCTCGAGACGACATTTTTAATTTCCTATTGCTTTAGCATAGGAGCTTTTGGCGAGAAAAAGATACATGATGACCACAAAACTGTTTATTCGACAGTTTCCACAATGGAAAATTTGAAACCAGAATACCAAAAAACCTATATAAAATTAAATTTGGCTGCAAAATCCATCAAATAAAAAAAAAGTAAATGGCCAGCAAACGTGCTACATTTTGATTGGCCCACGGCGGCCATGTACACTTTTTGACGTATCATATTCCCTTTAATGACCCTCAGTCCCATATCATATCTCTCAAATTTCGGCCCGATCAATTTAACGGTCCTGGAGAAGGGCGTTTTAGCTAAAACTAGGTCATCAACGACTGCCACCGAACTCTTTGGCCAATCAAGTTCCCTTAAACAACCGTGGTTCAGCTCTTGCCCTAGATGCTACTTCATGAGCTTTAAATCGATCCCCCAAGCGGTTTCGGAGATTTTTAAACACATTTTAAAAACAAGAATTCCGTGGAATTAAATGTCTCGCCTGTCTCCTGTTTGTCACAGCTACCTTGACCTTTGACCTTCATCCCTCAATGTTATCATGCCGCTTCCTAAGATTATAGGTAAGCAGGTATCCAAGTTTAGTTGCAATAGGCTTAACCAATCCTGAAATATAAGGTGAAGTTCTGCTAAACGCAAAAACTTAATGTTGACAAAGCAGTTCTGTATCAAGGTCAGTGACCTTGACCGTGTGTACCCCAACATCATGGTGCTTCCTAACATGATAGGTAACCATGTATCCAAGTTCAGTTGCAATAGGCTTAACCAATCCTGAAATATAAGATGAGATGTTTTGCTAAACGCAAAATCTTAATGTTGAAATAACAGTTCTGTATCAAGGTCAGAGTGACGTTAACCTTTGACCATGTGACCCTAACATCATCAAGCTGCTTCCTATTATTATATGTAACCATGTATCCAAGCTTAGTTGGAATATGCTTAACCAATCCTGAAATATAAGCTGAGAAGTTTTGCTAAACGCAAAAACTTAATGTTGAAATAACAGAGTTCTATATCAAGGTCACAGTGACCTTGACCTTGTGATCCCAACATCATCATGCCGCTTCCTGTCATTATAGGTAACCAGGTATCCGAGTTTAGCTGCAATAGGCTTAATCAATCGTGAAATATAAGCTGAAAAGTTGCTAAACGCAAAAACTTAACGTCAAATATTAACAAAGATTTTACCGTGACCTTTGACCCCATAACCTGGAATGCATGATGCCTGCATCAGCGTGCTACTTCCTTTCGATGTATATCTCCATATATTCAAGTTTGGTTCCAATCGGATCAGGCATTGCTGAGATATAAGACAATAACTTTTGTTTAACGCAAAAACTTAACGTAAAATATTAACAAAGCTTATACCGTGACCTTTGACACCATAAACTTGACCTCGTGACGCCTGCATCAGCGTGCTGCTTCCTTTCGATGTATATCTCCATGTACCCAAGTTTGGTTCCAATTGGATCAGGCACTGTTGAGATATAAGGCAATAACTTTTGTTTAACGCAAAAACTTAACATAAAATATTAACAAAGATTATACCGTGAACTTTTACACCATAAACTTGACCTCGTGATGCCTGCATCAGCGTGCTGCTTCCTTTCGATGTATATCTACATGTACCCACGTTTGGTTCCAATTGGATCAGGCATTGTTGAGATATAAGACAATAACCTTTGTTTAACGCAAAAACTTAACATAAAATATTAACAAAGATTATACCGTGACCTTTGACCGCATAACCTTGAATGCATGATGGCTGCATTAGCGTGCTGCTTCCTTTCGATGTATACCTCCATGCAACCAAGTTTGTTTCCAATTGGATCAGGCATTGCTGAGATATAAGACAATAACTTTTATTTAACGCAAAAACTTAACATAAAATATTAACAAAGATTATACCGGGACCTTTAACCCCATAACCTTGACCTCATGATGTCTGCATCAGCATGTTCCTTCCGTTAAATGTAAATCACCATGTATCCCAGTTTGGTTCCAATTGGATCAGGCATTGCTGAGATATAAGACAATAACTTTTGTTTAACGTAAAAACTTAACGTAAAATATTAACAAAGATTATACCGTGACCTTTGACCCCCATAACCTTGACATCATGATGTCTGCATCAGTATGCTCCTTCCGTTAAATGTAAATCACCATGTATCCAAGTTTGGTTCCAATTGGATCAGGCATTGCTGAGATATAAGACAATAACTTTTGTTTAACGTAAAAACTTAAAATATTAACAAAGATTATACTGTGACCTTTTACCCCATAACCTTGACCGCATGATGTCTGCATCAACATGCTGCTTTCTTTTGATTTATATCACCATGTACCCAAGTTTGGTTCCAATTGGATCAGGTATTTCTGAGATATAAGGCAATAACTTTTGTTTAACGCAAAAACTTAATGTAAAATAGTAACAAAGATTATACTGTAACGTTTGACCCCTGTAACCTTGACCTCATGGTATTTTTATCGGCGGGCTGCTTCCTTTTGATGTCTATTACCATGCAGCCAAGTTTGGTTCCAATTAGATCAGGCATTGTTAAGATATAAGACAATAACTTTTGTTTAACGCAAAAACTTAACATAAAATATTAACTAAGATTATACCGCAACCTTTGACCCTATAACCTTGAGCGCATGATGCCTGCATTAGTGTGCTGCTTCCTTTCGATGTATACCCCCATGTATCCAAGTTTGTTTCCAATTGGATCAGGCATTGCTGAGATACAAGACAATAACTTTTGTTTAACGTAAAATATTAACAAAGATTATACCGTGTCCTTTGACCCCCATAACTTTGACCTCATGATGTCTGCATCAGCACGCTCCTTCTGTTAAATGTAAATCACCATGTATTCAAGTTTGGTTCCAATTGGATCAGGCATTGCTGAGATATAAGACAATAACTTTTGTTTAACGTAAAAACTTAACGTAAAATATTAACAAAGATTATACTGTGACCTTTGACCCCATAACCTTGACGTCATGAGTGCTTTATCGGAAGGCTGCTTCCATTCAATGTATATCACCATGTACCCAAGTTTGGTTCAAATTGGATCAGGCATTGCTGAGATATAAGGCAATAACTTTTATTTTTGTTAAATGCAAAAACTTGACGTAAAATATTAACAAAGAATATACTGTGACCTTTGACCACCATAACCTTGACCGCATGATGTCTGCATCAACATGCTGCTTTCTATTGATGTATATCACCATGTACCCAAGTTTGGTTCCAATTGGATCAGGCATTGCTGAGATACAAGGCAATAACTTTTGTTTAACGCAAAAACTTAACGTAAAATATTAACAAAGATTATACTGTAATGTTTGACCCCTGTAACCTTGACCTCATGGTATTTTTATCGGCTGGCTGCTTCCTTTTGATGTCTATTACCATGCACCCATGTTTGGTTCCAATTACATCAGGCATTGTTAAGATATAAGACAATAACTTTTGTTTAACGCAAAAACTTAACGTAAAATATTAACAAAGATTATACTGTGACCTTTGACCCCCATAACCTTGACCTCATGATGTCTGCATCAGCATGCTCCTTCCGTTAAATGTAAATCACCATGTATCCCAGTTTGGTTCCAATTGGATCAGGCATTGCTGAGATATAAGACAATAACCTTTGTTTAACGCAAAAACTTAACATAAAATATTAACAAAGATTATACCATGACCTTTGACCCCCATAACCTTGACCTCATGATGTCTTCATATGCATGCTCCTTCCGCTACACGTAAATCACCATGTATCCAAGTTTGGTTCCAATTGGATCAGGCATTGCTGAGATATAAGACAATAACTTTTGTTTAACGTAAAAACTGAACAAATTGGATCAGGCATTGCTGAGATATAAGACAATAACTTTTGTTTAACGTAAAATATTAACAAAGATTATACCGTGTCCTTTGACCCCCATAACTTTGACCTCATGATGTCTGCATCAGCACGCTCCTTCTGTTAAATGTAAATCACCATGTATTCAAGTTTGGTTCCAATTGGATCAGGCATTGCTGAGATACAAGACAATAACTTTTGTTTAACGTAAAATATTAACAAAGATTATACCGTGTCCTTTGACCCCCATAACTTTGACCTCATGATGTCTGCATCAGCACGCTCCTTCTGTTAAATGTAAATCACCATGTATTCAGGTTTGGTTCCAATTGGATCAGGCATTGCTGAGATATAAGACAATAACTTTTGTTTAACGTAAAAACTTAACGTAAAATATTAACAAAGATTATACTGTGACCTTTGACCCCATAACCTTGACGTCATGAGTGCTTTATCGGAAGGCTGCTTCCATTCAATGTATATCACCATGTACCCAAGTTTGGTTCAAATTGGATCAGGCATTGCTGAGATATAAGGCAATAACTTTTATTTTTGTTAAATGCAAAAACTTGACGTAAAATATTAACAAAGAATATACTGTGACCTTTGACCACCATAACCTTGACCGCATGATGTCTGCATCAACATGCTGCTTTCTATTGATGTATATCACCATGTACCCAAGTTTGGTTCCAATTGGATCAGGCATTGCTGAGATATAAGGCAATAACTTTTGTTTAACGCAAAAACTTAACGTAAAATATTAACAAAGATTATACTGTAATGTTTGACCCCTGTAACCTTGACCTCATGGTATTTTTATCGGCTGGCTGCTTCCTTTTGATGTCTATTACCATGCACCCAAGTTTGGTTCCAATTAGATC
Source organism: Chaetoderma sp. LZ-2023a (assembly GCA_034401795.1). Classification (NCBI taxonomy): domain Eukaryota; kingdom Metazoa; phylum Mollusca; class Caudofoveata; order Chaetodermatida; family Chaetodermatidae; genus Chaetoderma; species Chaetoderma sp. LZ-2023a. The sequence goes on from CM067359.1 coordinate 116,882,504, forward strand.
AGGCATTGTTAAGATATAAGACAATAACTTTTGTTTAACGCAAAAACTTAACGTAAAATATTAACAAAGATTATACTGTGACCTTTGACCCCCATAACCTTGACCTCATGATGTCTGCATCAGCATGCTCCTTCCGTTAAATGTAAATCACCATGTATCCCAGTTTGGTTCCAATTGGATCAGGCATTGCTGAGATATAAGACAATAACCTTTGTTTAACGCAAAAACTTAACATAAAATATTAACAAAGATTATACCATGACCTTTGAGCCCCATAACCTTGACCTCATGATGTCTTCATATGCATGCTCCTTCCGCTACACGTAAATCACCATGTATCCAAGTTTGGTTCCAATTGGATCAGGCATTGCTGAGATATAAGACAATAACTTTTGTTTAACGTAAAAACTGAACAAATTGGATCAGGCATTGCTGAGATATAAGACAAAAACTGAACATAAAATATTAACAAAGATTATACTGTGACCTTTGACCCCATAACCATGACGTCATGAGTGCTTTATCGGTGGGCTGTTTCCATTCAATGTATATCACTATGTACCCAAGTTTGGTTCAAATTGGATCAGGCATTGCTGAGATATAAGGCAATAATTTTTATTTTTGTTTAATGCAAAAACTTAACGTAAAATATTAACAAAGAATATACCGTGACCTTTGACCCCCATAACCTTGACCGCATGATGTCTGCATCAACATGCTGCTTTCCTTTGATGTATATCACCATGTACCCAAGTTTGGTTCTAATTGGATCAGGCATTGCTGAGATATAAGGCAATAACTTTTGTTTAACGCAAAAACTTAACGTAAAATATTAACAAAGATTATATTGTAACGTTTGACCCCTGTAACCTTGACCTCATGGTCTTTTTATTGGCGGGCTGCTTCCTTTTGATGTCTATTATCATGCACCCAAGTTTGGTTCCAATTAGATCAGGCATTGCTGAGATATAAACTTTACTTAAAAGTTTACTCCGCCGCCGGAAAAGTGATACCTATGTCTCGATCCTGCTTCGCAGGCGAGACAAAAATCAAACAAAGTCTGAGATGGCTGCTGGTCAAATTAGCCGATCTGCTTCATTTGAACAAATTTGAATCTCTACGCTCTAACGACGCTTCCTGCCAAATATAATTAAAATTGGCCGAGTTGTTCTTAAGAAGAAGTTGTTTAAACTATAAGTTGATGGACGACGGACACACGCCAGATGGTCGCCATGGCATAAGCTCACTTGGCCTTTAAGGTCATGTGAGCTAAAAACAACAGCAACAGAGTTCCATAACAATGTTTTCAAAATGGACACTTTCGAAGCATGTTTTAAATAACTCCTGTTCTACTGGAGTGATCTTGTCCAGGCTAGTGTGGAAGATTACCCGTATGTTTCCCAAAGATGTATGCTAATTTTGGGATCAAAAGCTAAACGCAACAGCATTTAGCTTTCAGCAACATTGTTTTCAAAATAGATACATTTGATCTCGAGGCAGACAGAGTGAGAAATATATCAAGGACAGGGATATTGGACAAATTTGTCCTTGTTCAAATAAGTAAAGTTAACGTAACTTGTAACTGACAATTGCTAACATGTAACCAGTTTCAGTTAAATTTACATAATCTTTCAGATATATTAACCCTTTAACGCTCACATCAGCCAAAAACGGCATCTGCAGTGGTCTTGAGATATCCCAATTTGCAGACAAAGAGAAGACTATTTTTGAAAATTTATCACTGGAATGACTGGCTTGATCACCAAGCCAGTCATTCCAGTGGTAAATTTTCAATAATAGTCTTCTCTTGGCCTGCAAATGGACATTTTCTATGAGAAAATTGAAATGTTTTGGAAAATATTTGTGGGTAAAACAGTTAACAGTAATAATATTGAGATATTAGATCAGTTAATACTAATGTGCATTAGTTATATAAATGTGTAAGTACTAGATGTAAAATTATATACCACAATAATAGAATGTACAAAAGCAACCCGGTTCTAAATGTGTCATGGGAAATAATTCATCCAAGTCTGCTCTGACTGTCAACTGGCCCTACAGATACTTAGATACTTAGATAGAGTGATGGCCTAACCAGGCCTATCAGTCTGTTCAAATATCTGTCACAGGCCAGCTTGGATATCAGAGCAGGCTCAGACTAGGGAAATAATTGGCATTATATAAGAAATAAATTTGAAATGGAACTAGTAATTAAATAACAAAACAGGTACGATGGAAACAAGTTGATGAATTATTTGCTTTGAGAATGCCCATTTGCAGACGAAGAAATAATAATATTCAGGTCTTTCAGCACGTTCAATAGAAAAAGTTGAATTGGCTGATTGGTAAAATTTGGTCTAGAAAATCAGAGTAATTTCTTATTGACTTTCCATTTGCATGTCAAGTGGACTATTTGTGAAAATTTAACACTGTGTGGCTGGATCGTTTATTTTTTTTTAAAAGCCATCTCCTGACTTGCAAATGGACATTACTCAAGACCACTGTACACAAGGTCGCTTTTGGTCAGCTTGACCGTTAAAGGGTTGCTGAAAATTCAGATTAGCTACTCTACTAAAAATTCAGAAAATTATTTGACTGGAATCTGAAGCAGCATCTTCCATTCAGATTATTTTCCGAATATCCAAAATTGTTTGTATGATTTTCATGAAACTGATATACTAGGCTTATAGGATTAAGTGTTAATAACCGTTCCAAGGGATAACTACAGTTAAGTTAAGGATTCAGCTCTATTTCTATAAAAAATTATATATTTATTTCAAATATGATTCCAGTGGCCAACTTACAAAACAGACTTCTCTTGACTTGCAAATGGGCATTATTGACCAAGCAGGAATTTAAATTATCTTGATCGTGTTTGACAATTGAAATCGCAAATGATGATGGATGAATTATATTAACCCTTTAACACTCATATCAGCCAAAAATGGCATAAGCAGTGGTCTTGAGAAATGTCAATTTGCAGACCAAGAGAACTTTGTTTGAAAATTTACTACTGGAATGACTGGCGGGATAACCGAGGGAGTCATTCCAGTGGTAAGTTTTCAAAAAAAGTATTATCTTTGTCTGTAAATGGACATTTTCTATGAAAGAATTGAAATTTTTACAAATTCTCCGGTCAAATGGTTAACCCGAGTAAGGATTCACAAATTTAGCATCAGCAGTGGTCTTGAGAAATGTCAGGAACTAGGAATGTTAGTGGTGAAAAAGATATTTTAATTTTTTTTCTGATTTTTTCACCCAGATTTTCCGCATTATTTCGGATCACGCTGAAAGTTGAGGAATCCTTTCCTATGTTAAATTTAGAGCTAAACTGGACCAGCTTCCGAGATATTCACAGAATTTGAACAAATCCAGATCCGGGTTCTTGTATCCCGATTATGGCAAATGTCTGAAAACTATTTTTGAGCCAGTCATTCCAGTGGTACATTTTCAAAGATAGTCTTCTCTTTGTCTGCAATTGGACATTTTCTATGAGAAAATTTAAACTTTCTTGAATAAATTTAAGGGTTAATGATAAATGGCCTTTAGATGACTGTATTTATATATAGTACATAATTATTATATATTTGGAAGAAATTTTTTTAACATAACAACATGATCAGCATTTACTAAATATATAGAAAGCAGAGAGTAAAGCATATTGTAATAAATAATCAAATGCCTTGATTTTAAATTGTGTCCTTCAATAAAGAGTATTAACGAAGCATATTGCCTTTGTTGTTCGAAAGTCTACGTCTTAATGGAATACCATTAAGCTCTTGTATATAGCCCTTTAATGGTTAAATTCGGTCAAGAAAATCCAATTATTAGCTTATTGAATGTCCATTTGCAGACCAAGAGAAGGCTATTTTTTTAATTTTCCACTGGAATGACTGGCTCGGTTACCGAGCCAGGCATTCCAATGGTAAATTAAAAAAATAGTCTTCTCTTGGTCTGCAAATGGACATTCCTTAAGACCACAGCAGAGGCCGGTTTTGGCCCGCATGACCATTAAATCCCGCACATACCAGGAAAATGACAGTTCACGTATGTTTCAAATGGTCGGGGAGATAACAACGTAGTCAGATAATATAAAACCAAAAGCCTGATTATATGAATAAAGCCTGATGCTTGGATGCTGTTGTGAATCCAGAAGCCTGAATGGTTTGAAGTTGTTTTTTCAGCCCCTTTTATACTTTCCTGGGCTGAGCCTGGGGATTACCTTGGATTTGCCCATATATGGGTATTGTTGTGTTGGTTTGCCGGTTCAGTAAGTCACCATTTCTGACGGTTGTGGTCAATTTTTACTGGTCATAAACGTAATCATTACCTCCAGGAATCATCTATTATTATTTGTTAAAAACTTTTAAGAGTTTTACTGCCCCAAATGTGAAAGCGTGTTCGCACATAAGAGCAGTCTTAAACGACACGAAAAAAGCCATCATGAAGATCTTCCATCATGGACGTGTGATTGGTGCCTGGGACGACTGTCACAACTTTACACGATACCATATCATGTGTTTGCACAAATTTTTCTATTTTCACTCTTAAAACTAATTTTTAAAAAGAACCAACAAAGACATAATCCTCACCTGGTGTTTTTTTATGTGATCTTTTCCGTCTCCACCCATAATGGTTATTCACACCCTGTAAAACCCCATGCTTTGAGTTCACATTTTAACATACATATAATGATAAGATATGGGTGATATAAAACTATACCCATCCACATAACAACATGCGCCTCTGATGAGTTCCGCTCAAGGAACGAAATGCCATAATTCTGAATCTTGAGAATGGTAATGACTACCCAGGTCAAACCTCACATCCAGTGCCCCCCCACCCCATTTCCCAAACTTTTGCCAATGGTATACCAAGACACATACCATTAAAAAGTGACACAACTGGTAAAAACTATAATATATAATAAAATTTTGGTACATCCGCCAAAAAAACAAAAAAACGACAAAAAATCACAACCGGTAGAAAATTAATACCACAACCAGTAAAAAAACCCACAACTGGTAAAAATATTTCACAACCGGTAAAAATTATACAGAGCCGCCATGACAGCCACAACTGGCAAAAAACCAACAACCAGTAAAAAACCACCAACCGGTAAAAAACACCCAAGCCACCATGACAGTCCCAACCGGTAAAAACACCAACCGGTAAAAATTTACCACAACCGTCAGAAATGGCGACTTACTGAAGCGGCAAACCAGCACAACAATGCCCATATATGGACAAATCCAAGCCAATCCCCAGGCTCAGCTCAGGAAGGTATAAAAGGGGCTGAAAAACAGCTTCAGACCATTCAGACTTCTGGATTCACACCAAGTTTATGAAAATGTATCACTAGAATGCCTGGCTCAATTCTCCAGCCAGGCATTCCAGTAATACATTTTCAAAAATAGTCTTCTCTTGCCCTGCAAATGGGCATACATTCACTAAGCAAAATGTCATTTTTCATGACCGATAGCATTAAAAGTAATTGAAAGTTAGGTTTTGAAATATATTATGCAATAGAAAATATTCACGATTATTCGATTATTTAATTTTTAATCATATAAATTCACGATTTTAAACATAATTGCAATTTTCAATTTAAGCACGTAATCGCGCAAGCCTAAGTTTGGACAGGAAAATCGAAGTTTGTTATGAAGTGTACAAATTGTATGTATGTCTTTGACGAATTTTCAATTTAATAAACATTTTATTGAATATTTTGAAACTAACTTGACTGGGAACACTTGCTACCATAAGCATAGACAGCAACATCCATCAGTCGCATTAGTTTTAAAATATTCAACAGCTTACTTGTATAATTACCTTGAACATTAGATTCTGGAAATTCAAGTTTCAAAGTTTCCAATCAATTCCAATATGGGTGGGACATACATGTAATTAGAACTGGATTCCTGAATGCTTTGAAAATAGAACGACAATAACAACTACCAGTCAATTTATAACAACAGTAATCAGTTACTCTGTAAATATTTACATGAAAATGATGGTTGAAACATTTGTTACGAATGTTAGTGGTGAAAAAGATCTTTTAATTTTTTATTTTCTGGTTTTCCTCATTTTCTCGGATCACACCAAGGTTGAAGAATCCTTTCCTATGCTAAAATTAGAGCCAAAGCTTCCGAGTTATTCACAGAATTTTAACTAATCCAGATCCGGGTTCTTGTTTCCCGATTATGGCCAATGCCTGCAAATCCATTTGTTCCTTTGCTGTGTTAAAATCTGAGAAATTGGATCAGTATTTTTTTAGACACAGCTCCGGATGGATGGACAGGTGGGCAGGCAGGCAGGCAGGTGGATGGACAGACGTATGGATGGATGGATGGACAGACCCCCATCGCAACACGCTCTTACCCTTGTAAAATTAATGAGGGCCAAGCGCCTGCATCGACCAGCTGTCCTGCATCGACCACCTGGCCTGCATCGACCACCTGGCTTGCATCGACCACCTAGAACACTAACATTTCAACTAGAAATGCATGTCCTACACGTAGTGCTCTATACATTCTTTGTAAGAAATTCAACAGTTCTGGTCAGAAACACGGAAATTTCAGCTTTAAAAGTAAAATTATAGCCACACATTTTAGGAGTAATATTTTAAAACAAAGAAAATTTCACCATTAAAATATATCAAATAAGAAATACCAATACGGCTGACAAATGCTATATTTTGACTGGTCCTCGGTGGCCATGTACTTTTACATATGAACTACTCTTTAACAAACTTTAATCACACTTAGTCCCTAATCATACTTCACATATTTCAGCTACGCTTGCACAATTATTACTTTGAGTGACCACGATCGATTATTTACGAATAATCGTGATTACTCGATTATTCAGCCTGGTTACAAATTACACCGATATACCAACAGAGCTATATCAATGATGAAAGCTGCAATGGTGTTTAGAAATATTCATTTGCAGGCCAAGAGAAGACTATTTTTGAAAATGTATCACTGGAATGCCTGGCTCGAGCATTGGACACGCATTCGCTGAGCAAAATGTAAATAATAAGCTAGATTTTGAAATATTTTATGCAGTGGAATTATTTATGATTATTCGATTATTTCATTTTTAATCAAATAAATTCAGGATTTAAAAAATTATTGCGAATTTCGATTTAATCATGCAAGCCTAACTTCAGCCCTATCCATTCAGTGGTCCAGAAGCAGTTTTGCAAAAATTAGGCATTCCAAGATGGCCACCAGACAAATCAGATTCTCTCGAACAAACTTGTTTAACCCTTGGTCTAGATGAAGGTTCAAACTAATCAGCCAAGTGGTTTCGGAGATTTTTAAGTGTTTTTAAAGGTAGTGGAAAATACAGGATCGCCGCCACACAAACGGACCAATCAGCTCCAATTGTACAATCTATTTCCCAAGGAACCTTCCTGACACATTTGATTTAAACCCGCCCAGTGGTTCTTGAGAGGATGTTTAAATGAAAAAGAAAAGTTGACAACGGGTGACAGACATACCGTCATTCGAGGTATCACATATAAAATCTTATAAATTCACAGAATATATCTTACATAATCTCAATTGATTAAATATGGACATAATGGACCGTTCCACTTTATCCATCAATCATATGACATCATAATTAACTACGTGACGCATAGAATGACATCATAATCAACTACGTGACGCATAGAATGACATCATAATGAATGACGTCATGAATAATGTAGATAAGTAAATCACGAATGTATATTTGAAGACGGACTATGCATTGTTGTACAAATTTTATATCTTTACTATTTAACCCTATAACACTCATATCAGCCAAAAACGGCTTCTGCAGTGGTCTTGAGAAATGTCCATTTGCAAACCAAGACAAAACCATGTTTGAAAATATACCACTGGAATGACTGGCTCGATAACCGTTCCAGTGGTAATTTTCTAAAATAGTCTTCTCTTGGTCTGCAAAATCTAATGGACATTTTCCATGAGAAAATTGACATTTTCTTGAATAAATTCGAGGGTTAAAGGGTTAATAAATAGTCTGCAACAGCACCCAGTCAAATTAGTTACAAAATATTCAACAGCTTACCTGTATAGTTTTCAGGAAATTCATAGTTCGGTCATTCAGGGATCGATCAATCCCAACATGGCGAAGTGTGGGTGGAGCTTAGTTAGGGGTGGGCAGGGAATAGCTAAAACTGGAAAGGTTCATTCTGTCGAGGTTATACAGGCTGCTGTCACGGCAAATAGCAATAGCTGTAAACATAGCGAAAGGATTAAATATACACCTGCTTACATGGACAGTTGCATTGAGGATCCATTTCTAGCTATGTGCCACCCATTTCTAGCTATGTTCGGCCCAATTCTAGTTATGTCCCGCCCCTTTCTAGCTATGTCCCACCAATTTCTAGTTATGTCCCGCCCATTTCTAGCCATGCCCTACACATTTCTAGTTATTCTCTGCCCATTTCTAACTATGCCCCACCAATTTCTAGCTGTGTCCCATCCATTTTCTAGCTATATCCTTCCCATTTCCAGCTATGAGCCGCCTATTTCTAGTTATTACCTGCCCATTTCTAACCATGTCCCGCCCATTTCTTGTTATGCCGCGCCCATTTCTAGCTATGGCCCACCCATTTCTACCTATGTCCCACCCATTTATAGCTATGTCACGCCCTTTCTAGCTATGTCAAACCTATTACTAGCTAAGCTATCACAATTTCTAGCTAAGCTCCTCCCATTTCTAGCTAAGATCCGTCCATTTCTAGCTAAGCTCCGCCCATTTCTAGCTAAGCAAAAGTTACATGTAACTATACAGAGATGTTAAATAAAATTAGTTTTAAAATATTCAAAAGAATGTTAATTAAATTGTAACTTAATCAAAGACATACCATTCATACCCCTCCCTGATAGACTTTGCCACATTCATGACAGACTTACATCATTCTGATTGCGATGTCAGATAACAAGTGACTTATTTGATTATGATATCATATACTTGATTGACAGATTGGATCCGTAACTTCAATGACGGGGAGGGGGATAACGGAGGATTTCAGTTTCTCAGTCATTCATATGACATCATAATCAACATTGTGATCTGTAGGATGATGTCATAATCAATTACGTCATGAATGGCATAGCTAAGTTCGTCGCGAATATTTAATTGATGATGAACTAAGCGTTATTGTATGAATTTGTTGTCCCCTATTTAATATTCAAGTAGTTGAATATTGTGAAACTAATTTGACTGGGCTGGCACTGTTGCTGCCACAGGCGGCAACAGCTTCCAGTTAAATTAGTTTCAAAATATTCGACAGCTTACCCATAGTTTTCTGGAAATTGATAGTCAGGGAGTTCAGGGATCAAGCGATCCCCACACAGGCGAAGTGTTGGTGGAGCTTTTCCATGAGATGGACGGGGATTAGCTAAAACTGTTTTCCTCCATTGGGTACTTGTAAACCATGTCAATGAATTATGAATAATCAATGTGCATGCTCAGTACACAGACTAAGTCACTATATCTCCAGCCAAACTTAACCCTTTAATGGTCAAGATTAGTCATGACAATTGAGATTTTTACCTAGTGAATGTCCATTTACCGGTTAAGAGAACACTATTTTTTAAAATTTACCACCGGAATGACTGGCTCGGTTATCGAGCCAGTTATTCCAGTGGTAAATTGTCAAAAATAGTCTTTTAACTTGGTAAAAATAGTCATGTAACTCAGTTATCGAGCCAGTCATTTCAGTGACAAATTTTCAAAAATACTTCCTAACATGCGTAATAAATTTGATATGCAATAGGATCTAATTTAACTCTTTGGACCTGAAAGACCAAACACAAAATATCCTTTACATAACAATTATTTCGCTGAATATTTTGAAACTACTTTAAATTTCCTGTCAAATTAGTTTCAATTACATGTGTATATTCCATAACTTACCTGGTTGTTTTTTAGTTATTTTGAAATTGAGAGCCTGGGAATTCACGGTCCAAAGAGTTAAGACTACGGTACATTTATCACATAGTTATATAATTTTTTTTATTTTATAATTTATTAATTGTTAAAAATAATTTTGGTGATTTTCATGATTTTGTTTTATCTTTTAACTTGGCCCTGTAACATACCACTAGTGATAAACAAGTAAATATATTATATCTTTAAGGACAATTTCCTTAACTGTCTCACTGCTACAAGCCACCAGACAATAATTGCAATCAGCAATAACTCCGGACTTACTGAATATTTTGAAAACAATTTGACTGAAAGTTGTTGGTGCCATACCCACCGACAATTTTCAGTCAAATTGTTTTCAAAATATTCAGCATATCCAGAGTTAAACCACATGAAAAATGTAGTCTGCAGAAATTCAGCAGGCAGCCAAAGACGTTTCTTCATTTCAAATTTCAAAACATTTTTCTGGCTTTCCCATAATATGAATTATACAACTTTGATGATCTTAGCACATAAGTGTATAACTATAAGATGTACTAGATGCTTAGTATGTTGTGACTAATTTGAGAAGAAATTGTTGATGCCTAATGCGGCAATAGCTTTCAGTCAAATGAGTTAAAATAATTATCAAAATATATGCTTCAATATGCTTACTATCTATGCTTAATATAAACGAGTCAATCATTCTAGCGGTAAGGCAAAACCAATTTAATGTTTTGTTTTACGAAAAGTCCCTCCCAAAACACAAGATAAAGGATGGGGAAAAAAAATAATAATGCACAATTTCAAGGCCAGAAGCTATTACAATATTAATTTGTTAATTGTCACGATTGATCAGGAAAATCCAAAACATTTTCTCCGTGAGTGTCAATTTGCAAGCCAAGAGAAGTTAAATGAGCCAGGGATTCCAGTGGTAAATTTTCAAAAAATAGTCTTCTCTTGGTCAGCAAACAGACTTTTCTCATGACCATTTCAAAGCCATTTTTAGCGGCTTGACCATTAAAGGGTTAACAAAGCTACAGAGAACAAAAGGAATTACAGAAAATTCTGAGGAATTCCGAGTGATAAGGATTTGGTTGCCAAAAATTGTTAGATGGAAAGAATTTTTAAAATAATGTCTTAAAATTACATAATTATTTTTTTTTCTAGATATGGGAAAATTAAGTTACATGTACATGTAGGATTTATAAAACAGAAAAAACTAAATTGGTATAGCCTACATTGTAAATTCTCAAATATTTGTGGCCAATATTACCTTTAAAGTGATAAAACACTCCATGAAATTCCATGATCTCTGAGATAGTGTTATTTTTTTTAGGATTCCCAGTTTTTTAATTTAGTTTGTTAAAATTTCATTAGCAGTATGAACTTTATACACATTGCACCAAAACCCCATTCCTCCTCACAGGATCACTGAATTGTGGTAATATTACATGTATATTGTCTAGTTACAATACATTGCTTACGATTGCACACAAATATTATGCGATTCCAAACTTAAAATAATACAATGGTATATAATGGTAATCACATGGTCTTTGGTCAGTTGATCACATGACATGGTTATATCACATGATCATGTCACGCCATCTATCACATCATCAAGTCACATGGTCATATTAATCCTTTAACGCTCAAATCGTTGAAAAACATCTTCTGTTGTGGTCTTGAAAAATGTCCATTTGCAGGCGAAGAGAAGATTATTTTAGAAAATTTACCACCGGAATGACTGGCTCGGTAACCGAGCCAGTCATTCCAGTGGTAGATTTTCAAAAAAAGTCTTCTCTTGGTCTGCAAACAGATATTTTCTTTGAGAAAATATAAATTTTCTTGAACAAATTTGAGGGTTAAAGAGTTAAATAGAGTATCATTGAGATTGTAAAACTTGTACTAAAAATAGTTTTGACTGTTAATAAACTGTGTATTTGTAAAGTTGACTGTGCGCAGTTCTCTCTTGATCACCGCTAATTTTTACAGAGTGGTAGATGTGACAGGGTGAAGCCCATGGACCAACACTGTGGGAGGGAGATCAGCGGACAGCTTTGTAAGCTCATACAAGTAGTTAGTATAATTCTCAGCAAACACTGGAGGCTGTGGAAGGTACAGGAATGTCACAGCGGTTTGCTTAGAATTGCTAACAATCAGCTCATTAACGCTCTCTATATACACATCCGGTCGACTGCTATAATGTCCGTTTGGCTGAGAAGATGCGGCGGCCGCTGCAGCTGATTCACGGTCACTCTCCGTTTCATCGCTATTCTGGAGATGATTTAGACAAGATTGCCAGTTTACCATTTTAATCTGTGCAGTGATTCGCAGCTTCTGCAAAAACTCATCAAGTTTACGTTCTTTGTACAGAGTATCATCAGCATTGGCATCGATGCAGAGCAATACACGGAGGATAGTTTTTCCTTTCCACCACGGTACCATATTGAGGATACATGCCAATTGGAGGATAAACAAGCATGTTTTATCAAAGTACCCAGCTTTGTCAGGAAAGAACAAATTGACCGGCCACACGTCTATATACAAAGAAGCCCCTCCCTTAGCTGAAGCTGAAATAGCAGACTTGTCAAGCTGTTCAAAGCCACGGCACAACAAAACATTCTTCTGAAGCTTAAGTGCCTGTGCAATAAGCTGGACAAACTCATGGCCGTCGAGCAGCCGATCTTTCTCATCAATGCGCACATGCGGTAAGTTGTCCTCAATGTGTTTATAAACATCCTGCTCAGTGGCTCCGAAAAATAACTTCTTTCGCTTCCGGGTCCTCATTAAGCTATCGAGTGGTGCTATATCGTCATAGAACCCGAGGCAGACCGTGTTTGGTTTCATACCCCCTAAGCCCGATATGCGGACAAGATGTTGCATGCCATCAGCAACTGAACTGGCTGTAGTCAGCTCCACAAACGCCTTTACTTTGAGGTGGTCAACAAGGCTTAGCCACGTATTATAGTCCTCTAACAGCGGGTCTGTTTCGCAACTCTCCAATGAAGTCAGCTTTACGTGTCCAATAACATATAATCCACCTTTTTTTATGTCATTAATGAAGTCCATCACTTGGCAGCAATGTCTGGGATTGGCGACTAACAGCAGTACTTGTAAGCGCCAGTATTTGACATGGTCCTTGCGATTGTCCAGCATCAGCAAATATTTCCGCACCTGTAGATTAAAATATTACGGCAGGGATATTAGCCATTTAACCCTAAAATCTGCTTAAGAAAATTTCAATTTTCCAAGAGGAAATATTCATTTACAGACGAAGAGATTTGTTTTGAAAAGTTAGCACCAGAATTACTGGCTTGGTTATAGAGCCAGTCACTCCAGTGGTGAATTTTCAAAAATAGTCTTCTCTTGGTCTACATTCAATAAGAGCATTACAGAAGCCAGTTTTGGCCGGCTTGATCCTTAAAAGGTTAATGGGCAAAATTTGTCAAGAACATTGACATACAGTACAGATCTTAGTTAGCTTTACTTAAACGCATCCTAAAGCTCGTTTAAAACGCATCTGTATGGCGTCATTTTCTCGTCATTTTCTCGTAGTGATTTGCTTAGACATAGCGCGTTTGGTAAAATCTCAATACACATCTTGAATTTTATCTTGACGGGTTAAAATTTTGACACTACGCTAGAAGCAAATGGGTACGCGGTTCGTAGTCTAGGCAGAACCGCTTATCAGTACATGTTTCCTCCGCACATGTATCTCGCGTGCTTTGCAAACTTTGAGCGACTCGTACAGCAGATTTTAACCTATTTACGTCAATTTGTGGCTGGATTTATCAGAAGATGTATTTAATTTAGTGTTTCTTCGTGGGATTCGTCTAATTTCTGCGTTTTTATAGTGAAAGTCTCGATATATCTAAAGCCGAATGGACAATCGTCTTAAACTGGAACATCATTCCATTCCGATGACATCATCGTGTATATATTTAACCTCGTTATCTTTGATTGTCAGAGATATTGTTGGAAAAGTCATCAATGGCAAATCTGCTTGGTTGAACTAATCTCATGACGCTTTGACAGTTGTGTACTATTAGACGACAGTAAAAAAGCAACATAACCTAAACAAGGATTTCCAGACTTTGGCTGTGATCTGGACAAAAACCAAGTTGGATCCAGACTGGGTACAAATTTTAATCTATGGATATATTGGAAACAAACTGGTCAGACTTTGCCCAAATTTTAATAAAGGAGGTTGTGTGATCATACATTAAGATTTAACAACCATGGAAGTGATCAAAAGAAAAATTATAGGCTGTGGGTTACAATCTCTGATAACTTGGATCTATCTGACGATGGAAAGTAAGTGATAACTAGATTGTTTGGTCGATGGCGTGTCATAGCAATCGACCATGTTCACTACCCCAGGGGAGGAGCCAAATGTAATACCAGAAATGTGGCTGCAATGCAACCATGAATCTCGACTTCATGACAGCAATGAACTCTGATTGACTTCAAACATAAAATAAATTTAGAAGGCTTATCAACAAGGGTCCAAGGGCCTGTAATGGTATCCTGGATGGTGTATGGCAATAAGGGCTGCCAGCAGAGAAGGCCGCTACTATGTCAAAAAAGGCTGCCTATAAAATATACCGAGTATGTACATACCTATCTATCTATCTATCTATCAAAACTTTTCAAAATATTCAGCAGGTTGCCTGTATACCCTTATCTAATTTCCACTTCTTATTTTTCTTTTCAGATGAGGCGGACATAGAGGCGAACTGTCAAAATATCTCATCTGATGACGGTTGCTGCTAAGCACAGAATTATAAAAAAAAATTCTGAATAGAAGTTCTAGAGCCAACTACTGCAGAATCCTTCCACCAAATTTGGATATAATCCACCAAGCGGTCATGGAGAATATGCATTTTGGCAATTTATGTCCAGCCAACTAGGGTTGCAATCTGTCAAGCGGTTAATGAGGAGTTAAATTTTTCATAAAGTCAAAGATTTTCACACAAAAATTGACCAATCAAATTCTGTATGCATGTTCGGAAGCCGAAAGCATTAGGGTCCTTCCAGCCAAATTAGTTTGAAATTTGCCAAGTGGTTAATGTATGTATGAGACACGGCATCACACAATGATGTTCTGGCCAAAAGATCAAAATCACTGATACGCATGGCAACCATCTGCTGTCCGCCGTCCATCCGGCAACTTATGTTTTTAAACATAAGTTGGCGGATGGATGGCGGACAGCAAATGGTTGCCATGCGTATCAGTGATTTTGACCTTTTGGCCAGAACATCATTGTGTGATGCCGTGTCATTATAAGGAGGCATGTGTCCAAGTTTAGGACCAGTATGATCAACCGAACATGAAATATAAACAGAAAGGTTGAGCTAAACGCAAATTAGACGCCGCCGGGAGACGTGCATGGTATCACAATGGCTCATTTTACTTCGTAGTTGAGATACAAATGGCCTCTTGCACTCTATAGTAATCTACAACATTTGTTTGAATTCCATCCACCGCTTTCGGAGGAGTTACATTACACAGAGACTGGCGTTGATCGCTGTGAAGAATCTGGAGGTCTTAAGGGGAAATGATCTGTGAGAGTAGGGGTTAAAATTAACAAGCGTGCGAGGTTAGCAGAAATTGACTAGGGCTAGTACAACTTGTAACTGACCAACCCAATGGTAATAATTTGACATGTCAACCCTTTAATGGTCAAGGTGGTCAAAAAATTCCTCTATTGTGAGCAGAGCAAGATGACTATTTTTGGAAATTTACCAGTAGAATGACTGGCTCAATAATTGAGCCAGTCATTTCAGTGGTAAAATTTTAAAAATAGTCTTCCCTTGGTCTGCAAAGATTTGAAGGGCTATAGTAGAATCTAGTAATCACTAGTCCTATCTAAATGTAGTGGCTCATCTGGCTTAATTTAAAACTATTGAGAGGGTGTCAAATGATGTGCGAGAGTGTGGGCAGGACTATGGGAAATCTAGATAAATCTGGAAGACACCAATCTCTGACTACATAAAATAAATGTTGTCAGCCAATCCACATTCATATGGATAACCCACATACCAAATTTGGTTGAATTCCACCCAACTATTTGGGAGGAGATAGCATGATGAATGGATGGAGACAAATGTATCCTAATTTTTTCAAACATGGCCATAAAGAAAGGAGTCGAGGAGATTTTAACGGTAGGTAGGTAATTAATTCAACGTCATCATACTAAAATTAAATTTTCTTTCGGATTGAGAAATTAGGCTACCACCATCATTTAACATGCCACATTGTTTTCAGGACCTGTCGGTGAAATGGTTAAATATAGCAAAAGCTGGAATTGGCATGAGGATAAAACAGAAATTTAGATTTTCTAATGGATGGATCCACTTTTAGCTATGTCCCGTGCAACCGTGTGTTGGGATCAGTATGTACTTTGAATCCTGAATTCCAAATTTCATGGTAACTATAGATACAGCTAACCTGTTGAATATTTTGAAAATAATTTCAAGTAATTTGACTGGGGTCTGTTGTTAAATATTCAACAGAATATTTACTAAATAATAGACATACAATTCGTACAACTGACTCTTAAAAGTTCAAAAGATTTAGCTACGTCAGCCTACATGATGTAATTCCTTATGACATCATATACACAACACTAACACTCATGCAGGGTTTTGCGGAGGCAGGGCCCTTGCACCATTTAGTGCTCTAAAATTCACACCATCCAATCATTACCTTCACACATGGTTCATTGGCCTAATGGATTTTAGGACATAGATGTCTTCCATGTATGTACTTGATCCAACATTTGTCAAAATGACCCATGATTTCTTGAGGAAGTGGGATGGTTCACTCCACTAAGCAACCGGATCGGCAGAACCTGGCTCATATCATCCAAAACCAGTTTCTGCAGTGGTGTTGAGAAATATTTATTTGTAGACCAAGAAAAGGCTATTTTAGAAAATTTATCACTGGAATGACTGTCTCGATAGCCGAGCCAGTCATTCGACATAAATTTTCAAAAATAGTCTTCTCTTGTTCTGCAAATAGATATTTTCCTATCGGTCATTGGTGGTCTGACTTGAATCAGTCTTTCACTCTCCTGACATGCGCGATTCACTGTCCTCAGCGATCACTCACCTGGAAACACCAACTCTCCATCGGAAAACTTTGAAGTCTAGATGCTCTCCGAGAGCAGCTGAGGCCAGGTATAAATAGGCTTAAGGGCTGTTTTGTTGTCTATGAAATTTAAATATTTTTTTACTAGTACTAGTTTCCATAGAATTTTTTCTTTCAAACTTCACATCACCTGAGTTGTAACCACCATGCATGCCACCCAGAAAAATTAATGAATAATCCAGCATGCTTATCAGGTACCACTGTACCACCATGCATGTCACCCAACAAAATGAATGAATAAACTGGCATGATTATAATCATGCTGGTTTATTCTAACAAATATTATCGGTGAGGTACGTGGTGGTATAGTGAATATCACTATGAGCAATGTACGCTGTACTCAGACAGAGTGAGATTATAGTAGCTAATTTATTATTGTGGCGTGAGACTGAGTGGTGGGAGTAAACACTTAACCAGGCAGTGCACCAGTATCATGTCAAAATACATGTAGCATTCTATCAGTATTTGTATTGGTACACTTTTTAATAACTTATTACATAATGTACTTGTACCAACACAGATAGATTGCTATTTTGTCATGCTACTATTACAGTGCTAGGTCAGGTGTTCACTACCACCGCTCAGTCTTACTTATAGTTTTGCCCAATGGAGGAATCCAGTTTTAGCTATGCCCCGCCCATCTCTAGCTAAGCTCCATCCAAGCTTTACCTGCATTGGGATCGATGTCTGTACTCTCTGAATCTCAAATTCCTGAAAACTATACATGTAAGCTGTTGACAGCAACAACTCCCAGTCAAATTAGTTTTAAAATATTCGACATTTTTATTGACATTCGATAACTGGATATTAAAATTTTCTTCACCAAATTTGTCCATTAAAGGGTTAAATAGAATACATATAGTCCGTTATCAATTAAGTGTCTGTGTAATCATATTTGTTTCACTTTCTATTTCAGCTACTGTTGAAACATAGCCAGACCACAAACAAATGTTGCAAAAATAAACGTACAAAATCTGGAACAGTAGGACAAAAATTTGAAAGACCACTATCAGTAATATATGACCTGTGACCAGCAACATCATTCATCAACACAGACAGTAGCATAACCATAAAACACCGCTGATCACCAGCATGGGCAATATTATATAGGACCAAGATAGTTTACTTTTGTTCTAGAGACTGGACTTGTATTGTTATTGATCATCGATAACAATACAAATCTCAAAATCAAAAGTAAAGTAAACTTAATCTTGGTCCTATATAATATTGCTCATGCTGGTAATCAGTGGTGGTTTGCGCTACTGTCTGTGTTGGTGATTGTTTGAGCAAACTCTGCATCATATCAATATGGCAGCATTCAATAACAATGACATTACACTTTTTTAAGTGAATGAATAAACAATTTAATCAAATCCAAAATGACCAGGTTTGACTTATTTACTGTATGTAGGTGAAGGTTGTATGGTGTTTTCATCATTTCTTTGATCTTCAGTGGAACAAGGATTGAGAATTTTTCCCCACTGTGAACAGCAGAACAAGGTAGTTAAAGGTAAGTAAAGCTCCAGCTTTACAACCCGTTACTGTCCAATATTTGTCAAGAAAATGTAAATTACTGCTGAACCCATTAATGGGTAAATTTGGTCGAGAAAATTCCAATTGTCTCATAAAATGTCAATTTGCTGATCAAGAGTATTCTAGGAGCCAGTCATTCCAGTGATAAATTTTCAAAAATAGTATTCTCTTAGTCAGCAAAAGGGCATTTCTCAGGAACACTGCAGAGGCTGGTTATGGCTGATTTGACAATTAAAGGGTTAATAAATGCCCATTTGCAAGCCAAGGCAATTTTTTAACATTTAGAACTGTAATGACTAGCTTGGTTATCAAGCCAGTTATTCCTGTGGTAAAATCTTAAAATAGTCTTCTCTTGGCCTGCAAATGGTCATTTCTCAAGACAATTTGATTTCAGAGGCCAGTTTTGACCACTCACTGAGTCACGGTAAAAAAATAATTCTTGTTCTGCATATGGACATTTCTCAAGGCCACCACAGAACATGTTTTCACCAGCTGGAGTGTTAAAGGGTCAATTGCTAAAATGTACAATTCTTATAACAGTGACTAACTACTAACTCTTGGTATGTTATTGGTATATCTAATCATGTTAGTTAGAGCTAATTCAATATAACAAACTTTAACAGTTAATTAAATTCAAACGGCACAAATGATCATGGTGAATGCACCAAAATATCCCAAACTTCAGGGCAAACTCTTTGTCACTGATTGATTGGAGAAGTTCACTCAATCTGTAGTGTACCAGCTTCAAGTTCATCTTCAAGTCTTTCCAGTAGTGGTGGCTTCCTCATCGTCAAACATGTCATCATCAGAAGATTCACTATCCCACACATTACCTGTCTCACCATTACTATCAGTGTCTGATTTCACATTTACAACGCCACGATGAGTGATATTTGGTTTAAAATATATGTCACAATATGTAGCCAGTAATATACTATATACATGTACTGTTAGGCCCTATGACCTGACAGCGGCTGTTATGGTCATACACCGCCCTCAGACTTTAGCGCAGAAATCAAACACATTATTCATAGTTTCGCACATCCGGGCATCTTGAGATCGCCCGCCATTAAAGTTGGGGCAAACTCACTACATGCTAAAGAGGACTGTCCATACAAACTCATTGTTTACACTTTCCTTGATGTTCAAACCATTAAATCCTGTGTCTGAGAATCTGTAATAACCCTGTCAGGTATCAGAAAACATGAAATCATGAGTGAATTTCGCAATATATATAAAGGAAATGCAATTAAGGTTTAACGGCCCATTGCTCGTAGTGTTAAATTAGTCATTGTGATTCTATGAATATAATACAGGGTGGGAATATCGCCTCAAACAAGGGAGTACTTCTACTATTGCATTAACAATTTCAAACGACAAGAGAAAATAATAAATTTGTTACGAATGTGTCAAAATTCTGGTGAATATTGTGAAACTAATTTGACTGAAAGCCAGCTTCCAGTCAAATTGCTTTCAAAATATTCAACATCATACTTATATAATGACTGTAAAAGTAGAATTCTGGGATTTCAGGTTCAAATGGGTAAAATGTGATAATTCATTGGTTTAGATTTGGGGCCTACTTCCCTGATAATGCAGGTTACTAGGCCAATATTGGCCCAGTAACCTGCATTATCATTCTTGTTTTAGTAAATGTGATGTCACCGATAATGAGAAAGTTATTGATTGTCGCAAGAGAGCCGCAGACACAAATATATATATTATATCCATTTCGTCCTGGTTGCGAAAAAACAATGTTGAAGATAAACAATCCGATAAACTCGATCATCGACATGTGTCTTTGTTTACAGTTTTCGAGATAACTAACTTCAAGCACTGTCAGTAATAAGCCTGAGTTAAGATGCCGAAGCGGTCAAATATATAGGCATCACACTTTCTGATTGGCAGTTTCGTTATTCCGTGTTATCTGTCTACTTTTTAGTCTGTGCCGTACACGAAATGTGCGTAGATTGATGAATTGCACCACACAAAAATATGTTATTTTCTAAACAGTTGACGCCATCTTTACTAGATCTGATTAAATATGCGTGTATTCTCGACCAATCAGACGATGATACCCATTGCCGAAAACGGGTAATAACGTTATGTACTCGGATACTCCTGGAGTGAGTTCAGGAAGGCGAATGTTCGGCGAACGTTCGCGTTCTACACGGTACAGTGTTCAGTTAATAACAGAAAACGTTTTTCGCGGTCCTGAATGCACCCCAGGCATGGGTAAAACAACTATGTACGCATGTGCATGTCTATGTAAAAGCGGAGATTTTCAGTTACATATTATGTGTGAAATAGCGAAATCGAAAACAACCGAATGTCAGGTTTGCAGATTTTGTAAATCGCTTCCCTTTCCGTTATAAGACAAATTTGGCATAACACTAGCTGCAACTGGTGCATATATTGTTCTAAAAAGTTATGCCTATTACGTCGGCTCAAATTAGACTATATTGTAATAAACCCATTTCAGAGAATATCTTGGTTTATTCATCCAGATTTCAAAAGAAATAGTGGATTTAAAATTTATTAAAATATACGCACAGTCATCACACTAGCTTCATACTCAGTAAAGAATACCCAGGTGCGAGTTCAGACACATCCATTTTATACAAAGTTACGATGATGACATTTCGACAATTATCATTTACAGCCCCAAAAAAAGCTAAAGGCGATGCATGTACTTAACACATATATGACTCCAATTGCAATTTAAATTTACATGTACAGGTCCTTGACAGACTATAGACCGATTCCACTTTATGTTTAATGACGCGTAGTAAGAATCTTTGTAGCGTTAATGAATACATTTGATTACGCGTTTGACTTTTTCCGTGACGGGTTTAAAATATTTCATGATATGTTTAACATATTGTAGGACGGGGTAGACTTTCCGTTAGACGCGCCTATAAAATAAATAAAATGCGTTTGGTGTTTGGCCACGCCTGGAAACGCTACGAGGTTTTGACGCGAAAAAGACGCATTTTTGTTTCGTTTTTGCTTCGCCAAACAGTAAAGCTAACTAACATCTGTACTGTATTTACTTAGTGAATGGCCATTTATAGGCCAAGAAAATAATATTTTCGAAAATTTACCCCTTGAATGACTGGGCCGATGATTTCGAGCCAGGTATTCCAGTGGTCAATTTTCAAAAACAGACTTCTCTTGCTTGGCAAATGGACATTCAAATTTGTTCAGGAAGATTTCGACTTTCCAATAGAAAATGTTCACTTGTAGATCAAGAGACTATTTGTGAAAATTTAGCACTGAAATGACTGGCTCGGTTATCCGGCCAGTCATTCCAATGATAAATTTTCACATATAATCTTCTCATTGTCTGCAAATGGACATTCCCCAAGACCACTGCAGGCGTTTTTGGCCGGCCTGGGTGTTAAAGCATGTACTTAAAAATGACAAAGCCTACCTGATGAAAGATGAGTGCTTGACTGATTGATCCCCATGACGACGGCACACTCTGGAAATGGAGGACGATGATGAGTAACAGCAGGATGATAATGGCGATTGATGCATACAAAGCACTGATCAGGAAACACATCACTAACGAGCCAATTAATCCAAGAGTGCATGTGTGCCAGCCAAAGTAGCGGAATGTAGGCCTGTAACAAACAGTTTTGTTAGACATATGGAAAGAATAATAACAACATACTGGGCATGTGGAGACCAATCGAGGCCAAGCGTCAGGCTTAACAACCTTCGACGAGTAGCTCATATAACTGACTACGTTGTTATCATCTGTCCTTGTTAGACATATGGTTTATCCTTTTAAACCTTTAAGCCTTTCACAGATGAATTCCCCATATCTCATTTTCAATGCAATAGTACAGGAAAAGGCAGCAGCGACTTCCAGTTAAATTAATTTCAAAATACGCAACAGAATAATTTTTTTAGTGTAAAAAATTAACTTTTTCAGGGATCTGTCGGTCAAAGGGGTAACCTGTACAGAGCTGTAATGAAAATTTCTTTAAGATGTAAGGAATATTCGGTTGAATAGTTTTAATACAGTTTACGTGGGAGTTGGTGCTGCTTATGGCATCAACAGCTTCCAATTGAAGCAGTTTCAAATTATTCAATAGCCCTCCTACATAATGATGTTGACATTGAGACACTGGCATTTCAAAGTTTAACCCTTTAACCCTCAAATTTATTCAGGAAAATTTCAACTTCCTCAAAGAAAATGTCCGTTTGCAGACCAAGAGAAGACTATTTTTGTAAATTTACCACTGGAATGACAGGCTCGATGACCGAGCCAGTCATTCCAGTGGTAAATTTTCAAAATTAGTCTTTTCTTGGTCTGCAAACGGACATTTCTAAAGACCATTGGGGGCCATTTTTGGCTGATATGAGTGCTAAAGGGTTAATGAAGTTATTAACTGAAAAATTTAAATTTTCTCAGAGAATTTCAAAACTTACAAAGGAATCGAAGATACACATTGATCCATATGAACGAGAGAATTCAGAGATCTTCAAGTGATCTGTACTGCACTGAACAGGGTATAAAATTAGCATCATATTATCAGGATACCATTAATACTATAATGCTCAAGACTTTTCATGAAAATATAAATTTTTGCTTAGTGAATGTTCATTTTCAAAGTAAAAATAACATTATTTTTATCGAGCCAGTTATTACGGTGAAACATTTTCAAAAAATAGTCTTCGCACGGCAAATGATACGTTTGTATAATTTAGATAAAATAAAATGTATTATAGTAAATTCTGCCACGGAACGTCATTTGTTTCCATTTCCTGTGAGAATCATGGAGTGACTAATGATTGTTGTGAATTGGTGTCATCGCGCGAACAATATTTTGCTGTTCATCATTGATAAATCACAATAGTTCATTCATACCCTATCACATTAATGAGATGCAACAGATATACTAGCGTAAACTAACCTGACTAGGGCGTGAATCTGTCCAGCTTGATAACTCCTGAAGCCACATGGCTGATGATTCACACGATAATGTCATACCATGAATTTTATTGGGTGTCAAAATTCAAAACAGCAATTTTAATAGTGACAGAGTTTGTCCAATTCCTTTTAACCCTTTAATGGTCAAGCCAGCCAAAACTGGCCTCTGCAGTGGTCTTGGGGAATGTCCATTTGCAGGCCAAGAGATTATTCTTTGAAAATTTACCACTAGAATGCCTGGCTCGATAATCGAGCCAGTCATTCCTGTGGTAAATTCTCAAAAATATTCTTTTTTTGTCCTGCAAATGGACATTCAATAAAGAAATATTTTGAAATTCTTGAGAAAATTTGACCATTAAAGGGTTAATTCATAAAATATGATCTTCTTTACATTTTTTTTTTATTGAAATCTAATTCTCGTTTGTGATCTTTAAATATATGAATATTACCTGAAGTTTGGTGCTGAGGCCAGCTCTAACGCCAAGCAAGCCAGGTTAGTAGAAGCGTATGAGAGAAGGAAGAAAACAGAAACAAGAGGTGCAATCGTGTTCAAAGACCCAATCAATAAGACAAGCTGTGAAACACAAAAAATACATTTTAAACATCTTTGTAATATGAAGGATGGGGGGGGGGGGGGGTGTTAATAATAAAGTTACTAATATATAATGTTTGTCATATTTATAGTTGTGTTTGTCCTCATTAAAAAAAATAATCATGAGCCCTGAATTCGAAGAATATTAAATTCAAGGTAACAATACAAGTAAACTGTTGACTATTTTGAAACTAATCTGACAGGGTTCTGTTGCTGCCAAAAGCAGCAACAGCTTCCTGTCAAAGTAGTTTCAAAATAGTCAACATAATACATGTATTTATTGAATCCGATGACTTTTAATGATCACTGATCAGGATTGGAAAATTTTAGAACATCAAAGACTGAATATTCATGTTCATTAACATTTCTTCCCATGATTCGGTACACAATAAATATCTTTTTGGACACAAAATATCTCTGTTTTGCCACAGTATCGAGAACATCGAAATATCAAATTTGGTTTTATACATTTCAGCTCATAAATAAGTTAAAATGTTTTCAAAACAGAAACATGTTAATTAGTACAATTTTGAACACAATGTAAGAATTGGTCTGTTAAATATTTTGAACATAACTAGATTGGAAGACATTGTTGCCTTAGGCAGCAATGTCTTCCAATCCAATTATGTCCAAAATATTCAACAGAATGTTTTATTTTGTTTTGGAAACATTTAAAGTTATTTCTGAACTGTACTGTATCACACTATCGAGATCCATTTCTAGCTTTGCCACGCCCATTTCTAAATGAACCACGCCCACTTTGTATGTGTGGTTGAATTAATTGTAATGCTTTGAACACTGCAACAACAATAAATCAATTTCAAGGTAACTATGCAGAGGTACCTAAGCTGTTGAATATTTTAAAACTAATTTGACTGGGAGCTGTTGCTCCTGTTGTTTCAAGATATTCAACAAACTTTTGATTAAATTATAAATTTACCAGATATACAATTCAGACACACTTATGACAGACATATGGTATTTAAATCAACAAAAACTCATGACTTCCTGAATACTTTGAAAACCATTTGACTGAAAGTTATTGGTGGCTTAGCCACCAACAACTTTCAATCAAATTGTTTTCAAAATATTTATCGAGTCTAGAGATATAATCCTTCGACTATGTCGTCTGCAAAACTCAGCACTCGGACAGCTAACAAATGATGTATTTTGATTATGACGTCTAACACTTGAGTGACACATCGCATCCCTCCAATGGCTGGAGTTGTGATTTGGGCAAATGTGTCAGCACTGTCAATAATTTGAATGACTGACAGATAGATCTCGCAACTAAAAATCTAAATATCTTTTGAATTTTAATAATATTTATCAACAACTTATCGGATAATCAGCGTTTCTCATGGAAATCTAACTTTTGGAGGTTCCAGGGAGCCCCCCCCCCCACTAGAAATCTAGGGGTCACAAGCAGAAATCTGAGGGTCCCAAACTCAAATTTGGATTCCCATGCAGTTTTTCCCATTCATGCTAAAATTAAAGAGTACGATAGGTGCACAGCTTTGAATTAGGGGATCCTATGCTAAATTGTGTGTTTATGCAAAAACGGATAAAACTAATTAATATTTAACAATCATGCCAGACTTTCAGACCCACTACCACAAGTTTTGGGGGGCCCCGGTTACATTTTGGGGGTCTATACCCTCAAAAAGACCCTTATGAGAAACCCTGCGGAAAATGTTTCAATTTTCTGATCACAAAGAAAGTAGTACAATACAATAATACAATGAGCCATTCAAAACCAGCAAATGCAAGATCTATAGGAAGAACAATGTATGAATCTGCTACAGGCGTCTAACAGGAGACTACAGTACAGCTCATATATAAGTTAACATGTTTCCAAAACAAAAACAGAAACATGTTTATTAGTATAATTTTGAACATGATGTAAGAAATGTTTTGCTGAATATTTTGAAAATAGTTGGATTGGAAGACATTGCTGCCTTAGGCAGGAATGTCTTCCTATTCAATTATGTACACCATTTTCAACAGCATGTTTTATTTTGTTATTTGGAAGCTGTCCTGTATGCTGTGTTGCTATATGGTTGATACCTAATGTGTGCTCACAAGCTCACCACACTGCACAGCAAAGATTGCATTTATACATCATATTGTCTGGTGAACAGACACATATTCTTACCACGGAAGTTATATAAGCTTGTGTGATTATACCTTTGAATGATCGCGATCGATTATTTAAGACTAATCATGATTACTTAATTAATAAGCTTGGGTACAAACTACACAGACATAGCAACAAAGGCATTTAGAAATGTCCATTTGAAAATGTATCACTGGAATGGCTGGCTCGATTCCAGCGAGACCTTTTCAAAAATAGTCCCTTCTTGGCCTGAAAATGGACATACATTCGCAGAGCAAAATGTTAATTTTCATGACCGACTGCATTAAGGAGTAATTAAAAGGTAGGTTTTGAAATATTTTATGCAGAAAAAATTATTCCCAATTATTCTATTAGATAGATAGATAGATAGATAGATAGATAGATAGATAGACAGCCCAGCAGCCACATATAACGCACAGAGAGCTATGTCATGTACCTATTTACAGCTAGGTTGACAGGAGTAACGCAAAGTTAATCCTTACCGCTCTGATGTCAAAATTTTTAATTTTTTAATTAAAAGATGAATTGATGTTCATTTTTCAACAAATTTGGTGGAAGATGCTGCTGTCGTAGACAGCAGCATCGTCCACCAAAATTGTTGAAAAATGAATACCTGTTTCTTTGTTTTTGACGTAGTAAAAGATATAATATTGATATCAGAGTGGTAGGGGTTAAGTGACTTGCTCAAGTATACAATGTGGCGGACCGGTAGGGAAGCGAACTTGCAAAGAATCCCTAACCACTCGCCCACCGCGCCTGTACTCGCCCACCGCACCTCCACTCATTATTAAATTTTTAATCTTATATATTCACAATTTAAAGAATAATAGTGACTTTCGATTTAATCATGTACTGTGACATTCAAATGTTACAATAAATCAAGACCACAGAAAATATCAGTTGCCATGCTTACCTGTGCAAGAAACCAGGAAATAATTACTGCTACATAGGGATTGCCTCCCTTTGTTGTGATGGTGGCAGGTTTTAACAACATCCCTGAAATTCAACAAATAAAAATAGAAAAACATACATGTGAATTTATCTAACTTTATTTATTTATGCGACGAGATAGTTTCAACTTAGGAAGCTTTGCCATAAATCTTTAAAATCTGACAGGCCGATGTACAGATCGACTTATATTAGTTGTGTCGTAACTAAATATAATAATGATGACAACTTCTCAATGGTCACGATAAGAAAAATGATGATTAGAAATGACAGATTCGTTATGCTATAAGGACATTTGGTTAATATTTTGAAACTAATTTGATTGGCAGCTTACGTATGGCATGGGAGAGAGAGGAAATGGGGGAAACTGGAGAGGGACAGAATGAGGGAGGGAGGAAGTGAGGGAGTTTTTTGGTAGGTAGGTAGGTGGGTGAGAGAGTGAGTGGGTGGAGTGAGCGAGCGAGTGTGTGTGTGTGTGGTGGGGGGATGGAAGGAAGGGAAGAATGTGGGCAAATATGTGAAAGAGAAAGATCAATTATGAAGCCGTTTCTAACAACAATCATGATGAAATAAGTTACACAGGGTGACATACAGAACAGTTGATCATTTCCAAGTGCTTCGACTATGCGTGATGCGCCAATCAAGTTTCCCAACGCAGCTGATAAAGTTGTAGAAAAGACTCCAATCACAACGAAAGGTGGCCAGATGTTGATGTCTTGAAGAAACAAGTAGTTGTTCCCAAGAAGATACCTACAGTGTGTGAAAGATAGGCTTAGAAGTATTAATTCTAACACTGAAGCCAACCAAAACTGGCTTTTGTAGTGATCTTGAGAATTGTCCATTTGCAGGCCAAGAAAGGAATATTATTGAAACTTTACCACTGCAAAGCCTGCGAGCCAGTCATTTTAAGCGGTAAATTAAAAAAAAATAGTCTTCTCTTGGCCTGCAAATGGACATTTTCTGTGAAAAAATTTTAATGTTCTGACCAAATTCGACGGTATAAGCATTAAAGCTGCACACTTATAAATACCAAATCAAACAACATTAACCCTTAATTATAACATAATATTACCAAGAAATTTCTAGTTTTGACAAGTCTATTAATTGAGGCTTGGTACCGATATATTGAACAAGACGTGCAAAGCATTTCCCAATGACCATATAAATGATTCCCACAATGCATAGGGGTAACTGTTATGCGTTGTTATATTGTTGAAAGACTCAATAAGAGAGGTTTTTGTTTAGCTTTTCTCCCATTTTTAGCCCATGTTTGGTTAATCCGTTAACGCTTTCACAACGAAGCCGGCCAAAGCCAGCCTCTGTAGTGGTCTTAGGGAATGTCCATTTGCGGGCCAAGAGAAGACTATTTTTGACAATTTACCACTGGAATGACTGGCTCAATAACTGCCATTCTATGAGTAAATATTTTTAATTTTTTACTTAACTTAGTCATAAATGGTTAATTGTTAAACAGGACAAAACCTGCCTCAGCAGTTGTCCTGAGTAATATCAATTTTCACACCAAGACAAGGCTATTTTACAAAATTTACAGCTATAATGACTGCCTCGATAACCAAGCCAGTAATTCCAGTTGTACATTTTCAAATGCAAATGGACAATGCCCATGCAAACATCTTGATCATTCTTGACCATTAACCCTGATCTCAATATTCTAACATTTACGGTGTCAAAATAGCAAAGAAACAATTTTCAATAATTTTGTTGGAAGATGTTGCTGTCTACGACACCACCATCTTCCACCAAATTTGTTGAAAAAAATAAACACCAGTTCATCTTTTACTTTAATTTGAAAATTAAGAATTTTGACATCAAAGTGGGGATCATGCCATAAGGGGCTTTGTCAGAAATGTGACAAATTTGACTGGATAATTTATACTATCGTAGTTCCAATTCACAGAGTAAAATTATTTTTAAATATTTGAGTTACATGGCTAAAATCTGCTGTGTATGTTCAATGATGTTGAATGTGTGTATTTCTATACATTACCTGTCACAGGAAGCCGCGATGAAGAATGACAAGATGAGATACACTGCGAGAGTGAACACTGAAGCTGATAATGTACCACGAGGAATGGAATAACCAGGGTCTTTCAATTCACCTGTAAATACATGTAAGTACAATCTGAGCATATACAGTACAGTTCAGAAATAAGCCACCATGTTTTCAATACAAAATCAGTAACATGTCATTAATGCCCCCACGGGATAATCTTGCTGATCTACCGGCCTCGCGAGGTTTTTGCCTCAGCCGGTAGCTCTTGTGTAGGGCTCATTTTAGTGAGGAATTCACCTCATGAGGCCCTGAGGAAAATATCGTCTTTGATATTTTTTGCCTCGCGAAGTAAAAAAACCTCAATGTGTCATGCTGAGCCATGTGCTCAGCTGCAGAAATCAACTGACCAATGGACCTTTCCAGTTTTAGCTATGCCCCGCCCATCTCTAGCTAAGCTCCACACACACCTCGATCGTGTTGGGACCGAGCGATCTCTGAACACCCTGACTATCAATTTCCAAAAAACTACACAGGTGAGCATTGAAACTTTGAAACTAATTTAACTGGGTGCTGTTGCTGCCTAGGGCAGCAACAGCGCTAGTCAAATTAGTTTCAAAATATTCAACACCATGTTTACTAAATAGCAAAGAATTACAAAGACATACAATTCATGCAACGTGTCGGAATCTTTGAGATTTGATGACGGTCTGTATGGAACCCTTTGTGACGTAATGATTGTGACCTCATCATACATGCGCTGAGCTGATTATGACATCATACAAGGTCAGATGATGGATGGATACTCTGGAAAGGTGAATTAAAACGTGAGCCATGTCCACTCTATTTAAAGGTGCACATTTACACAAAAATGTGTGAAAATAAAATTGTTTAAATTGTATTTTTTAGAGACTTAATTTGTGCCCCTCGATGCAATGAAGTGAAATAAATCTTAACATATGATGATTTCATACCATACAAATTAATGTCTATTTTTTTAATTGCCATTTTGAAACTTGCTCAGTACACTCCTCATCGTCTGCAGTGAGACGCTCAAGAGGCAAAAACCTCGCGAGGATGTTAGCTCAGCTAAATTTTCCGGTGTGCGTTAGGCATTATAATTTTGAACACGATGTAAGAAATGTTCTGTTGAATATTTTGGACTTAATTTGATTGTGTATTATAGTTATAACATTTAACTGTTTAATGGTCAAGTGTGCTAAAAATCGCCATTTGCAGACCAGGAGAAATTTTTTATTTTTTATTTACCACTGGAATCGCTGGCTCCATCGATAACCGAGCAAGTGGTAAATAATAAAATTATCTTTTCCCTAGGTCAGCAAATGACCATTTCAAATTTCTTGACCAATCATCTTCAACATTTTCCTGAGGTACATGTAAACGCCAACATATTCTATTTACTTAGCGTTACTTAGCGTTGCTTCTAGCACAGGTCCTTAAAGGTCCTCTTAACCAGACGCCTTTTCTTTATCATCCCATTGCTCTAGACTTCCTCCGATTCCGATGAGGGCCTTAAGTTGTCATGCAGGATTTCCTGGTTTTTCCAGTACATGTCCAGTCTGTTCTTAAATGAGTTTAGAGATGCATTTACGACTTCTTCTGGGAGATCGTTCCATATTTTCATGGCACGTACTGTGAAGTAATTTCATCTCCACATTGATGTGCACTTTTGGGGGTAGATATTCCTTAACTCTATTACTCATTGCATAAATCTGTTAAGCATGCTGCGAGGTGACCACATGAAAACAGGACTTGGTACACTCAGATCAGATCCTATATATACACCTGTGCAATAGTTAAGCACCGGCAAAAACAATAGAACGTAGAAACATGATGGTACAACTAGGCTGCCATACTTTTTGTCCCCGTGTTAGCTGACATAATTCCAAGTACGAAATGCACATGCATGCATGACTTCACGCCGCTTGATGTCCGTGCGTGGCGGGAAACAGCACACGTGTTCAGTTATGTAAAAGTCCAGTTTGAGGTGTAGAACATTACATACAGATTTAGGCGACAAGATTAGGAATTTTGTGTTCATGACCGTGGTTTATTTGTACAGAGAGAATTAGCTCTTGATTGTGAACCGCTATGGCAAGACGAAGCTTAAGTGATCGTGTGAAATGGCAAATCATAGGCATGCATACCACTGGTATGTCATGCAGAGAGATTGGCAGACAGCTGAACATTAACCATACTGTAATCAGTCGTTTGATTGCAAAACATGGGCAAACTAACGAGGTGAAGGACATGCCTAGATCTGGAAGACTGAAGAAGACTACTGCCCGTGATGATCGAGCCCTAGTACGCCTTGTTAGGAGATCTCCATTCACCAACAGCAGAGTGCTCAGCCAGCAATGGGAAACGCGCAATAGAGTGTCAATGTCTACCGTCAAAAGGAGACTGTATGCTGCTGGCATGAAAGCTAGGAGACCTGTCAGACGTCCTCTCCTCACTGCACACCACAAAGAGGACCGTCTGAGGTGGTGCAACGAAAGAAGACACTGGAACATGAGATCCTGGAGACGGGTACACTGGTCCGATGAAAGTCGGTTCCTGCTTCATGCCACAGATGGTCGAACTCGTGTATGGAGGTCCAGACGCACGGCGTACGACCAACGTAACATCATGGAAGAAGTTCCATTTGGTGGAGGTTCCGTTATGATATGGGGGTGCATCTCATTTGATTGTAAGCTGGATCTGTTGACTGTACCTGGAACACTAAATGGACAAAGATATCAAGATTCCATACTGGATAGAGTTGTGGTCCCTCATTTTGTAAATCATGCACCTGGAACCCACCCTATATTCATGGATGACAACGCCCGACCACATCGTGCTAGAGCTGTGCATGAATACCTCCGCCAGAATGCCATCGAAACCCTACCATGGCCAGCAAGGAGCCCTGACATGAACCCTATTGAGCATATCTGGGACATTCTGGGAAACATGGTGAGAAGGAGGGATCCTCCTGTGCAGAACCTACAGGAATTAACAGACGCACTCCATCTTGAATGGCAACGAATACCACAATGGCTTATCAGTCGGTTGGTGACCAGCATGAGACGTCGTGTCCAGGCCGTCATCCAGGCACAAGGTGGATATACCCGGTATTAATAATGACAGTCTCAAACTCGTGCACAGATGTTAAACTTCGTTTTCAGACACCATTAATGACAATCTAGCCACGTGTGTCAACTGTAGGGCAATAGTTGTCAGTTGTGTCAACGTAACCATATTCAGGCCTCGTTTTCAAGTTCAAACAAAAACATACAGTGTTTCCCACCATCATAATCAGCATTCCTCTAGTTGCATTATTACCTCTTGCACTAAGATGGATGGGTACATAAATGTTTATGCTATTGCTTTCTTCATAGCACATGAATATACCCTCGCATGTGCGTAAAAATAGGGTGGTGCTTAACTTTTGCACAGGTGTATATTTCGGCCGAGGACAAGACACAGTGGTTAAATACGAAGGACTGATTGCAGCTGTAGGATATTTCTACTACTAAAGCCGCAGAATACAGTAATCATACACTAATTAACTTTAACATTCAAGTCAACCAGAAACCATCCTCTACAGTGGTCTCTGAGGAAATTTCCACATGGTGGTCAAGAAGAGTATTTTTGAAAATTTACCACTGGAATGACTGGCTGTTACCGAGTCAGTCATTTCAGCGGTAAATTGTCAAAAATTATCTTCTCTTGACCGATAATATGACATATACTATGCAGAAATTTTGACAATCTTTACCAATCTTCACCATAAAAGGAGTTAAATACACTACCTGACATATTTGCTCCATTCATAATTCCAGTCACGCTGCTGAACAGGATAGCAAAGACCGAGGCAAATGTCATCTGTGTCAATGTTTTGTAATCTACGGCATACGACTCTGAAAACCAACAGTAAATGTGCATTAAGAAAACAAGCCCATATTCCTGACAGTCTACACCCGCCCAACTATTAAAACAGGCTATAGGCCTATTTTTTTTCATTAGACTCTATTACACTTATGGCGATAAACTAAGTCTCTAAGTACAATATGTACACCTTCCATGGGTGGATCCAAGACTGGATATAGGGGAAGCGAAACTGAAATATCTATCATTAATAGTTGCACAGTTAGACAACAATTCAAATAGTTAACCCTTTCACGATGTAAACGGCCAAAACTATCCCCTGTAGTGTTCTTGATAGATTGTAAAATATTGAGCATGGACAGAGTTTAATGGCCCTTAGTCCCTAATCATATTTCCCAAATTTTAGCCTGATCTGTTTAGTGGTATTGGAGAAGTTGTTTTCGTGATAACTAGGTCGGCCAAAATGGTCGCCGAAACATTTGGCAACTTCCCTTGACCAAAGTTGGTTCAGTTATTGCTCCAGATGATGTTTTAATCGATTCACCAAGCAGTTTCGGAGATTTTTAAAGGTGTTAAAAAAAAAAATCGGGAAAAATCCAAGATGACCACCGGACAAATTGGCCGATCATCTTCCTTTCAACAAACTTGGATCACTATGCCCTCAGGATTCTTCCTGCCAAAAATATTTGAGATCGGCAAGCGGTTCTTGAGAAGTGACTTAAAGAAAAGGTTGATGGACGGATGACAGACAGATGACAGATTGATGGTCGCAGGAAGAAAGACGGTAGTTCATGCCAGGATGTGAAGCTAACCATCTACCCAGCCAGCCACATTAACCCTTTAATTCTTGAGATTGGTCAAGAAAATCTAAAAGTTTGCCGAGTGCATGTTGATTTACAAGCAAGCAAAGTCCACATTCACGTTAAAAAATTATGACAGGAAAGACAGGCTCAGTTAATGAGCTAGGCATTTAAGTAGTAAAATTTCAAAAAGAATCTCTGGTACTGCAAATGGACATTTCGCCACACTACTGACCAAGACATTTTTGGTCGGCTTGACCATTAAATGGTTAATCCAGTAGGAGTAAAACAACTTAAAACATGGACTAGAATACACAGTCGATGGCACATCATCGCAAATCCCCACACTTTCGCCAACTTTGATGTCTGCACCACGACGTTCATACACGTATGAATAACTTACATAACAAATTTGGTTGAATTCATCCAACTTTGTCTTTTTGACAGTGCCAACACCCCTGACCACCACCCACCCAACACCTCACTTCAAGGGGGTGGAGCTTACTATAAAGGACTTTTGCAGTCTGCAATCATATGGGTAAATCGCATAATGAATTTGATTTAATTCCACATAACGGTTTCGGACGACATACAATGTACAAAATGTACCAGGATGGACAGACAGACAGATGGAGGCAATTGCGATATCCCTCCGTTTTTTCCCAAACGTGTGGTGATTATGAGGCAGTATGAGTCACTGAGGGTTTAGGGTCTACTCACCATATAAGTTGTTATGAATAGTTCCCGTCTCTAAGCCTGTATAGTTTCCACATAATGTATTGCTTTTATTACTACACAAATGAACACTGTCATTGATCGGCGGCGTATAGGCCAAAGTATTGGTGAAAGGAATCGCAATCTCCATTGTACTACTCTTGATAAACATGCTGAGATAGACTGAGAGCACACAAATTACCACAAGCTGTAACAGAGGCAATGGGGGGATCTGATCAGTCACTCTTGAAAGTATCTGAGGCCATAATCAAAACCAGTCTGTGTCAAAATATGACACTCCCTTGTTGACATCACAGCAGTAGTCCCCTAACGAAGGTGGCAATGGCCTGTCAGGAAAGTGTCTGAGCTGTATGTCTTTGATTAATTTATAATCTAATAAATATTCTGTTGATTATTTTGAAACTAATTTGACTGGAAGCTGTTGCTGCCATAGGCAGGAACAGTTCCCGTAAAAGTAGTTTCAAAATATTCAACAGCTTACCTATAGAATTACATGTATGTACCTTGAAATAGGGATTCTGGTAATTGTGGAATCAGTGTTAAAAATTATTCAAATGTGTGCATAAAGTTGACTGGAGCTTAGATAGAAATGGGCGGGTCATAGCTAGAAATGGGTGGGGCATAGCTAGAAATGGGCAGGGCATAGCTAGAAATGGAATCTGTGAATACAGACATGAATGAGAGATATTGCATGAGGGAGAAAGAGCATGCAAGAAAGGTGTGTGTGCGTGTGTGCGTGTGTGCCTGCATGTGTGCGTAAGGGGGAGGGAGATGGATGGAAGGATAGAGAGAATGGGTAAGTTAGTGGGACAGTGAGAAAATAACAAGCATACCATGCATGAGAGTGGAAACAGGGTCTGATACATTGTATATCTACATGTATTCTTACATGTACCAATGTTGCCGCTTTTACCAGTTTTTCTGCAACTGGTGAAGTGCTCCAACTCTACTCTCTGTGTCATTATGAATAATATGTTTAATAAAATTTTACTCATTAGTCACTTATTCACACAGACACAAACATGCTCAGGAATGTGGTTAAAATAATGAAATTAATTGTGAAAATAGTGAAATTAATATGTAAACCTAAAGATCCAGAAACAATCAGTACCTTAGATTTCTTGTAATCTTTACCAATTATTGTGGTCCTACTAAGTAAGACCTGAACATTTTCCTCTACTCACTTTCAGAACTTAATTTCCAAGAACAGCTAGTGTGTCAATTAATCATAATCTCCATATTCATTGTAGGCTAATTATAAAGCAGTAATCCTACCAGAAAGATGAATACAAGTGTCCTTGCAAACATTGCTCCCCCGATGATACAGACAAGAAGACAGACTAAGAGAACAACTGTGGCATAGAGGTAGAGCCACCATCTGCTATCTTCTGGTAAACCATTTCCTTCTGAGACAAATTTTCCTATAATAATAATAATAATAATAATAATAATAACAAGAGGCCCAAGGGCCTGTGGCGCTCACCTGGACCATTAGAATTTGAACCATTTGCATTTAAATAGACATGATGGAATTTTCGGAAAATCCAAGATGGCCACCCATAAAATTTACCAATCAAAATTCTGAATAGAAATTCTAGCCTACCGTGATAGGGTCACGCTAGCCAAATTTGTTTGAAATATGTCAAGCAACTAAGGAGAAGCAGTGTTTTGACAATTTCTGGTAAATTTTTCATAAAATCTAAGATTTTCACACAAAACATTGATTAATCAAAATTCTGAATAGAATTTCTAGAGCCTACCACCATAGAATCCATTAGGAAATTTTTTTATTCAACGATGTCAAGCAGCTAGAGTAGAGGAGTAGCATTTTGACAATTTCCGGTACATTTTTCATAAAATCTGAGCTTTTCATGCAAAAAATTAATGAATCAAAATTCTGAATGGATGTGCTAGAGCCTATGGCCATTAGGCTCCTACAGCCTAATTTGGTTAAAACCAGTCAAGATGGTCAGGAGAAGAAGCAATTTGACAATTTCCAGTACATTTTTCATAAAACCACAGATTTTCACCCAAAAAAAGTGATGAATTAAAATACTGAATGGAAGTTCTTGAGCTTACGACCATAGGGGCCTTTCAGCCAAATTTGGTTGATATCGCTCAGAATGGTAAGAAGAAGACACTTTGACAATTTCCGGTACATTTTTCATAAAATCTAAGATTTTCACATAAAATATTTACGAATCAAAATTATGACTGCAAGTTCTATAACCTATGACCATATGATCCTATCAGCCAAATTTGATTGAAATCGGTCAAATGGGTAAGAAGAAGAAGCAATTTGACAATTTCTGGTAAATTTCTAATAAAATCTAGGATTTTTACTCAAAATATTTATATAACAAAATTCTGAATGGAATTTCTAGAACCTATGACCATAGGATTCTTTCAACCCAATTTGGTTGAAATCGGTCAAAATGGTAAGGAGAAGAAGCAATTTGACAATTTCCGGTAAATTTTTAATTAAATCTAAGTTTTTCACCCAAAATATTTACGAATAATGCCACTAACAGTTTGTGGAGGAAACCAAACGTGAATTCCACATATGGGCGGAAGAATATCGAAGGGATATTAAAAACACATAGATACTCCTGTTGCTCAACATTTTAATTTGCCCAATCATAGTGGACAGTACGTGTCCTTTAAAATTATACATGTTCTTCCTTATACCCTGAGGATCTCAACAAAAACCTATGTTGGAAAAGAACAAATGTAGTACGGGATACACCCACCTCACACACCAGATCCCATAGGGACAACGATGTAGATTGGTGATTCCAAAATCCGAGTTGTTTTGATGCTAATTCGAATCACCATACTCTCTGTCATGGTAAACCTTCTATGACATCTTAATAAACGTCATCAAATGATGTCACACTGACTACTACGTCCGCTCCTTTTACGTCAATTGAAATCAGTTAGCCAAAATTGTATGACTTACCTGTACAGGTATCTACAAATGCTGCCATTGCAACACACAGTTTGCCCAATGCATAAGGCTAAGCAGACATATTCGAATCATACACACTTGATCCGAATTGCTCTTAATGGACAACTAAATCCAATTTCATTTTCTCTGATGAGTATAACTAAACAAAGTACGAAACGCCATAAATCCGAATCACTCGACTTACGGTTATTCTATAACAATAGAAACCGATGTCTATCAAATGCGAATTATACAACCAAAACCCGAAATATTGGGAATCCTCAAGCCACACAAATGTTGTCTCAGTCAGATTGACAACTAATCAACATTGAGAGAAATTTCCAGTTACATTTGTAGTTTTTGACGGTTACACTAGCCCTCAGAAACAACAATCAAAACTTTAATGGTTACATGAAAAGATATCTAACGGTTACACTAATCCAAGAATCTAAAAATCTGGTTACACAAAAAATATTTCCGGTTACAACAATCAAAATCTGGTTACACAAAACACAATTCTGGTTACACAAAACACAATTCTGGTTACACAAAACACAATTCTGGTTACAAAATGAAATTTCCGGTTACAAATTCAACATTTCCGGTTACTAAGTAGAAAATCTGGTTACACGTAACCAGATTTTCCTCATTCCGGTTACACCCAAGGAGCAACCGTAACCGGGACCGAGAGTATAAAAGCAAGTGCAGAACAGAGCACTGACATTCGGATTTGGATCCAACTGATCCAGTGTAAGAAACCCATAAGAAGAGTTCCTGACCAGTTGAACTATTTTTTTTAATATGTTTAAGCCTACCATTATAGGATTGTTCTAACCAAGTTTTTGTTGAAATCGGGCCATTGATTAAGGAGTACTGTTTTTAAATGGTTCCGGAAAATTTTCAGAAAATCAAAGATGGCTGCCAAAACATTGTCCTATCAAAATTCTTAATAGAACTTCTAGATGCTACCACAATAGGCTAATTCAAGCTAAATTTGGTTCAAATTGCCAACCGATTAATGAGTAGTGTTTTATACAAATTCCCATTTTTCGGGAAATCCAAGATGGCCACCCATAAATATCAAGCCGTCCAAATTCTGTGTACAACTTCTGAAGTGAACCGACATAGGGTCCTTCCAGCTGAGTTTGGTTTAAATCAGCCAAGCGGTTAAAGACGAGTAGCTTTTTAACGGATTTCCCAAAATTGTCAGCAAATCCCAGATGGCCACCAGAAAATTGACCAATCAAAATTTTGCATACAAGTTCTGAAACCTACCACCCTAGGCTGACCATAGCAGCCAGTTTGGTTGAAATCGCACAAGCAGTTAATTAGGAGTAGCGTTTTATATGATTTCCAGCCATTTTTCGGAAAATTCAAGATGGCCACCGAACAAATTGACTAATCAGAATTCTGTAAACAAGCTCTGATGCACACAACTCTAGGGTCCTTCCAGACGAATTTACTTGAAATCAATCAAACAGTTAATGAGTAGGCTTTTAACTGATCTCCAGAAATTTACAGAAAATCCAAGATGGTTGCCAGAAACATTGACCAATCAAAATTCTAACTACATGTTCTGAAACATACCAGACTAGTATCCTTCCAGTCAAGTCTGGTTAAAATTGTGCATGCAGTTAATGAGTAGCGTTTTAAACAATTTCCCAACATTTCCCAGAAAATTCAAGATGGTCACCAAAAAAATTGATCAATCAAGATTCTGTATCAAGGTTCTAAAGCCTACCCATAGGATCTGTTCCGCTAAATTAATTTGAAATCATGGTACTGTGGAGTAGCGCTTTGATAATTTCTGGTTAATTTTTCATAAAGTCTAAGATTTTCACCCAAATAATTGAACAATCAAAATTCTGTACATACAAGTTCTATACGGTACTTCCAGCCAAATTAGTTTGAAATCCGCCAAGCAGTTAATGAGGAGTAGCGTTTTGAAACTAAAGTTGACGGACAGACGATGGAGTCGCCATGGCATAAGGTCACTTGGTCATTCTGACCAGGTGAGCGAATAATAATAAAACACAACAACAAAAAATTATGCAGCAAAATGCATGGCTTAAAACTAAGCAACATTTATCATCTCAGGAAAAGTGCAACCTCAAGAAGTTATTGGTTTGATTGACGTCTATCAAGTCCCTGATTCCAGGTCCCATTCACCCCATAGCTTGGCTGGTTTATATTTCAGTCGGCAACGAGGAGTGAAGGAGATTACCTAGTATATGTATGTTTCCACCAATTGCTCATCTGCCACCTGATCATCTGACAGTCGAGCGGGATTTGAACCTCGCTGATTACAGACGATTGTGCTAACGCCACGGCCAATCGTATCCCCATGTGAAACCTCAAACAACTGTTAGGACTTTGTTTAAAAATCTGACCGCTCTATTCCCGGGGGTATATATCTGGACCTGATAAATATTTTGAAAATAATTTGACTGAAGCTTTCAGTCAAATTGTTTTCAAAATATTCAGAAGGTCAAGCGGTTTTGCTCATTTAAATCATTGCCTGGAGGCTTGCAGCGGTGAGACAGTTAACCATTTTCATTGATTTACTTACTATCTTTGCAGATGTTTTAACATTGTCAAACTTTTTGAAATTGAGACACTCGCATTTCATTGGCTAAATGGAGACACTGGAATTTCATTGGCTAAATGGAGACACTGGAATTTCATTGGCTAAATGGAGACACTGGAATTTCATTGGCTAAATGGAGACACTGGAATTTAGTGGTTAACGCTTAACCTTCAAATATATTAGATTTCAATCTTCCCTTAGAAAATGTCCATTTGCATACCAAGCGAAGATTATTTTTTGAAAATTAATCACTGGAATGACCGGCTCACTTATCAAGCCAGTCATTCCAGTGGTAAGTTTTCATAAACATTCTTCCTGTGGCCTGTAAACGAGCATTTTCTGAGACCAATGTAGTCTGTTTTTCCAAAGTTTGAGTGTTAAAGAGTTAAATGGATAATTTTGAAAAGCTATAGCTGAATACATTGTGAAAGTGGTACTAGGGCCTGGTCACGGTGAACTACATGTACATGTAGGACAATTTATGCTTCAGTACCTCAGCTACATGTAGCTCATCACTAAGCCATGTAAGCTTCATACAAATTATGCAGAATGAAATTTTATTCATTCTCCATACCATTTCCAAAGCTAATTTATCAATTTCCAGACCAATTTTATGAAGACTCCAATCAAGACCTATTTCAAAATTGCCAAATTTTGCAAAAAGCTTTGTATTAGTAGCTGAGGACGTCAATATTTTGAACAATATCTATATTTCTTTTTTAAATGAGAATGATATTTAAATTTTCCAGAGTTTTTCCAAGACATTAGTACACAAGAGCTTCGCAAACATTGCATAATCCCCTGCCAGAATGACAAACCAATGAATGAGAGCTATCGGAAAATAGCAATTTCTTCCCCAAACCGAGACTAGGCATCCGATGAAATTTCAAAATCTGCTAAACTGTCATGGACCTATCATCTGGAAACCAATTTTCAAGATGGCCATGGGTGGCTGGCCGCCATCTTGAATTTCGGATCATTTCAAATGTCGATAGATTCTTCCTCAGATGTAGTCCAGTCACTCTATGAAGTTTCAAAGCGATCCAGTAAACAGTAATTGTGTTATGCTCCGAAAACCAATTTTCAAGACGGCGGCCCTTGGCTGGCGGCCATCTTGGATTTTGGATCATCATCGATTTCAATGTTTCCTATCCAGATCTATTCCAACCACCCTATGAAGTTTAAATGTGATCCAAAAATGGTAATGGAGAAACCAATTTTCAAGATGGTCGTCGGTGGTTGGTGGCCATCTTGGATACTGGATCATCGTCAACTTTGATAATGTTCTTCATCAGACTTAGTCTAGTCATCATATCAAGTTTCAAAGCGATCTGACAAATGGGAATGGATTTATCATACGAAAACAAATTTTCAAGATGGCCACCCTTGCCATTTCTTCGATTGCTATACGTATGACCTTCTCTTCTCCAGAAAGAGTCCAACCACAAAAGAAGTTCCAAAGCGATCCGATAAAAGGTAATGATGCTATTACATATCTGGAAAACAATTTTTAAGATGGCCATCCTTGGGTGACAGCCATCTTGGATTTCAGATCATCGTCGATTTCGATGTTGCTTATCCAGATCTATTCCAAAGACCATGTAGCTTAAGTGATCGATAAACGGTAATGGAGATCTAATCCAGAAACCAATTTTCGTTGATTTCGATACGTTTGACCGTTTCTTCTCCAGACCTGGTCTAACCATCATATGAAGTTTCAAAGCGATCCAATAAATGATAATCATCCGGAAACCAATTTTCAAGATGGCCACCAGTAGATTTTCACCGATTTCGATAGGTTTCTTCTCCAAACATAATCCAACCACGCCATGAAGTTTCAAAG
This sequence comes from Chaetoderma sp. LZ-2023a, assembly GCA_034401795.1. Classification (NCBI taxonomy): domain Eukaryota; kingdom Metazoa; phylum Mollusca; class Caudofoveata; order Chaetodermatida; family Chaetodermatidae; genus Chaetoderma; species Chaetoderma sp. LZ-2023a. Next base: position 116,924,556 of record CM067359.1, read on the forward strand.
CGATGTGATAAATGGTAACGGAGTTATCATCTAAAAACCACACTGCCCACCACCTGTCCGGATGACCCCATCGCATAATACCTCGCCAATTCTTTGACGGGGTATAAAAGTGCTGTATTTTCTATACTTTTCAAGGCCTGGAAATGAGTTTCTTATAATTCAACACTTTATGAGTCTTTCCATACTTGTGTAAGATCACTGGATCCAGGTACATTTCAAAACCCATTATACATGTAGATTACTTCATTACCTTCTATGCCAAAGTTCACGAGCATTCCCTCCACAAAGCCGGTTACGTACAGCGCACAAGAAAACACATTGGCTATGAAAAATAAAAAACCTATACTGCCACCAAATTCTGGTCCAAGAGCACGGCTGATCATATCTGAGGAAAAACTGTGAAGGAAAAACTGTAACCAGATGAATGAAAAACAAGGGGTTTGAGGGCAGACTTGCGTGATTATTGCTTTGAGTAACCACTATCAATTCTTTAAGAATAATCGCGATTACTCGATTAATCAGCTTGGGTACAACTTAACCAGACATAACACAAAAAGCATATCAATGACGAAAGCTGCAATGGTTTTTAGAAAAGTCCATTTCCAGGCCAAGAGAAGACCGTTTTTTGAAAATGTATCACAGGAATGCCTGGCTCGATTCACGAGCCAGTCATTCCAGTGATACATTTTCAAATATAGTATTCTCTTGACCTGCAAATGGACATACATTCACTAAGCAAAATGTAAGTTTTCCTGACCGATAGCATTAAAAAGCAATTAAAAGAATTTATTGGTTTGATTGGCGTCTATCGAGTCCCTGATTCCAGGTGCTAGTCACGCCATTCTTGGCTGGTTTTTATTTCAGTCTATTATTGGGAACTTCCCCAGCTTTTACACTGGTACCCATTCATACTCCTGGGTGGAGAGAGGCAATGACCAGTGAAGGAGATTGAAGGAAATTTAAATTTCCCTTTCTCCGAGATCTAACAATACTCACCATTCTGTTACTTCTGATATACAGCTGGCCCTGACAGCTGGCTCTAGGACTATAGACTTAGAAAGCTTTACCGACTCCTTGGAACCGGGTACTCGGCTCCCAACTGCCGAGTACCCGTCTACCATAGAGCTCATATTGTTTGCATAGCCACCAAACAAGAGAAATCCATGGCTTGCCTCCATGGGGCTGGGAGGCTGGGTCTGTAACAGAATGGTGAGTATTGTTAGATCTCGGAGAAAGGGAAATTTAAATTTCCTTCATTCTCCTTCGATCAATACTCACCATTCTGTTACTTGTGATATACACCAGATTTGGTCAGTAACATGGTGGGAAGGGGCAAGCCATAAATGCTACTTTTGCCCCTTGGAGAAAGAGTTAGACTTAAACTTGACTAACAGAGACCTAAAAAGGACCGTCAAGTTAACGGAACCGAATCTCATTCGCATCACTGCCCCCCCCCCCCCCTTTTTCCCTCCTAAGAAAATGGAGAAAACTCACGAACATGCATCTCGCCTGAAAACACAAATATGCCAAGAGGGTTAACTGCTCTTTGCATATACCCATGTATTAGCCTGGGAATGAGCATGAATATATAAGATGAATGAACATGATATATAGACATAATACAAAAAACTCTCAATCTTGAATTACCTCATGATAAATGGACTCCAGACGTACCGCCTCCAACCATTCACTTGTCCGGCCATCAGTGACACAATCTGGTTGTCATCCTCTCACTCGACCATGTCTGCTTTTACATTCTTTTCTTACCAAAATGAAAAAAGGGAGAAGAGCAGTGTGGTCACTTAACTATCGTTTCAAAACAGCTAAAGCGAGTGGATTGGCCGAGTCTGACACATCCCTCATATAGTAATCCGTGAATGAGGACTCACAGTGCCATTGTGCAACGGCCATGATGTCCTCTAACGGAACACCACTGTAAAGGGCGGTCGAGGGGGCTATTCCTCTAACATTGAGTGCCCTTGCGCATTGCACCTGGTGCCCAGTCGCCATCTCATGAGTAGTCTGAATGCATTCGACTACCCAAGGAGAGATAGTATCCATGGATGCGGCGCCATAAGGCTTCTTATGGCAGATCCATAGATGTCTATCGTTCAACCGTAACGAGTCTGTCCGTTTCCTGTACTTAGTCAAAGCACGGACCGGGCACCAGACACTGGCATCACGATCAAACCTTGTTAGTTTTGGTATTATGATCGCTTTGCCTGGATATCTCAAAGATTGATTCTTTGACATAAACTCTGCTCTTGGCAGAAGATGCAGACCCTCTCCGGAGACAATAAATCGGTCCCTCTCTGCCGAAAGCGCATGGATCTCACTGCGCCTTCTAGCTGAGGAAGCTGCCAATAGAAAGACCGCCTTTAGAGTCAAATGCATTAGACTAGCCGAACGCAACGGTTCGAAAGGGTGCTTGGCCAGTACATTAAGCACTAAAGATAGACTCCAGGCTGGAATGACTACCGGTTGTCTCGGTCGGAGATTGCTCATTCCCTTCACCATCACATTTAACTGGGCCACCTCTGGACTATCCCTGTTGGCTAGACAAGGGATAACTGATGCCAAAGCTGACTTGTATCCAGCAATTGTGACGGGAGCTAGTCCTGAAAAGAACAGCTCACAGAGAAAGTCTGCTATTTGCTGAATAGTGGATTGAAAGGTATCAATACCCTTTTCTTCACACCAGTCTGCAAATCTGTTAACCTTGTTGTTATATGACTTGAAGGCTGACCTCCTTCTCGCAGCCACGATGAAATCAGCAGCTTGTCGAGAAAAGCCTTCCGACGTGGAACGTTGTTTGATAACATCCACGCAGTCAATTTGAACATTTCGGGACGCTCGTGTAGGAAGCGTCCCTTGGCCTGGGAGATTATGTTCGGAATCTCGGGCAACTGCACTGGGTTTTCCACCAGCAGATCTAGCAGATCCGTGAACCACGCCCTGCTGTGCTATTAGCAGGACCAGACACGGTTCCTCCTTGATCTTCACCAATACCTTCGGCAGAAGAATGGTGGGTGGGTACGCGTAAGTGTGCATCCCCCTCCAGCTTATCGCCAGAGCGTCTGTATCGACGGCATTTGGATCTGGAATCGGCGAGAGATAAGTCATGATTTGAGCATTTTCCCTTGTGGCGAACAAGTCCACGTTGGGTTTGCCCCAATGCTCGAAGATCCTTCGTAGAACTGTAGGGGTGAGGGACCATTCTGTTGGCAGAATTCTCTGTCTGCGAGACAAAGCATCCACCAGAATGTTCAATCGCCCAGGAATGTGAGCTGCTTTCAAAACAACCGAGTAATTCCTGCACCATTGAATCAAGTATCGTGCCCAAGAAATATTTGACTAAATTATAATATTGTTTATATTTAATGTAAAAATAATTTTATCAAAAAAAAAACCCCATTGTGTACAGTCTACACTGGTTTGAAGTCAGTGGCACTAAACAGCTCATCAAGAAACAATAGCATATTTACATGGACGTATTACCAGTTATTATTGAACTGTTTAATTGTTAAATAATCTGCTGGGCTTACTACAGTGAGCCAGCTACTAAGTCATTAATTGACCCATTGTGTTTGAAGAAACATACAACCAGCACAAGAGAGTATTAACCCTTTGAGCCTTACGGCATACATATATGCATTGCAATTTATGATGTTATACTTATTCTGCTGAACATTTGGGAAATGATTTAATTGAAGGTTGTTGCTGCCAGAGGCAGCAAACATTTTCTGTTAAATTATTTGAAAAATATTCAATAGTTGCTTTGTATGAATGTTATAAAAAGTAAATACAATTAGTACAGCATTGGAATGAAAGGGTCAATCCTCATACTATGGATATATTTTAAATATAGAGATTTAACCATTGTACTGCTGAACCCAGATATTAACAATTTATAATTCTAAAATGGAATCTGTATTGCTGGCAGACCAGTCTGCCTGCAATAATAATTTTATTCAGTAAATTCAGCATTACAATGGTTAAGTAGCTACATGAGGTTTAAGCCTGATATTATTAAGGATTGTATTTAATTGAATATATTGCTGAAAATTCATGTTTTTACAAATTATTGAACAGACATGTTTGAATGGTGAAAGTTTGTTTGCCTGGAAACTAGTATGCTATATATGTGTGAAATTATTTTAAAAAAAGAGTTGAGAGCTAGGAGAGCATGTCAGTGAGTAAGTTTGAAAATGCAGAGAGTTATGTAGAATTTTTAATATATAAAGTTGCTATGTAAAGTTATTGAATTTGAATTTGAAAAACAAAGTACAAGTTAAGACTGCGTTGTTGTGGCTCTCTGGAATAATTATAGTCAACCTTCAGAATAGAGAAAATAACATCGGTCTATCCAGTAAATAGACAATAGGCAATCATTCAGCCCATCAGTCACTCCATCCGACAGAACGTATATTCACAGGCTCGCCCCCAGAGCCACGAGTAGACATTCATCAGTCTGTTCGTCTGTCACTCCATCCAACAGAACGTATAGTCACAGGCTCGCCCCCAGAGTCAACAGCAATACAAACCCCGGTTACCTTAATTTGGTGGAGGACCGGTTGTGTTGAAGTAGATTTCTTCAACACACTTTTCCAACCTCTCGACAAGCCAAGCGAGTAGTCATCTAATGTGTCTTCTATAGTACCAATCGAGTATAATCATCTAATATAGCCAAGCAAGTGTATCAGGATCGCAAACTTTAAAACTGTGTTAGATATGGATATACGGAACCCAGGATGTACTTGTTGTTGCCATACATCCGTAATAAATCCAGTGCCAGCAATGCCAAGTGGGATACCTGTGCAGAACCAGCATATGTCAGCGTCATTAGCTGTCCGCATGAGTCAGCGGAATCCAGTGCAATCAGTGAGTAAAAGGAACACAAATTCAAATATGTATCATGGTGTCTTTCGTCAGCCAGGACCTTCAACCAGCAGCAGTGCCAGCCAGATGTCTCACCACAACAGGCAGAAACATGTTTGTGGGAGATGTGGAGGTAAGAAAAGCAGGTCACATAGTGAAAACACTTGTCATTATCGAAATTTCAGATGCTGGTTTTGTTCTAAGATTGGTCACAAACAAAATATGTGCTACAGTAACCCCCTAAATGGTAGACTAAATCATCATAATTCTAATGCTAAGGTTAATGTTCACCATAGGCATAATATATATGTTAATAATAATGTACAGAAACTGAAATCTCCATGTAATAAGAATTCCTCTGTTCAAATGGCTAACAAGCCAAGAAATAGTGTAGTGAAATCACGTAATCAACACACTACACCATATCAAATAGTGAATACTAAAATGAACTCGCAATCAAAACAAGACAATTTTGTATCATCTTTAAATGTAAAAGCAAGTGCATTTGAGACTTCTAAGAAAATCCTGTCATGCCCTGCAAAGAAAAATTTCTCAAGCAATATAAATCAGTCTCTTGCTTGGAAATCACCACAAAGTGTAATTAATTGTGCTAAAAATGAACAACGATTGGATTCAAAGCCAATAATTAATCCTTCCAAATTTACAGAAACAAAATTTGTGTCAAAATCAACTCAGACTGCTGCTAATGAAAATTACACTGCTACTGTTGCTACTGAAACCTGTAATCTTCCTTCAGCCATGTCCGTCACTTGTTCTGTAGATATGCACAATGCATCTACATGGACAGATTATTTATCTGATGAAAAGTCAGTCCAGACAACACCAACAGAAGAAAATAATCTGTCATGCAACTGCATTGATAAGCAAGCACTGCTAATTAAGCAAGAAACAGAAATATATGCGTACAAGGACCAAATAAAAAAGGACAAGGAAGATTACAACAGCAAATTTACTGAATTTCAAAATACCTTTTCAGAGCTCCACAATATAAATCTGTCTCAGCGACAAAGAATTGAAAATCTTCAACTAGAAAATATGCAACTTAAAGAACAGTATGAAAGATTAGTGAATGAAACTCAAAGGTCATCAAATTATAGTCAACATTCAGCCATTAAGTTCAATAACAAAGGTCAATATAATAGAAGGAATTAAATACATGTAATACATTAAATAATTTTGTTGACAAGTGCTCTCTGCTATGTTCCTGTGATTCTGACTGAAACATTTCCAGGTAAACATGGTTTGAAAAGTTGTGGTTGAATCAGTCAGGACCACTACATCACAGTCATCAGATGTGTTATTATTGTGAACTGTCATTTCAGCTGCTGAACCTGAATGATGTCCTGGAGCTCCATGGGATAATTATATTGTGTGAAATTTCCATCATCGCATCAGCTAAATTGTGCTACATTCGCTAAATGAAATGGATTACAGATTTATAGTTTTATATTTTAAATGAAGATAATATATTTATATACATGCGTATGTAGGATATATGTGATGAAAATCTATAAGTGATGCGGTTATGGAAGCATTATACAGATGCCAGATTCTTGAGGAGAAATGACGTGACCAGCTTCAGGGACAGTCGTTGACAGTGCCATAATTATAATGTTATATATTTTTCTAATGCCAGGGACTGGCATTAGCGGGAGCGGAAGGAAATTATCGTGCCCAAGAAATATTTGACTAAATTATAATATTGTTTATATTTAATGTAAAAATAATTTTATCAAAAAAAAAAACCCATTGTGTACAGTCTACACTGGTTTGAAGTCAGTGGCACTAAACAGCTCATCAAGAAACAATAGCATATTTACATGGACGTATTACCAGTTATTATTGAACTGTTTAATTGTTAAATAATCTGCTGGGCTTACTACAGTGAGCCAGCTACTAAGTCATTAATTGACCCATTGTGTTTGAAGAAACATACAACCAGCACAAGAGAGTATTAACCCTTTGAGCCTTACGGCATACATATATGCATTGCAATTTATGATGTTATACTTATTCTGCTGAACATTTGGGAAATGATTTAATTGAAGGTTGTTGCTGCCAGAGGCAGCAAACATTTTCTGTTAAATTATTTGAAAAATATTCAATAGTTGCTTTGTATGAATGTTATAAAAAGTAAATACAATTAGTACAGCATTGGAATGAAAGGGTCAATCCTCATACTATGGATATATTTTAAATATAGAGATTTAACCATTGTACTGCTGAACCCAGATATTAACAATTTATAATTCTAAAATGGAATCTGTATTGCTGGCAGACCAGTCTGCCTGCAATAATAATTTTATTCAGTAAATTCAGCATTACAATGGTTAAGTAGCTACATGAGGTTTAAGCCTGATATTATTAAGGATTGTATTTAATTGAATATATTGCTGAAAATTCATGTTTTTACAAATTATTGAACAGACATGTTTGAATGGTGAAAGTTTGTTTGCCTGGAAACTAGTATGCTATATATGTGTGAAATTATTTTAAAAAAAGAGTTGAGAGCTAGGAGAGCATGTCAGTGAGTAAGTTTGAAAATGCAGAGAGTTATGTAGAATTTTTAATATATAAAGTTGCTATGTAAAGTTATTGAATTTGAATTTGAAAAACAAAGTACAAGTTAAGACTGCGTTGTTGTGGCTCTCTGGAATAATTATAGTCAACCTTCAGAATAGAGAAAATAACATCGGTCTATCCAGTAAATAGACAATAGGCAATCATTCAGCCCATCAGTCACTCCATCCGACAGAACGTATATTCACAGGCTCGCCCCCAGAGCCACGAGTAGACATTCATCAGTCTGTTCGTCTGTCACTCCATCCAACAGAACGTATAGTCACAGGCTCGCCCCCAGAGTCAACAGCAATACAAACCCCGGTTACCTTAATTTGGTGGAGGACCGGTTGTGTTGAAGTAGATTTCTTCAACACACTTTTCCAACCTCTCGACAAGCCAAGCGAGTAGTCATCTAATGTGTCTTCTATAGTACCAATCGAGTATAATCATCTAATATAGCCAAGCAAGTGTATCAGGATCGCAAACTTTAAAACTGTGTTAGATATGGATATACGGAACCCAGGATGTACTTGTTGTTGCCATACATCCGTAATAAATCCAGTGCCAGCAATGCCAAGTGGGATACCTGTGCAGAACCAGCATATGTCAGCGTCATTAGCTGTCCGCATGAGTCAGCGGAATCCAGTGCAATCAGTGAGTAAAAGGAACACAAATTCAAATATGTATCATGGTGTCTTTCGTCAGCCAGGACCTTCAACCAGCAGCAGTGCCAGCCAGATGTCTCACCACAACAGGCAGAAACATGTTTGTGGGAGATGTGGAGGTAAGAAAAGCAGGTCACATAGTGAAAACACTTGTCATTATCGAAATTTCAGATGCTGGTTTTGTTCTAAGATTGGTCACAAACAAAATATGTGCTACAGTAACCCCCTAAATGGTAGACTAAATCATCATAATTCTAATGCTAAGGTTAATGTTCACCATAGGCATAATATATATGTTAATAATAATGTACAGAAACTGAAATCTCCATGTAATAAGAATTCCTCTGTTCAAATGGCTAACAAGCCAAGAAATAGTGTAGTGAAATCACGTAATCAACACACTACACCATATCAAATAGTGAATACTAAAATGAACTCGCAATCAAAACAAGACAATTTTGTATCATCTTTAAATGTAAAAGCAAGTGCATTTGAGACTTCTAAGAAAATCCTGTCATGCCCTGCAAAGAAAAATTTCTCAAGCAATATAAATCAGTCTCTTGCTTGGAAATCACCACAAAGTGTAATTAATTGTGCTAAAAATGAACAACGATTGGATTCAAAGCCAATAATTAATCCTTCCAAATTTACAGAAACAAAATTTGTGTCAAAATCAACTCAGACTGCTGCTAATGAAAATTACACTGCTACTGTTGCTACTGAAACCTGTAATCTTCCTTCAGCCATGTCCGTCACTTGTTCTGTAGATATGCACAATGCATCTACATGGACAGATTATTTATCTGATGAAAAGTCAGTCCAGACAACACCAACAGAAGAAAATAATCTGTCATGCAACTGCATTGATAAGCAAGCACTGCTAATTAAGCAAGAAACAGAAATATATGCGTACAAGGACCAAATAAAAAAGGACAAGGAAGATTACAACAGCAAATTTACTGAATTTCAAAATACCTTTTCAGAGCTCCACAATATAAATCTGTCTCAGCGACAAAGAATTGAAAATCTTCAACTAGAAAATATGCAACTTAAAGAACAGTATGAAAGATTAGTGAATGAAACTCAAAGGTCATCAAATTATAGTCAACATTCAGCCATTAAGTTCAATAACAAAGGTCAATATAATAGAAGGAATTAAATACATGTAATACATTAAATAATTTTGTTGACAAGTGCTCTCTGCTATGTTCCTGTGATTCTGACTGAAACATTTCCAGGTAAACATGGTTTGAAAAGTTGTGGTTGAATCAGTCAGGACCACTACATCACAGTCATCAGATGTGTTATTATTGTGAACTGTCATTTCAGCTGCTGAACCTGAATGATGTCCTGGAGCTCCATGGGATAATTATATTGTGTGAAATTTCCATCATCGCATCAGCTAAATTGTGCTACATTCGCTAAATGAAATGGATTACAGATTTATAGTTTTATATTTTAAATGAAGATAATATATTTATATACATGCGTATGTAGGATATATGTGATGAAAATCTATAAGTGATGCGGTTATGGAAGCATTATACAGATGCCAGATTCTTGAGGAGAAATGACGTGACCAGCTTCAGGGACAGTCGTTGACAGTGCCATAATTATAATGTTATATATTTTTCTAATGCCAGGGACTGGCATTAGCGGGAGCGGAAGGAAATTATCGTGCCCAAGAAATATTTGACTAAATTATAATATTGTTTATATTTAATGTAAAAATAATTTTATCAAAAAAAAAACCCCATTGTGTACAGTCTACACTGGTTTGAAGTCAGTGGCACTAAACAGCTCATCAAGAAACAATAGCATATTTACATGGACGTATTACCAGTTATTATTGAACTGTTTAATTGTTAAATAATCTGCTGGGCTTACTACAGTGAGCCAGCTACTAAGTCATTAATTGACCCATTGTGTTTGAAGAAACATACAACCAGCACAAGAGAGTATTAACCCTTTGAGCCTTACGGCATACATATATGCATTGCAATTTATGATGTTATACTTATTCTGCTGAACATTTGGGAAATGATTTAATTGAAGGTTGTTGCTGCCAGAGGCAGCAAACATTTTCTGTTAAATTATTTGAAAAATATTCAATAGTTGCTTTGTATGAATGTTATAAAAAGTAAATACAATTAGTACAGCATTGGAATGAAAGGGTCAATCCTCATACTATGGATATATTTTAAATATAGAGATTTAACCATTGTACTGCTGAACCCAGATATTAACAATTTATAATTCTAAAATGGAATCTGTATTGCTGGCAGACCAGTCTGCCTGCAATAATAATTTTATTCAGTAAATTCAGCATTACAATGGTTAAGTAGCTACATGAGGTTTAAGCCTGATATTATTAAGGATTGTATTTAATTGAATATATTGCTGAAAATTCATGTTTTTACAAATTATTGAACAGACATGTTTGAATGGTGAAAGTTTGTTTGCCTGGAAACTAGTATGCTATATATGTGTGAAATTATTTTAAAAAAAGAGTTGAGAGCTAGGAGAGCATGTCAGTGAGTAAGTTTGAAAATGCAGAGAGTTATGTAGAATTTTTAATATATAAAGTTGCTATGTAAAGTTATTGAATTTGAATTTGAAAAACAAAGTACAAGTTAAGACTGCGTTGTTGTGGCTCTCTGGAATAATTATAGTCAACCTTCAGAATAGAGAAAATAACATCGGTCTATCCAGTAAATAGACAATAGGCAATCATTCAGCCCATCAGTCACTCCATCCGACAGAACGTATATTCACAGGCTCGCCCCCAGAGCCACGAGTAGACATTCATCAGTCTGTTCGTCTGTCACTCCATCCAACAGAACGTATAGTCACAGGCTCGCCCCCAGAGTCAACAGCAATACAAACCCCGGTTACCTTACAAGTGCCACACTTTGATACACAGCGTGGGTGACCTGGTCCCGCCTTGGCGATTTATGTATGATACTACCGTCGAATTGTCCGATCATATCAATATCACCTTGGCCCTGACCATTGGAAGAAACTGTTCCAACGCCAGTTCCACTGCCATCATTTCCAACAGATTGATATGCAGCTGGCTCTCCTGGAGAGTCCATGTGCCCGAGACCTGGTGTTCTCCCAGGCAGGCCCGCCACCCCTCCAGCGATGCATCCGTGTACACAGACAGCTGGGGGTGGGGTAGGTGCAGCGAAACCCCTACTACGAGATTCTGACGCTTTTTCCACCATACAAGATGCAACATTATTGGCTCCAAAACTGGCACCAGTTTTGACGGGGGTTCTGTTCTCTGTTTCCACAGAGACATCAGATACAACTGGATAGGTCTTCGCATTAGAGCAGTGTACGGGATCACCTGCTCCATGGAGACCATCATCTGAAGAAACCGCCTCGCCTGAATGTGGTTTCCCACTCGAAAACTCTTGAGGATGGCTAACAGAGACACCACTCTGGGCTCTGACGGGTAAACCCTGCCCTCCTCGAGATCGAATCGCATCCCCAAATAAACGAAATGTTGAGTGGGTGTCAACTCGGATTTCTCCTTGTTGACTACCGAGCCTAGATCTGAAAGTAACTTCAGAGTCAGAGCAGTATCCACGTCCAACCTGGCTGCCGTATCTGCTTTGATCAGACAATCGTCTATGTAGGTGTGTAGCGCCACGTTCTCTTTTCTGAGAAACGCTGTCACCGCAAGGACCACTCTTGTGAAAACCCTTGGAGCTGTCGACAGGCCAAACGGGAGAACAATAAACTCCCATACTTGATTCGCATCATATCCGTGGACCACACTGCACACACATTACACCTACTATCAAGGTTACATGGAGTACATCTAAAGCAGACATGGTCCTTAAATAGGACCCGAACGAACTTGTGGCACACGTCACATGATGGCGGGGCAGGCTTGGCCTATAAATAAGCACAAACCTACAATAAGCAAGCGGAACGAGACACGGATGGAAGGCAGACAATTAATTTTCAAATAATTTGACCATAAATTAACTGTAACCCTCCCGCACCCCACCCCGCAACGTTACAGCAAAGATCGCATTGATTATGACGACAAGAACGAAGCGGGCATAAATACACCCATAATTGATCCTCCAGGATGTATAACGGAACCAGGAATCATATCGCATAGCATTCGGGGTATATTTACCAATCAATATAAATTATACTCCTAACGAAAGCCAAAACGATATGTGAAAAAACAACAAAATGTAAACAAACTGCTTGAGCACACGGGAAAACCGCAGACCACACATCTAAATCAAGAATTTTGAAACCACCGATCACTGCAAACAGATCGTGATAACACGCAAAACTTGAACATTCCAAAGTTTTCTGGTACCATTTTTAGTACGCAGCACCCAGAACAAGATGCGCGAATTAATGAAAAATTTTCTTCACATAAACATCCGAGCACCACAGGTGTGACGTCACCCGCTCGGATCTTACGGAGAACGACGTCAGCCGATATTCGTGTTACAAATACCATAGCAAACACCTATTTTCATATAGATTGCCGATCGCCTGTTGGGATTTAAAGAAGGCGATCATCCGGCATATCTCATTGTTAACACACGTCCCAGATTCTTTGGGGTCAGAAATTGGAACATGCGACACAACGAAATTTAGAGACCTAAGTCTTTTAACTATAGAATAATAAGGAAATATACGACCTGGTTATCCTCGGAGGTATCCATATTATCCAATTATCCTTGCAAGATAATCACTAGCTATCACAATCACAGTACAAAAAGACTTAGATTTTCCCTAATCTCTCCACTGCGAAAAGCATGTATAGCTCTTGTTGCTATGCAAACAAGAATGAGCTCTATGGTAGACGGGTACTCGGCAGTTGGGAGCCGAGTACCCGGTTCCAAGGAGTCGGTAAAGCTTTCTAAGTCTATAGTCCTAGAGCCAGCTGTCAAGGCCAGCTGTATATCAGAAGTAACAGAATGGTGAGTTGATCGAAGGAGAATGCCTATGTTTCCAGCGATGGTCAGTTGACCAAACAGAAATGCGATCCTGGGGTCGCCGGTTTCACAGCTCTGCTCGTTACAGCCTGAGCTACCGCCTCGTCTAAATAATTAAAAGGTAGGATTTGAAAAATGCAGTAGAAATCTTTCACAATTATTTGATTATATAATTTTGAATCAGATAAATACATGCACACGATTTAAGAAATAATCACGATTTTCAATTTAATCATGTAATCGCACATACATGTAGTCTATTTAAGGGGCGATATCACTGATAGGAAACATCAATATTGAATATCCAGCCATTGATATGCTTTAAATAACATCACTAGTTTAGCACACCATCCCATGATGCAGTACTAGTTTTAACACACATTAAAGTACATTATTACTTTTACAACACCTACCCACAATGCATCACTATAGCTTTAACACACCTTCCCATGAGGCATCACTGGCCTCGTAGTTTTACCACATGTTCCCCATGATGCATTACAGTTTTACCATACATTCCTATGACGTATCCAGTTTTACCGCACCTTCCCATGATGCATCCCTAGTGCTATCACACCTTCCCACGATACATCATTAGGATGATTTTACCATAACTTCCAATGAAGCATCACAGTTTTACTAGACATTCTCATAACGTATCACTAGTTTTACCACACCTTCCCCTCATGCATCACTAATTTTTACCCCACCTTCCCATGATACATCACTAGGATGGTTTTACCATACCTTCCAATGAAGCATCATTGGTTTTAAGTACCACATCATTCCACGATGAATTACGTACTAGTGCTATCCCATTTTCCCATGACGGACTACTACTATAATGTCTATTACAGATTTACCACACATTCCCATAATGAACCGGCCCCAAAATTTCACCCATATCTTTAGATACATGTAGGTATATGAATCCCCTTATAAAGCATGGAGTTGACAAATTTCTACCATGAAGTAATTTCCTGGTGCACTATTTTGTACCGAAAATTGGTTTAGATTTTGGCTGATTCACGATATTCTGTCCCCTACAGTCTGTAATAGGTTCGGCCCCAGACTTGTACCCACATAGACATATAGGGTTTTCAATACGTTAGTAATATTCGTAATCTAAAAAAAGCCTACCATGAAGTAATTTCGTAGTTCGCAATTTAGTATCGACAGTTGAACCGAAAATTGCTTAGATTTTGGCCGATTCACGATTTTTGTTCGGCCCCAAGATTTCATACTAATGGTTCGATAGGTATATGAATACCCTAATAAAGCAAGTAGTTTAAAAAATTTCTACCATGAAGTAATTTCGTGGTGCACAATTTCGTAATGAAAATTGGCTTAGATTTTGGCAGATTCACAATATTCTGTCCCCTACAGCCTGTAATAGGTTCGGTCCCAAAATTTCACCCATATAGGTAGATATATATAAACATGTAAGCTAGAATGTGCAGTCCATGTATATAATATTTATATTTATGTTTACATTAGGCTCCGCGGTAACCCTACCGCAAGGCAGAGCCTAATCTAAAGATCGCCTCACAATCCGCAATAATATGGGTAACTAGCATATAGAGAATTTGGTTGAATTCTGACAACTTTGACTTTCTATAGATGATTTTATAAGGATACAATATGCTCCGCCTCCCTCCACAGCACCATTCGTGGAAATAGCACATATGGATAGAATGGTCATAATCAGGATGAAGTAAGCCAGTGAATACAAAATAACTGTCTGCAGAATTCCAGCCTGGGCCACCACAAAGCCTGCAAATATAATGCAACACAATGAAAATAGCTACATGTAATACAGGGCCTAATTTATCTGGTATCGCATCCCAAATTGCTACACATATTTACGCAGTTGCTATACATTCTACAACATGTATAGCTGTATCTGCTATGCAAAATTTGTACGTGATTGCAATTTTTCAATGATTTTCATTAGTTTTATCATTATGCCTACATGTACTCATGCATCTAATTTACAGAATTAACCTACACTGCCTTGGGCCTATATCGCTCACCTACAGGCTACAACATAGGGATTTCAACTAGAAATGCCATCACCTATTTAAGTAAAACCCTAATGTTTGTCCAGAACTACATGTACAATAAGAATAATAATACATCCTACCAAATTTGGTTAAAATCGGTCCAGTGGTTCTCGAGAAGACATTTAATGTCCCATTGCCTTACTTACTCAACTGTAGCTGGCATGGTCTTAGCCCTATGTAGGTAGCTGTATCGTGTCTTCAAGTTCATGCATGCATCAGTTAGGTTTTCTGGAGCATAACTGACCTCGTACAAAGGAGCAGGGATTGCCTGTTATTATTTCATAGTATAGCAAATACCCCCATGCACTGTGAATCATCTGCCCTTATTTATAAATCTGAGTTCACCGTCATAAATGCGAGTTCACCGCCTGGTTAATCAGTTGTAGCCGAGCATACATGTACCTGAGGTCAGTGAAACCACCTAGGCAACTCTGCCGGAGAGGTCTCCTTCGGATCTAGTACTTGAATCCACATGTGTACAGTCGTTTATACGAAATTGGCAGGGATTGAGCTGTCAGTACTTAGTAGAATGTATAGCCTATTTTGTTCCAGAGCTTTAAATTTAAGTACAGGTGGACATGTAGGTTTTTCAAGTGCCTTGCGCTGTCTAGATGAAGTGTCAATGTTAGGCTTGTGCGATTATTGCATTGTGATTGTGATCGATTATTAAAAAATAATCGTGATTCCTCGATTAATCAGCTTGGATACAAATTACCAAGACATAACAACTAAAGAATATCAATGACGAAAATTGCAATGTTGTTTGGAAAAGTTCATTTGCAGGGTACAAGAAGACTATTTTTGAAAATGTATCACTGGAATGCCTTCTCGAGCCAGGCATTTCAGTAATACATTTTCAAAAATAGTCTTCTCTTGCCCTGCAAATGGACACGCATTCTCTAAGCGAAATGTAATTTTTCATGACCAATTATATTAAAAAGTAATTGAAAGTTAGGTTTTGAAATATTTTATGCAATAGAAAATATTCACGATTATTCGATTATTTAATTTTTAATCACATAAATTCACGATTTAAAACATAATCGCGATTTTTTATTTAATCACGTAATCATGCAAGCCTAGTAAATGTATATATATATACATGTATATATCCATCACATTCTAGTGATGTGTGTCATGTAGATACAGGGTTCATACACATTCAGCAGAATTAAATTCCATACTTTTTCAAGACTCAATTTCAAATTTTCCAGACCTAATTTACGACTTTCAATCAGACAAAAAACAAACACAGTTACTAAGTTCATCATATTATCATATATAAACTTTATTAAACTTTATAAAACAACATATTAAAATAAATAATCAACTAACTTAACATCAGATAGCACTCATCACAGATAGAAAGATATACAGCACTCTATTTGTTGATATGACAGTTAAAATAACTGGATACAATCATGGCAATTTTAATGTTGATATGGATGGATAGCACTCAGGAAAGAAATAAAAAAAATTAAAAATGGGTTTTTTTTAAAATTTACCACTGGGATGACTGACATAGTGACCAGGCCAGTCATTACAGCGATAAATCTTCAAAAATAGTATTTTTTGATCTGCCATGGACATTTCTCGGGACCACTGCATACATACATCATGACATGATGAAAACAAAGGGTTTAAGTGTAAATAGAAAATGTGTATTTGCAGGTCAGGAGAAGACTTTTTTGAAAAGTTACCACTGGAATGACTGACATGGTAACCAAGCCAGTCATTAGTGTGATAAATCTTCAAAAATAGTCTTCTTGATCTGCAAATGGACATTTCTCAGGACTACTTCATACATACACCATGACATGATAAAATAAAGGGTTTAAGTGTAATTAGAAAATGTTATAGAAAATGTGCATTTGCAGGTCAGAACTTTTTTTGAAAATTTACCACTGGAACGACTGACATGGTGACCAAGCCAGTCTTTACTGTGATAAATCTTAAAAAATTGGCTTTTCTTGATCTGAAAATGGACATTCCTCAGGAACTGCATATTGTCTAGGAGTGGCTCAGTGGTTTTCAGGATGCAAGCCAGATATGAATTTCATTACAGCAGCACATTTTTTGTTGAATATTTTGAAAATAATTTGACTGGAAGCTGTTGCAGCAATAGTTTCCAGTCAAATTATTTTCAAAATATTCAACAGCTATCCTGTAAAGTTGAGCTTGAGACACCAACATTCACTTGTTGAGAGCCACCCCCACCCCACCACCTTTAGATGACCAGTTAAAACCTGCACATATACGCTAATTTATTTTAAATTTAATTTACCATAGCTGATCATAATGCCATAGTAACAGGAGGAATCCTCATTATTTTCACTCGATAATGCGCCATAAGAGGCCTCGCGATACGAGAGAGCTGTCGGACAGTGAATAATATTTTACCGTGACTCAGCGCAGTTGGGATCATCTAACATTGGGCGATATAAAATTGCCACGCTTCTAAATGATCGCCATAGCAACAGGAATTCATTATTTCCACTCGATGACGAGGCAACACAAGAGGCCTCGCGATACGAGGGCAAAGTTGGGATCATCTAACGTTGGGCGATATAAAATTGCTACGCTTCTAAATGATTCTGGTACGATCAATGTGAAAATCTAAAATATTCTTACCTTGAACCAAAGAAATCCGTAACTTTCGGCCCTGGCTTTAGACGAACTTCTGTCAATGTCTCATGGTTTTTTTCCCGGCATGTGGCTAACAAGAGCCGCTTCGCCCATATTCCCGATGTCAAACGACTTATTACAAAGACTACATTTGGCACGCGAGTTTGATGTGTTGTCCGGCAAAATCCAATCCTTATATTTATCATTAGGTTCCCAAACACTAGAATATTTGCACTTTTCCATCTTTACTGTATCACAAAAAACGCCAATCTCGCGAATTATTTCATTGCTTCGGCTTCTAACACTCTGTACTATTTGATAGACAACTGCCGATTCACTCATTTTTATTGCGTTGTACTTGAACATGTTCAGATACGTATTGCTCAACAACCGCGAGATGTTCTCGGTAATAGGCAGTTTTCTATTGCAAGACGATACCGGGACCCAATCGAATTAGACTCTGGCAAGATTGGCGGAAACGCGAGATTTCATTCGTAAACAAAAAGATCGCGGTCGGAAAAATTAGGATTGCCGATATTTTAATTTTCCATATATTTTCCATACCAGTTGGCCCAAAATTGGAATTTCCATACTTTTTCCAGCCCTGGAAAAGGCTTTCCTAATTTTCCATACTTTTTCCAGACTTCCATACATGCATACGAACCCTGTAGATATGATGGATATGTATATATTTATACATCATATCTAGATGACAAGTCACTAGAAATTTCCTTCACTGGAAACGATGACGATTAATTTTAAGATCAAATATTTTGACCGACAAAAGGGCATACAGGGTGGGAAACAGGCCTCAGACATCGGAATGATGATGATGATAACCAGATCACAGGTGGTGCCTTTTTGGGACTACCTTGATTTGTTTTGATGGGCTTTCTCGCACACAAATGTGCTTCAGCAGGCATCAGTTGGACTTGATGAGGCACGTTTGTGTCTTGATGGGTACCCCCTTAGAATCCTATTTGAATTGTCCATACAGACTGACGCGGCTACCTATCTTTACCGTGTAAGATGTTGGGTCAGTAAAGTACATACATATAAATTATTGTATGGCATTGCCAGGTGTTGGGCAGTGGACTGGAATGTTAGCCAAGTGATATTCACATTGTTTTATTATATATGCCTTTATGGTCGACTGAGGGTTGCAATTTTTTGCTTTGTTATATTACTGTATGTTTATTATAACAGATTTGTATTGTATTGACTGTGTAATAGTCCCTTGTGGATTCTTATTATACAATAGTTATACTAGTAATACTATGGCAGGAGAGATTTTAATACGCATGGAAAATAAAAACATCTAGGAGGGAATCTGTAAGCCACGCCCATCCAATCCTGATGTCATAGCCAGCCAAAATGTATAAACTCTGGATAAAACACTGTGTGCCACAATCAAGCTATTCATGAATGATCACAACAGCCGTCTTGTGATTAGTGGCAGTCGGCAAGTCTTGAATGGTTTGAGCCAGTTGATGCATGCCAAAATAGTATAACAAAAGACATCTTATTTTAATGTTCCGGTTTAAATTGATAGTAGGCATGTATGTGTACATTGACAGATTGCATGAAAGAAAATTTGGAAAGACCGTCGTTCAGTTGTCAAATGCCACCTGTCACTTGCATCATCTATATTTAATTATTCTCGTGATAATTGTGGAAACTTGTATAAAAATATATGATAGAAAAACTTACGGTGTTGTCAACTTGTTATTATGTTAAAAGTTAAAACAAAAGCCTAGTCTGAAAGCTGTATGTCAGTCAATGAAGACAATTGCGCAGTAGAGCTGGGCGGTCTGATGGTAGTACCATGAGGACCGCGGTATACCATGAACCGATACGGTTGACATTTCCAAATACCGTGAATACCGTCCATAATGTTTGAGCAATATTTGAGAAATATATTCATAAAATCTTCCTTGACCAAGAGTAAATAGGTGCTAATAGTGCCAAAAATACAGGCATCCCTACCTATTAGCCGAGTTGAGGTGAAAGGGTCATTGTAAAAACAAACATCAAGACGTCAATTACAAAATAATGACAGGCAGAATTGTATGTCAAACGTATGTCTTGAAAGTCTCATGG
This sequence comes from Chaetoderma sp. LZ-2023a, assembly GCA_034401795.1. Lineage (NCBI taxonomy): Eukaryota > Metazoa > Mollusca > Caudofoveata > Chaetodermatida > Chaetodermatidae > Chaetoderma > Chaetoderma sp. LZ-2023a. Next base: position 116,944,446 of record CM067359.1, read on the forward strand.
TAAAATTGCTTTATTTAAAACATCTAAAGACATTCTCTGTCCGTCCGCCGGTAGTAATTACACTATAATATATTCCCTATTCCCGTTTCTATTATTTGTAATTTATTACTCCAAGCATTTTGTCACCGAACAAACACGCTAGAATAACAAGATAACATACAAACTGCGTGCTATTCAAACACAACAGCGATCTCGCAGACGGATCTGATTGGTTGTTCATGAACTAGACCGTGGGAAAATACATTACTATGCTGAATTTATCAATGAAAATTTACTAAAACGTAGTATTTGCTATTTTATCAAGAACGAGCAGCGTTGAAGTCGTTATTTTTTATTTTTCTGGCTTGTTTTAAGAAATTTCTTTACAGATTAAATCCAGTTTAAGTAACGACACCTAAAAATTATAGTGTTTTAGTTTTTGTAATTCATTTTTCAACTGGCCACACGTCGGAAGTTCGCGGAAATAGCTTTTTACACACATTGTTCACGTGAAGCATGGCGAGTAACGAGTCTGCACATTGGGTACTCGGTAATTATCAGGAGCTTTGGAATCGGCTATATTCAATGTCGTGTTATATGTATATGTATAGGCCTGTTTTCGCGAGTAACAGAATATACGACTCCAACAGAAATAAAAGAGTACAACACTCGCCCCGTTTAAATACTCGCGGATTTTGTCTAGACTCTGTTTATCAAAGCGCGCTCGACTGCCAAAATAAAATGTGCCGTTTGCTGGTCGCACGCATTAATAGCAAGAACAATCCAGATTGAAAATAGTGCGCCCCAATGTCTCAAACAGCGGGTTATAGTTAGCGAGTCGACCACACCCTTTGACCGATATTCCCGTGAATGATATTATGTCAATAAAAATAGTGACCTAATAAAATCGTGAAACTAAACAGTCGCAATAGCCATGTTTTTCTTCTCTACAGGGTTTGTACACCTTTCAGGATCTGAAATTTCATGACTTTTCCATGACCAAAATTAACAAATTCCATGACCTCTAAGAATCAACATCTTAGTCAAATTTTAATCAAAGGACTATGTCCAGGGGAAAGGGTCAACATTAATAGCAAACAGATCAAATAAATGAATTAGATTTATTATATAACTTCTTTTTAAATGACAGTCACATGACAGCGTACATATAGGCACTATAATACTATATATGGAATATTATTATTAGCATTGGTCATCACAGTTTGAGGTAAATATAACTGACTATCACAGATTCCCATATATCATATTTAATATTCGAGATTAACCCTTTATTAGCAGAACCAGAACACTTTTTTTAAATATTTACCACTGGAATGACTAGATCGCCTATGAATCCAGTAATTCTATGGTAAATTTTCAAAAATAATCTCCTGATTCTGCAAATGCCTTAATGGAGTTTATCTACTAAACAGATTTGAGCATTATTTAGTGGTCATCAGGCAAATGGTATATATGTATGACTAGAAAAAGAGCATATTATGTATATATCGAGCACTATATAATAACTCATGGTATATATGTAGGGCTATTATCCCTGTAATATACCTATGAGATTATTTTTTTAATATTTTAATACCAATTTGACTGGAAATTATTGCAGCATAATGCAGCAAGAACAGCCAGGCAACTTAATTTAAATTATTTTGAAACTAATTTCATTGAGCCTTGTTAGAGATTCAACATTATTCAATTTATTACAGGCATAGATGTAAAGATTAATAGCACTAGCTATCTAGTATCATCACCATGGCATCATATGTACAACCTTATCTAGACAAAGAGCATATGTATATATTGAGCACCATATAAAAAATATTTACCACTGGAATGGTATATGTAGGGCTAATATCCCTATAATATACCTATCATGGCCATGAAATCATTTTTAAAATATTTTAAAACCAATTTGGCTGCAAATTATTCCAGCCTAATGCAGCAAGAACATCCAGACAAATTAATTTAAATTATTTTGAAACTAATTTCACTGTGAGCATTAATATATAACTAAAGAGATGCAACATTATATAGGAAAAATTTCAAGATTAACCCTTTAACTGACAAATCCCTGAAGAATTAAATTTTGTAATACTTATTTAGTAGCACTGTTGAATATTTTGAAAATAATTTATATTAATACTGTTTCTCGGTTTGGCTAACAAATTCAGATGTTTTGAGCTTTTTGAGTGGCTTTTCACCGCAGCTTCACCCATATTAGATACGTCGAAAGACTTTAGACAAAGCCGACATCGCCTTATTGAAGCGATAGCATCACGTTCTATCCAGCCACTGTACTGCGCATCTGATAACCAACTACCGTTAAAACTGCACTTTCCGGGCATTTTTACCAATAGTTAAACTTTCTTAGTCATATTTTATCACGGAAATATCGCGAACTTAAAAATTAACACATTACGGCAACTATTTACTGTTAGCTTTACTTACTTTACACAGCTGAAAATCCCAGCTTGATCGCAATTTATAAAATGACGACATGTTTGTTTACGCTGAGAAAACAATTTCTTCCGGTAAAATTTATCGCAGACTTCACTCTCTTAGGTTCGTTTCGCATTCGCATTTATTACTATACTTCGTAGTAGTAGCCGAAACTTGCCGATCTGCATAATTAACTTTTCTTTTTGGGTTGAGAATCTCGCGCTTTCTCGCTAGCGCGAGACTTGTTGGCAGTGATTGCTCAATAACAATGCAGCCATTGTGAGCGAATATCGTGTTATGACACGACCAAGCCAACACCTTGTTTCGATAACCTGTCACCCTTACAGCGGAATTTTATGCCATTAGATTTTTTTAAGCGAGATTTTCATTTTCCATGACTTTTCCATGACTTTGACCAAAATTACGATTTTCCATGACTTTTCCAGGCCTGGAATTTAGATTTTCAAATTCCATGACTTTCAAGGTTTTCCATGACCCGTGCGAACCCTGTCTCTAAATCAGGAAGCCGATTTATTTATTTTACCCATATTTACCGTTGATTGGAGATGGAAGTGAAAAGGAAATGGGAAAAATTGTTCTAATTTCTTGGCATGCCCCAAGCTCAGATGACGGTATACCGTGGTACCACGGTATTTTTTCATGGTACCGATACCATCATGTAAATATCAATACCGCCCAGCTCTATTGCGCAGTCAGTCAGTCTGGAAGTCAATCATTTAGTCAGTCAGTCAGTCGGCCCGTCCGTCAATACCTCGGTCGGTCTGTTAATTAGTGAACCGGCCCATCCTGGAATATTCAAGTCCGGCAGTCAATCTGTCACTTATCACCGGTAATAGACAATTATATTCATCCATCAGTCAATAATTCCATCATCAGCCTGATCAGTAGCTTCATCCCCCAAAGCTATAGACACTTATATACATCTGTCCGACGATCAACCATAATCTCTAGGATTAGACTGTATGCTAGTAGATCATATACGAATCTCCTACTACTGCTACTACTAAGTACATTATGATCATAATGATGATGATGAACAATTGCATACCTGGTCTAAGGAAAAGCATTGTGCTGAACATTGACAAAGCCACTGGTGCAAACACACCAGAGAATACACCAAGAGTCCGTCGATTTCTTTCGCTATCTTTGTTTGTGGGTACTGCCGCATCAAATCTGGAGTAGCTATTTGCGCTAAAGCTTCGAGCAAGCCTCCATCTGGGAGAACTGAGTATGGGTGTGTTCTCCCCTGAAGTAGGTATCTCAGCTGATCCCTCAGGACTAAGAGATGTCTCAGCTGATCGCCGAGTTTTCTCAAGGTCATGGTCAGCAGCAGTTCTTCCTGGGTCTGGCTGAATATCAATGACAGCAGCATCATGGTCAGTCATATTGGTACTGTGAGAGAAATATCCAGCGTGCATGTGCTTGCCTACAGTCGTACAGATACAATGATCATATGTGAATTTATTTTCTCATTCGCTATACAGTTCACCACCCTTGACAGGCTGATAGTACAGGATGTAGCGTGTAGCTAGCTGATAACCATACCAGTGAAGTTCAAGGTGTATGTTGCGATTTCATAACTATGATGAGGAACGTTCTATTTAACATAAATGAGATTTTACTCGGTCTTTATTAACCATTTGAAATCGAAATCTGGTATTTTGAGATTGCTGAACAGTAAAACGACTATCTGCTGTTGTTCTGTAAAGTTCAAGTGGGCGTGCTCATTGAGACAAGTAGCTATGCCGAAATACCAGAGTTGTGTCAACAGGCAAAGTTCGTGTACACACGTGATTATCTGTCATCGAAATGTCAAAACAAAATTCCTCTTCTTCTTTTACATGCAGATTCCCCCAAGTGAAGATGCACCTCCGTGTGGAGTTTTAAAACAGTTTATATTGAAAGCAACACGATAACGATAGTTAATTATGACGCAAAAAACACAACAGCAAACAGGAACGAAGAAACATGCACGTGCAGTGGGTCAGTGTTTCTGACGTAGTGCTGTCAGGAGACGGGTTATTTCTTTGTGACAGGTTAGAATCCAGTCTCTGCTGATTCGTTCTATCAAGGATATGGGTTTTACTGATATTGACGCTGGTATGTCAGGATGCAGTGGATTGAGCAGCAGCAGGGTCACAGTTTCGTCATTCGGCATGCACTGGATTTCTCTGTACAGTTCGAGAGAGTGTGGCTGTCGAGTCTCTGCCAAGGCGGCGCAGGATACCAGGAAGTGTGAGGTATCTTTGTTGCCGTCATTACATAGCCGACAGACTGGAGAGATGGTGCCTTTTCTGTCCCATTTTGCAAGGTAGACTGGAGTTGATAGGTTCCAGTCAGGAGTCTGGCCTTGACGATAGCCTTCTCGGTCTCCCGTAGAGTTGCTGTGGACTCGATTGGAGCTGGACCATTCTCAAGTGTAATCATTGACTGCGACATAAACTGCATGGTTGACATTCCAGATGCTGTGTCCCATAGGGCGTGGCCCAGAAGCTTGCTATTCCTTTGTTGACCTGATGTTCCATTCTATTTTTAAGGAGGCTGTGCTAGGAGAACATGGGACGACGGTAGACAATATTTCAAGAGCAGCTGTTGTATGTATGACAGCCATGACTTACTGGAGAGAGATTTCATTGCAAGTTGTTGCAGTATGATTGTATGCTCTCGGCGCATTGAGTCTGCTACCAGATTCCCTAGAAGAGTGAGTGCCTTCTTGTGTATTTCACCGACGACAGGTATGATTCCGAGAAGCCCATCTACCGCTGGGTTTGCTGTATTTGGAGACAAGCTCTGTAACTGCCTCAGGATTGATCTGGCAAAAATCTCTAGTGGCTCGGTTTCTTTGCAGTCAATTTCCAAAGCTCAGATCCATGAGTTAGCCATGGCAGAATATATATTAACCAGATTTTCCGACAGACAACTGGGTTCAGGCCATTTTTTTCGTGTAGGCTGGCACCAAAGAGACTGTATGCTGCACTTCGGGCTGAAGCGATGTTCTTTTCCACCATTTTCCGGTTCACCTTGCTGGAACCACTCATTAGAGTGCCGAGGAGTGTGGTCTCCTCAGACACTGCCAGGTTCTCGTTCTTGTAGCTCACGCCGGATTCTTGCGAGGGGTATACCATAAATGATAGCACTGGTTTTAGCCTTCCCTATGACATTTCCGACGGTCACTTGCACAATTCTGAGTTGCTGTCACTACGACTTGAGCGTCTGGGTACTGGTGTTATGCTAGAAGGGCGACATCTATGCACACGTTGGTGCGGCTACACAGATATCTCCAATATAGGCTCCTGTTCCAGCAGATTCAATCATATTGAGGAGGGGATTGTTGACCACTTTATAATTGCTTGGAGAAAAAGATCTCCCTTGCCCAGTGCCCTGGAGAATCCTGAACGGTCTGGACAGCTCACCTTCCAACTTTACTTGGCCGGTTAGTCCTTTGTACCAATCATCGAGCAGACTCAACATCTGTGTAGGTATCCCCAACTTATATAGTTCTAAAAGGAGGCTGTAATGCCATACTTCGTCAAATGCCTTTTTGACATCTAAGGTGATAAACAGGAGGTCATCACCTGCTTCTTCGAACTCTGCAATGGTTTCAGAAATGGCAAAGGCGGTGTGTAGGTAGCTTGCACTTTCTGTAAACCCTCGCTGTAGTTGGCTTTGGATACGCTCTAGTTAGGGTGACATCCTCTCAACTAGAACAATCTCCAGGAGTTTCCCAACAGTGGAACAAACCATTATGCCTCTGTAGTTGCCAGGCTGCTTTTTACACTTATCAGATTTCTTGATAATTGGTGTAAGTTTGCCTTCCTTGAAAACCTGAGGGATTTGTTGGATGTCAAGTATTGCGTTGAATATATGTGTAAGGATCACTAATAGGATATTAATGGCGTAGATAAGGTGTTCGGATGCAATACCATATTTGTCTGCAGCCTTGCCTTTATGAAGCTTTCTGGATGCTTTAAAGATTTCCTCTGCCTCTTCCTCTTGTTGAGTATATTGTTGTGTCGAGTAAATCCCGTCTATCAGACCGCAGGCCCTTTAGACGAACCTTCTTCTGGAGTTGATTCCTACCCTTACACTTTAAAATAATTGTAACGTAGCATGATTGTTGTTTACCACACTTATTTATTTATCTATGTGCAGTGAAAAAGAGAAACAAATTGTTTGTGTACATGTTTATCAGAGTACCGTTAAGTAGTTTCATTAATAGTAGTGGTGCATCTGAATCATTTCTCAGCAACACCGGTATAAAACAATTAAGGTGATAATCTTAGTCACATTCTTTTTGATTTATGTGTAGACAGTATTGGTGACACTTTTGATAAACTATGTAAACCGGTAACACTAAGTACTGAATGCCTAAATCACCTGTTATATGCTGACGCCCTCATGTTGTTATCTGAAACTGCTGACGGGATGCAGCTATGTCTTGCCAAGCTTCATGCATTCTGTGATAAGATGTAACTGAAGGTCAACCTTGATAAAACTCAAATCATAATGTTTAATAAGTCTGGTAGGAAATGTAAAAATCTTTCATTTGCACATGCTAAGGACAAACTAGTGATAACAGATAATTATTGCTATCTCGATACCACATGCCAAACATCAGGAATCTTTAGTCAGAATATAAAGAACCAGAACAACAAGGCACTGATATATTCATATGTCTTGCCAAGCTTCATGCATTCTGTGATAAGATGTAACTGAAGGTCAACCTTGATAAAACTCAAATCAAAATGTTTAATAAGTCTGGTAGGAAATGTAAAAATCTTTCATTTGCACTTGCTAAGGACAAACTAGTGATAACAGATAATTATTGCTATCTCGGTACCACATGCCAAACATCAGGAATCTTTAGTCAGAATATAAAGAACCAGAACATCAAGGCACTGATATATTCATATTTCAAAATTAAGTCCAACGACATGCAATTTGGTAGAGTCACCCCCAAACGTTTAAATAAAATTTGACTCACTAATCAAACCAATCTTTTTATACCATGGCAAAATTTAGGGAGCAAAAGCTACAAACCTATTCTTGGAAAACAAATTTGAGAAACTTGATCAGGTCCGTTTCGAAAAACTGTTAAACAAATTTTGCAGAAATATTATTGGCGTACATAAATACGCACCAAACATAGCTGCTAAGGCTGAAACAGGAATGTACCCCTTTGCTATTGAGATTCCTGCTATGATTTGCCTAATACCAGAATAGTTAAGCAGACTTACTTATCTGACTTCCAACCACTCCAAGATAACAGCATCAGTTCATGGCTTACAGTAGTTAGGAATGTCTTAGCTGCAGATGGACTTGAGGATGTGTGGAAGTTACAAAAGCCAGATGTGTACACAACCAACATCGTCAGAACACACCTACGAAATCAGTACGAACAGTACTTCTTTGATGCTTTCCAAAATTCTCCCAAACTTTCAACATATAAGCACATGAAACATACCTTTGCAATCGAACCATACCTTAATTTCAATGTGTCTTTCAAATACTGGTCGACTACAGCCGAACTTAGAATCAGTGCTCATCAGCTAGAGGTTGAAACCGGTTGCTACTCCAAAATTGATAGAAAGGATAGAATATGTAAACTATGTGGTAAAGGGGTAGAAGATGAGACACATTTCCTAATCATCTGTGACGATTTGTCAAACTTGAAGTACTCAAATTTCCCACGCCTCAAGAATCTTACAGGCACCCAGGATCCTTTATTACATCTTGTCGACTTACTGTGCTTTAGTAACATTAACACCACAAACATGTCAAAAGCATGTAAAGGAATCCACTGCATGATGGAGTATAGAAAGGAACTAATTTCTGCTATGTCAGCCACAACATAATCATCTCGCCCCTGTTTGATTACAATAGAACAGGATCTGTAAATACATTTATATATGGTTAGTGAGAGTGTGCACAGGTGTGCACATGCGTGCATGCATGCACATATGCATTTACTTATATGTATGTCTGAAAGTGTCCGAATATGCTGGATACATATGCGGGGCACTATAAAATGCCAGTATGGAAGTGTAAACTAGTGAAATACCTCTATCAAGTCTGTGGAAACTAGTGTTGACGTGGTTATCTATTTGTTATATAGACACTACATCGGCAATATCTACATTATTCCACTTGTAGTACCAACAATTAGTTATTGTAGGCCTACGACACAAGACCAGGACATAGCGAATTGAGGTGGCGCCTTCCCTTCCTAGTGTCACTAAGCAAGCAAATGAAGGCTTAATAAATGACTGTACCCAAATGTACATCCTCCACATGATTCTTCTCATATTCCTATAAACGATGTAGCTCCATGTATGGCCTGTGTTATAAATGGGAATCTCAAATTCATTTCCAATCAATACCCAATTATTGGCTTGACTGATTGACTGACGCAATTGTATATGCCGGCTCTGCCCTGACCCTGAATGCTGTCCTGAGACAGATATCTGTATGCTACCTGTGGAAATTCAGTGTTCAGTGCCGGGCGGACTCAAGCTGTGAAACAGCATAGATATGCTAGTGGTTAGTGCCCATAGCGTACATATAAGGTATATTTGTATTGTTAGTATTGTTACATGTAATGCTTTTGATCATACCAATGGGAAATTCCTTTCTTGAGCAAGTTCACGTTATGTAATTTGACTGGTTAAACAGTCAGGTTGGGATGTGGATTTACTCGGGTGAAAGGTCTATCCTGCACAGTGGTTTGTGATGTACACATATTACAGCCTGACTGCCATGTGCATGTGTGCATGCATGTCAACAAATGCGTACACACAATCGCATGCATGTGTGTGCGTGCATGCGTGCATGCATGCGTGTGTGTGTGCACACAGAACACGAGTGTGTGTATGTGTGCGTGCATGTGAGTATATGTTCACGTATAAAGTTCAAGCAGATGTTATTAAGTTTATATATGTCTTTAGCCATAATATAGTACTCGTGCACTCAATGTATGTATGTATGTATGCTCATTAGCCAACTTGGCATAAAATGCAATAAAATTTACCTTACTTTAATAGTCCCTTGTTTTGTATACTTACTTAGGTATACTTAGTATGTCTTCCGACTGCAGGCTTCATGCCTCTATGGTCGGCTCTTCAATATCTTCTGCACTGTATTCTTTACGGTTTCCGGTTATGGTTGCCTTGTAGTTGTTGTATAGGAGTTCACTATTGTTTCAGTGCATATCAACCCTAGATTTCAATGTCTCTAATGTTGTTGCTTCAACGACATTGTTAGGTAAATTATTCCATACTGAAAAAATGAGCAGTTGGAAGGAGTGCTTGCGGATATTTGAATTTGCTCTCTGCTGAAATAGTCTGTACCTATGTCTTCTGGTGATCTCTCACTTGTGAGAGAAATATCCAGCAAGTTCATTAGCACATTGTTAATGTTCATATTGTTAGTACGGCATGGTTACTTTAGCTCAATGGCTTGTTTGCACAAATCCTGTTTGTTTCGCCCAGATTTCCATTCCCACACCAAGTCATTTTGCATCGTTGCCTGTTTGTCCTGGGATTTTTCTTCCATAATTCCAATCACCATGGGTTATTTCACACCGCTTGAACTTTTCAGTATTTTTGCTGCTCGTCTTTGGTGCAGTACATAACATAATTCTCTGGACAGTCACTCAAGCTTAAATAGCTTCTGTGATGGAGCCTCATGTGTAACATTTAGCATTTAGCATTTAGGATCCAGAATCGCCTGTATGCAGTTTTCTTCATCTGTTTCAAGGCCAAGTTGTTTCAAGCAGCCGCATATCTTCTTGATAAGCATGTCTCTAGCGGAGTGCAGCTCTGGGCATACAAGAAGGAAATGTACAAGAGATTCACCCTCAGTTTTACATAACGGACAAATCGTTGGTTCCCTTCTATTCCGTGTCATGCCGCCAAGCAAATAATATCTTTGCACTAACAATTTAGCTTGAATGGTGGCTTTATAAACTGAAATCTTATCCGTTTTGCAGCTTTCCCACAGTGTGTGCGCTTTTCCCACTTCACAGGAATTTATGTTGAGGCACTGCAGTGTTTTCTTCTCAACAGCCTCTTCCTTTAGTTTCCTGTACCAGTAGGCATGAGCCTGAGCTGACAGCAGTTCTTTCCACTTCACTTTGCTCGGTAACGCTTTCAAAAGGCTATATGCTGAGGGAAAACTATACATATTGAGGATTTGCTTCGTTTTCACCACCCAACTGTGTGATCATTTTGCTTAATAGCAAATTGCCTCTCGATTATATGCTTCTCTCCAGAACCTTCTCTACGCAGCATGTTCATGAAAAACATCAGAATCCTTTTATGTAGTTGACCGTCAAGTGGTATGGTTCCATGCAACAGATAGGCAGTCACATTCGCAGAAGCAGTTGTACTGTGCTGTATTCTCTTAAGAAGTGCTCTATAAAATTCTTCGAGCTTGTCCACATCTGCTGATTTAAGAATCAATCCTTCCAACCCATGCAGAAGAACTGGGGTGATGTAAATATCCCAAATATGTTTTGATGTAACAGGATTCCGCCCATTTAGCTCATGTAGCCCAGCATCCACTCCATTGATAGGAGAACCATCCTGAGTAACAGCTAGATCTGCCGCGAGATTAGAATCCAAATGTTACCGGCTCGATCATGCACTAAGGCATATGGATACATGTTAAAACCTACACAGCCCTCGTCCTTCAGAGGGAATATAAAGCCATCATTGTTATTCAGCACGAATACATGAGCATACATGTAATAATGATGATATGTGTAATGTTCAGGGATAATGAGCGTAATAACGGTAATTTCACTGAATGGTGTAGCACGCATTGACCGGATGGGTACGAACCATCCCAGCTAGGCTAGGTATGGGACGACCACTCTGGGTGCGTTTCAAACACGCACCCCGCCCCCGCCCCCACCGCCCCCCCCCCCCACCTCTGAGCAGGATAGTATGCGTGTATAAAGCCCCATGAGAGAGCAATGCGATGTATCCCGCCCGTGTACCCAGTTTAATGTACATGCATATTTAATTACAACTGTAGCCCTCCTTGTTAATGGGAAACTTTCAAACTACCGTCGCCATACTGTGTAAATTATGTATCAGTTATTCTGACTGTCTAGTGAACATCTTCCTATAACTGTTCTTCTTCACCATCTGAAGAGTGAGCTGCATCAACAGTCTGCTTGAGGAAATCTTCCCTGCATTCGGGATCGTGCTGCCTCGTGCTACTCAACTGTAGCGTATCAATTTCCGTGATCTATGAACTCTTACTGTACCGATGACCAATAGGTACTCATGTAACTATACTATTGTAGATTTCATTATTTTTGTACTAGGTACTGATGACTAATAGGTACCTACCCGGTCTTTCTGAACACATTTGTTATATTTTCTGTTTCATACTGTATATAGTATGTAGATTTCCGTGTGTTTATAACTAACGAGCACCATAAGGTCCTATGGCCTGATATACTGTTAGCACTGTATCAGTTAGTTATGAATATGGCAAGTAGTCATCCTAGTTATTGTGTTTTGTTCATATATAGAAACTCTAGGACGCAGTACGCTAGGCTATACTATACAGCAGCATTATATCCGCATCACTATATTCCCCCTGCATCAATTTTACACTGATGTCACTGATCATGCTCACCATGCTCGAGCTTGACATGTGACTGACTAAACCTGGCTATTCTAGCTCGATAGGATAGGTTTAAAGTAGTTAGGGACAATCTCTCCATAAGAGACACGCTGTGTATGCCTCTTTTCTGGCTGTAGAGGATATGTAACACCACGCCCCGGCTAGATTGTGTAAAATTATTAATATTGAGTGATTGTCTCATTCTGCGCTCCTCCAGCCTCATGGCTTAATAATTGTCTGGACTCCCAATCAACACGTTGGCATGATCCGACTCTGGGAAACTATTGGGGTTTCCGAGCGGTGATAACTAAAGTGTCCATTTACATACACTCCCCCTGTGTGTTCGGATACCAGTTAGTTTAGATTCCCCCATCAATGTAGGAGGCACTGCGAAAAGAATTTATATATTATGTAAAACCGCCCTGCAGTGCATCTCTGGGCATTCTGGAACATAACCCTAATGACAGGTAAAATGTTAATTCCATAACACACGGGTGACGGTCGAGGTGCAGATCTCTATCCAAATCAGTGTAGTGACTGGGTGAGGTCTTAGAACCATCACGCCCTCACGGGAAGGTAACCAGCGATGGATATCTGTCTCTTACCGCCCCCCCCCCACCACCATAAATGATATTGCGCTTTCTAAATCTCTTATGTGAACTGTAACTTGTGCTGGTGATGTTATATGTGGTTGCGGGATGATGTTGACTGGATAATCATATGATTCTGGAGCTTATTGCTCCATAACCTGTACGCATGCTGTCTTTCTGAGGAAGATGCTATGCTGGGCAACCTTCGGCAAGCCGGGCATCTTTACCAGTTAGATATATGTGTCTAAAGACAGGTAGGATTCCCTACCATTTGCGGCCAAAGCTTGGAAACGTATTTAATAACCAAATGGTAGGTTAAAATGTATCAGAAAGCCCGCATAAACAAAGCGGCAACTACCAATACAGTATCTTTGGACTTACATAAGACGGTGACCTATGAATTCTACGGAAATCATCCGACCCATCTTCACTTAAACCAGTGTGTATCACATTAATTATGGCTTCACTAGGATTGACCAGCTCTTAGCTTCTCATTTGAACAAAAGAGTGGCCCTTTTTGCCAGCTCTTTTCCTCCGCTTCAGCATTCAAAGCATTTTCCTGTGATGGAGACCCCACAAGGCATTTTCCTCTTACAACAATACTATTTTGACGTGTTAGGGGTATAATTGGTTTATATTAAACTATTCAAGTGGCCTCGTTGCGATGCTCCCTTGCGGGGATACCTCTGCGGAGTTACGAATCTGTGTGGTACCTTCGGCGAGCCCATGTAGAAGAACACCAAGTGGCTCTATATACTGTATTATTTTGCTCATTTACTATCAGACGAGTAGTTGTTATTACTTTTTAATTATATCATCATGTCTAGACTTTTAAATTAGCTAATGGACCGACATACCGGTGACACGAACAGTTGGGACAAGACAGTGAGGTTCAATCTTGGCGGCAATGGTCACACGGCCCCACTGGAATGTGATCATTCCACCGGCTCTAGAGGCCGGTCTTTGTACCTTCCAGAGAGTCTCGATACGGGATCTGTAACCCCGAGAACCGTAGTTAACCAGCCCTCCCAGCCATCCTGTACATGCGGTGCGACGGAGTGGAGCAACATGACGGACCAGCGCGTAACCCTGCGAGCTACAATAATATTTTGCAAGATGGTCACGCCACTCCTTCCACCACCACCGCCATCCGCTTTATGTAAATGTTCTGTCATAAGTCATGTTTCCACACATAATTTGTTTAAACGTAAACATAATTCATACATGTATTTTATCGTGCTCTATGTCATTTGTAATATAAAATATATATGTATTATAAATGTTATATGTCAAGGGTCCACCGCATCATAGGCCTTTGGTGGATGCCTGTATTGAATTGTTAAACTATTTACCTATATGGAAATAAAGAATCTTGAATCTTGAATCTTGAATCTTGAATCTTATCAGTCCCATCTCGTGTGGTGTCTCTGCCATTGTGGACGTAAAGGAATTCTCAGTCCCAATGGCAAGTGTTTCGATTCAATTCAATTCAAGTAAATTTAATTTGCTTATTTATAGTATTACTTACAAAATGCAAATAAGTGGCCCATAAAAGGCAGAGCCTATGCGGTGACGGGCCCCTTACATATAACATGTATACATGACATAACATTACAAATGATGAATATATAGGAGACATTATAGACGGCTACAAACATTTATCTGTTCTGCTTGCTAGTATTAATCCTGGTGATATGGGCCACCTATTTGCATTTTGATGTGTTGCTGGTAGTTATAGCCGCTACGCCGATACGGTCGTGTTAGTGTTTTGATGTTTATATCAGTTCTAAGTGACAATTTGCCGAGAGAAAACAATATTTATCATAGTTAAAATAGTACATTTGTTACATCGAACGATCCCAATCTATCGAAATTGAAAAATACTTATAAATCAATAACTGTTCTGCATAGTCGGGACTGTTGCTTATCTGTTACAAATGGTTGTCAAGTGATTCCGGATAAGATTGGCAACTATAGCCAACTCAATATCAACTCATTTAGCATTGTGCAAACCGTAGCAAATCTAAACCAGACAATAGTGATCGATAAACTGATGTTGAATCTTCATATGTCAATACCATTGTCACCAAAGTAATAATTTTACACAGAATCTCATTAGGCCGCAATTCGACCTCACACAAAGTGGCCCCAAATTCCCAACACAATGTCTTAGCTTTCCCTGAGTAGCCGCAGGGCTAAGACTTACTTCTACTATCCCTCCTAACACATAGGGTTTTCTATCCTTTTTGTGGCATATTGCATAGTAGATATATACTAATGATGCACTGTAAAAGGAAACACTGCGAGGACTGTAATAAAAGTCACCATTCTGTCAAAAACAGACAGTCTGATTACATGCTATGTGATGCCTGTGAAGAGAAAAGGCAGTGTGCTGTTGCTGCATCTAAAAATAAAAAAGCCCTTCCAAGCAGGAATATTTAGTACCAGTGCAAACATCAACAAATTCCCCTGCACAAAATACAGCACATCTTCAAACTGTTGCCAAATCACCTCCAGCGCATAAAATACAAGCCCAACAACTATCACTGAATCAAAAATAACCATGCCAAACATAAACGTGGCACCACCTAAAACAAATTCTACTTCTACGTCTAGTAATGCCATGTCACGATCTTGCAAACAGTTCAGGTGGTGCCAGACCAAAAGCACATTGCAAATGTGGTAACCAAGACAATGAGTTTATGATCAAATGTGAGGCCTGCAAAAGCTGTTTGCACTATGTGTGTACGAACCTCGCAGCATACATGCTGTCCTCTCATGCTGGTACAAATCGGAAATATACGTGTATAAAATGTGTGCAATTGTCAGAGAAAATCAAGGATTTTCTAGCATGGTACTCACTAACACTCGGTATTGAGTATTCAATAATTTCTATCTCAGAAGCGACACTGTTGGTAAACATATCAGAATTAAACACTCTAGAACAAAGCACACCAGCCCCTGATAAAGATGAAACGTATGAAAACCCCAATCAAATAAATCACTCAGTTGAATTTCTCGCTGAGGAGATTACAAACAATGATGGCATTGCTAATTCAAATCATGTCACCCAAAACGAAATGGGTGAACAAAATGAGAATCCAAATGATGCAAACAACAGTGCACGAGCTAAAAGAATTGAAGCCTGGATACTTAGCAATGCAAACACAAATAGTTCAAATACATGAACGGCAAGACAAACTAAATGGTAATGTACTACAGTATTGTTCAGACTGGAGAGACAAGAATAAACTACCGGCAAAAGCTGCATCCACAAAAGGCAATGACAGTACACAAAACAGATCTAACAACCATTCTAGTGGTAAAAGCTTGCAAAGTCGACTTAACAACCAGATACGTCGTAATAAAACAATTCTTGCCCGAATGTTAGACAGGCCAGCGGCAAATTACACTTCCAAGAGTTACTACAAATACACAAACGGCCAACATTATAACCAACATCAGAAGACAGATCCAAACCACAACACCACAGCTGCATACCAATACACCTATGTAGCCCAACAGCAACCTGCAACAAACCACATTCGTAGTAATTTTATCTATGCAGATGCAGTTGCGAACGTTCATGACAATAATAACATACCAAATGGTAGAAAACATTTGATTATATCCCGGAAATACCCATTGCAGTGTGTATAATAAACATATACACCACCCAACAGTACATGAACGATACACCCACACTGATGGACACATATACGCATGCACGCACGCACGCATGCACACGAGAATAAGCAAGATGTACTACTGAAAGGCAGTTCAACTCTCCGTAAATTCAGCGGTAGATATTTGTCCAATGACCAGATTAATGTAGAGGTCAGAGCGTATAATGGAGCCATGATAAGTGAAATACATGATCAATTAGACAAATACCTGACAGATCAACATTATGAGGCTCTGGTCATACACGCTGGAAGCAATTACATAGGAAAGAGAAATTTTTTGGCAATGATAAGCGACTACGAGTATCTTATTAAACATTCTCAACTACTTGCACCGAACACACTTACAATTATATCCACTCCATTGCCACGACCACAAAACAATTACGAGAATGCCATGGTTTCAGAGTTTAACTCTAGTCTAAAATCACTCTCAGACAGGCTTGGTTCAGTATTCATTTACCACTCACCACTATTTAATAGCCCAGAGGGGCATGTGTACAAAGAACTCTTCTTCAATGTTATCCATCCTAACAATCAAGGGATGGGACTAATGTCAGGAAATTTAATGAAACAGATAAATCTATTATTGGAAGTACCACAAAACCTTAATAACACTACAAAACAAATTCAGGATTTTGTCTTTGGGAGGAGACCAGGGTGGAGACAAAAACAACAACAAACACAATTATTAAGACAAACAGATTTCTTTCACTACTAGATGACAATTATGATGTAAATAAATGTACAGAAGCTGAAACCACTATATATAATGTAAATATGGATAACGTATACAGGCCATGTCATAAAAAATACAAATCAAAAAGTGCATCCATATCAACTGTTCGCAATTCTCTGCCTGATACTAGCAATAATAAGACCACCACTATAAATGGTTTTAAGGAAAGCAATAAAAAACCACATGTCTTTTACACTAACTCTGATTATCTCCTAAATAAGAGGGGGTTGGGTGGGGGTGGGGTGGGCGGGGGTTACTACTAATAAGAATATCTGAATTAAAACTACACTTAATCGTCATAACAGAAACTAATCAAAAAATCCCTGAGATATATTGTACAAAAGGAAGAGTTACGCATAGATGGCTATGAACTATTCACAAACATACAAAAACATAATGTACGAAGCATATGCATTTAGGTTCTGCCAAGCCTAAATCAAGTTGAAGGGGTTAGATTCACTGTTAATTCTTGGAATATACCGTAGTCCTAACTCATGTGCCGATAACAATACAAACCTCAACACATGTATAAAAACTATAGCAGCCTAACAGCACTCACATTTATTAATAATGGCAGATTTAAATTTTCCGGAAATTGACTAGTTTAATGGGGGAACACTTACTAAAAAATCGCTAAGCGCTCTTAATTTCCTAGATACTGTTAATGATGTTTTTGTATCAACTTGTCATATTTCCGACCAGGTATAGAATAAATAGTGAGCCAAGTACCCTCGACCTAGTATTTACTAATGAGGAGGATATGATAGAAAATATTCAAATTTTTTCAGCTCTTGGGAAAAGTGATCACGTATGCTTATTCTTTGAATTAAAATGTTATGCCGTTCTACATTACAATGAAATCGTTAAATTGGTCTATAACAAAGGTGACTATACCGGGCTATGTAAGACCCTTTGGGATGAACTGTTCCATGATAAAATGCTAGATGAATGTTGGGAGATTTTCATGAAATTACTAAATGATACTTCACTACATTATATTCCATCCAAAACAGTAAAATAATCATACAGACGCAAGCCACAATGGTTAAATAGAAATGTAATTAGGCTTACCGGTAAGAGAGAAAGGAAGTGGAAATGATATCTAGAGACAAGAACCATCCAGGATTACAACGCATATGCTAGTCCAAGAAACAAGGTAAAGCGATTCTGTAAGATAGCAATAAAGAAATATGAATAAACCGTGGCACAAAGTAGTAAACTTATCCTAAATCTTTCTGGGCATACGCCAATAGTTACTTGAAATCTAAAGATAATGTGGGAGACCTGGAGGACAGCGAGGGAAATATCATACGATCAAATGTAGGAAAAAGTAAAGAATTCAATAAATTCTTCTCCAGTGTATTTACCAAAGAGAACCTAAAGTCAATTCCACATCTTCCCTCACAGACAACTACATAATTGCTCTGTATCAACGTCTATATAGAAGAAGTCAAAATGAAACTAGCCAATTTGAAAATAAATAAATCCCCTGGACCAGATGGGTTACATCCAAGACTTCTTTATGAAGTTAGAGATATTATAGCTGATCCATTAACCAAAATATATAACATGTCGTTAAATCAAGGGACTGTCCCATCAGATTGGAAAAGCGCAAATGTGGTACCTATTCATAAAAAGGGTCCTAAAAGAAATCCAAATAATTATAGATCCATAAGCCTTACATCTGTTCCATCCAAAATTCTTGAAAGCATCATGAGAGATAACATAATAAGATATATGATTCAAAATGAGCTTTTTTGCTCACCACCAGCATGGGTTTCTAGGAGGGAGATCAACAGTCACTCATATGTTAGAAGTCCTAGAAGACTGGACGAATGCACTAGATGATAAGCATTCAATCGATGTAATTTATCTTGATTTCCAAAAGCATTCGACCAATTGATGCGGAAAATAAAAGCACATGGAATAACCAGTAAGACCCTGGATTGGATTAAATCATTTGTAACCGGAAGAATGCAGAGAGCGCAGGTCAATGGCGTAGCATCTGAATGCATTAGGGTTGAAAGTGGGGTCCCACAAGGAAGTGTACTTGGTCCTCTCCTATTTATCATATTCATTAATGATATGCCAGTACAAATTGATTCTAATATATCTCTATGCAGACGATACCAAGCTATATCGAACAATTTGCGATTACAGCAACAGAGTAATTGTACAAAATGATCTGGACGCAGTTCAAAAGTGGTCCCATACATGGCTGTTAAAACTCAACTAGAGTTAAGAGTTTGATCATATCTGGGCAATACAAGCAGAGAAATGTAAACACGGGGATGCTAGAAGAGGACTCCTAAGAAACCTAACATCACAAGAGGATTTGTGAGTATCTGTGAGTATAAATACAGCTTAACAACAGACGAAACACCACATCACCTAAAATCAAGACGAAGAGAAAGACATAGTTGGTGTGATAGATTCGAAGTTGGAAAATCAGTAGGCACATATGTGAGAAAATCAATAAAGATAAGAGAATAAAGTGGCACTTATTGGAAGATCCTTAAGTTTTCTAGACAAGACACAATTTAGCATTCTGGACAAAGCCATGGTCAGACCACACCTGGACTAGGCAGCATCAAGTTGGAGCCCATATAAAATTATATATATATATATATATATATATATATATATATATATATATATAAATATATATATATATATATATATATATATATATATATATATATATATATATATATATATATTTATTTATATATATATATAAGCGATTGAACATGCCAAACGTTGTGCGACAATTACATGGAATGAAGGAACTTGTAGAAGCTCAAACTACCAATCCTGCCATACAGGAGAGTAAGGGGTTATATGATCAAGGTGCTCAAGCTCTTGAGCTGTAAATACGATGAACGATGATGAAGTTTCAAATATATTACAACTGCAGAGACTGTAGCCAGATGGAACACGAGAGGACACAGGTAAAAATTATTCCAACATAGCACCAATTTGAATATCTAGAAGCACGCCTTCCCACAGTGCATTGCATCCAAGGGTCTTACAGCCAACGAAGATGTCACAGATAGTCAAAATATGCGCAACCTACCACTGACTACCAGCGACATCACTACCCACCATGTCCTCACCAGCAGGGCCTGATAGCACGCCTGTATTCACCACACAAGTCTTTTCTTCAATTTAATGCCATAACTGACAATTTAGATAACTATTCTGTCACCAGATGACATTAATTTCGTCCTGAAAGAGCCTTACTCAATGCAGCCCTGAAGTCAGTACCATGTAAATAAATTCATGGCAACAGGAATGGCAGAGGTATTCGTCTACAATCTTAGAAATCTACAGAGTGTAATGGAAGGAGGGTGATAGAAATCCTTGACATGCAAGGTTAGTAGAAGGAAGGAGCTATTTGTTTACCTTTCTCATGGTAGCTGAATCGATTGCAGAGTTCACGAGCAACAATCAAGGCCTCGCCATTGTACTCATGGACACAGAAAAAGCCTTCGATGTGGTTTGGCATGATGGTTATATGGTCAAGGTTTATAAACTCGGCATGCCTCTTACACTGTGGAACATCATGAACGAATTGCACAAAGATCTGTCAGCAAAGGTAAAATGGAGTAATCATCTCTCAAAGTCATTCTCATCACGCCAAGGACCAAGGCAAGAAAGGATGTTCTTAACACTCGTTTATTAAATCTTTAACAATCATCTCCTACTGCAGATAGAGGAATCCGGACCTGGTTCACATATTGGTGATATACTTCCTCATGTACCCAGGCAGCTGATGATATTACAGTAGTTGCATCATATTGTACTCATGATTCACAAGCCATCACTTCACTTGTTGCTGGTTATGTAGCAAAACATGGCTATACCATAGGTATGGCAAAAACCAACGGCATCGTTCACAATATCAACAATGCAACTGTACAAGAATCATATAGTGATGTTAACCAACGTACGCATACCATAGGTAACAATGCTACACATCTCGGTGTCATTCAAGTCTCAAAACGAAAGCTCATGCATGAGTTTCTAGAATCTAACATCAGGACTGCCAGAAAACTAGCTTACATGCATTTTGGTTCTGAATTCAATGGTATAAATGGTCTTAATCATGTAGTAGTATCCTGCAAGGCTCTAGCTGATATACATTTTACCTTGACTCATACACAGCATCCAAGATATCTTCTTGACATTCTATCGATGACTTCAGGAGTACACGCACAAGCCCTCATTTTCTTCCATAATATAATTAGTGATCAAACATGAAGAGAGTTGATTTTGCCTTGCGCCAACTATCTACGGAGACAGTAAACAGCAACAGCAGATTTACATGACTCTCATGAATCCTTAGCAAATAAGGTCTTCCATTGGCTCATCAACTGTTCACGGCACACCCTTCAAAGCTTTGCTGAAAGATACATGTCAATTTTGCAATCAGCTCATATTTGTCTGACTGCCTTTGTCAACAAGCAGAAGAACGCACCTCTCTTCACTACATAAACTAAATTATAAGGAGATGAAATAAAATACTGGTTGTATTATAATAAGATCTGTTCATATGTTAATATCAATTGTTTCAGTAAACATGATAAACGTAAGACAACTAAACACATTGTCCTCATTATTCAACATTGTTCAATTAAAAGTGTAGAACGCTTACTTGTCCAGCCACTTTAAGCTATCGTGGCATCCTGTTGATCAGGTAGTGAATGTCACATTGGTGCTGGATATCGTGCCATGCCACAGTTCATCATCAATGTCGATTGACACGTCTTGGAATTTTTCCCTAGTCTTCAATAAGTCATGCCAAATATCATCATTATTCAGTTCCTCTGGAGGTTTAGCAGTACGAGTGTACATTTTACACTGTTATGTGTAGACACGATCACACGGTGACTGGCTTCTCAAATGCTGTGTGCAGTTAGAAGCCTCTGGATATCTAGTTCACAATTTTTTGGTTAGTAGCAGTTCTGCCAGAGATTTGCCACACTCGAATGGGGTTGTGTGATATAGTAGTAGTGCCAAGTGAGGGGGGTCTTCATTATTTTGATTCGCTTCCCTAAGCAGCAGTAGTTGTTTTCCTATTTGCACTGATTCTTTCAGTAAGACCATTATTTAGGCGAAGAGGTGATGTGTCTGAACTCATGATTATTTGAAAAATTATTAAATTCAAAACTGGAGTACTGAGTACCATTACCTGATACTACAATTTCTGGAATACCATGTCGTGAGAACAATGACTTGAATCGATTTATGACCTACCTAGAAGTTGAGTCTGATAGCAGAATAATTTCTGACTACTTAGACATGTAATCAACAACTATTGCCTGACAAATGAAACAAATCAGATCAAACGTGTCTTCAAAATGTCATGCTGTTTTAACGGCCCCTTCTGTTGCTTGTATCTATGTACCTGACAAGCAGACCAGCTGCTGACAACTTATTCAATCTCGGTGACCATGCTTGGCCAATGCAGAACTTCTCTGGTTCTTCATTTACACTTGTTGATGCACAAATGACCTTCATGTATCCGATTTATCATTTCAGCTCTCAGCATTGTAGGAACAATGATTCTATTTCTTTTTAATAGAATGTCATCTAGTAATGTTAATTCTTCATGAATTGTAGAGTTTTCACGATTGTCCATTCCCCCAACCATTTTGCAAATGTTGAATTACGTTTTGCAATCGAGTGTCATTGGCGGTAGCTTCCGCAAACTGCTTTCATTTTTCCAATGAAATTGGCAATGATGACTTTATCAAATCAATGCGAACATCTAATTTTTCTCTAACAGGTGTTGATTGAGGATATGATCTGGATAATGCATCAACTAAAACAAGCTGCTTACCAGGTCTAAATTCAATTGTTAAATCATTGGCTCTAAGTTTGAGCATGAGTCTTTGAATCTGTGGTGTCATGTCAAGGAGACCTTTCTTTGCTATTGCAATAAGTTGTTTGTGGTCAGTTTGTGTTAAGATAGGGGTACAGTACACATATTCATAAAATTTAGTACATCCAAACACAAGTCTAAATGCCCCTTTCTCTATCTGTGCATATCATATATCCGCTGGTGTCATAGCACATAATGTGTAAGCCACTGACAACCAATAATGTCATCATGGTCTTAGAGTAACACAGCTCTCAGACCATCTTTGGATGCGTCTGTTGTTATTTTTTTTATCATAGTTCCTTAAAACTAGTTCTGTGATGGGGGTTTGCTTTATCGTTTCCCATTCTCGTGTATGGTGGTCCGCCCAGCCACAGCACACATTGTCCTGTAATAATTTTCTAAAGTGTTGTCGTTCTTGCTGACAAGAATGGTATACATTTTCCAAGGTATTTGATTACTTACGAGACCTCTCTTTAAGTCATTAAGACATGTAGGAATTGGCATGTTTTTATCACACTGAGCTTCGTATGATCAGGTTGAACACATTGACTTGTTTATCTATCACCTACGAATCGAAGCTCATTTACTCAGCATTTGCACTTGCTCATATTGAGCTTGAGGTTGGCTTTTCTGGCTCTTTCCATCACTTTCTGTAATATTTCATCACGTTCCTTAATTGTGCGCCTCCAAATACCAATATTATAAATGTAGACTTGTACACCATCAAACCCCTCAAATATCTGTTGCGTAGTTTTGCGAACAACTTCACTGGCAGAGGAGATTCCAAATGGCAATCTTTGAAGCAATGTTTTCCAAATGGTGTGTTGAAAGTGCATAGTTTAGAAGCTCTCTTCCTCTAACAGTATTTGCCAGAACCCTGAAGAAGCATCAAACTTTGAGCACCATTGAGCAGCAGCCATTTCACTTGTAATTTCAGTTTTTGTAGGAATGTGAAAATGTTCTATTCTTATGCTGTCATTAAGGTCTTTGGGATCCAAGCAGAGTCTCAAGTCGCCATTGTCTTTCTCCACACAACAACAAGAGAACTAACTGTTGGTTCATCAATCTCGTCCACTACTCCAAGGTCGCCCATGTAATTAAGTTCCTTACGAACTCTGTCTCAGAGAGCCACTGGAATCTTTCTAGTCGCACGGATGGCAGGCACCGCACCTTCCTTTAGTTGAATGTTCTGTTTCAATGGTAGGCATCCAATACCTTTGACGATATTAGCATACTGTGCTATAAACGCTTTGATATCTTTCATTGGACTGAGATAGAAATGTCAGGGTTTCTGAACCTTCATGTGTAATTGGCCTATTATCAGATATACCATTACAGGCCACAAATATATTTTCTGTGTTTATTATGAGAATTCGGTTAAAAATACCCAATGTTTCGCTAGTGTTCAGATCAAGTATGGGTTGGGAATCTGTATGTACCACTACGAACATAGGTTTAATTCTGGTTTTTTTGCAAATTGAATGTTTACACGACACACTCATTTAGTGTGAATTTTTCAACACTGTAAGCTGTTAATACTATCATTTTCTTATTGATTCTAGTATTGTTTTTCAAACCATTGTAATCACTGATTGGCAAAATGTTAACCTGGCACCAGTATCAATCTTAAATGGTGCTCATCACTGCTAGAATCAGTATCATATTTCCTGTCATCTAATGCATGTATTTTCTTGAAATGGCACATCTTGGC
The DNA here is from genome assembly GCA_034401795.1 of Chaetoderma sp. LZ-2023a. Taxonomy (NCBI): domain Eukaryota; kingdom Metazoa; phylum Mollusca; class Caudofoveata; order Chaetodermatida; family Chaetodermatidae; genus Chaetoderma; species Chaetoderma sp. LZ-2023a. Next base: position 116,969,146 of record CM067359.1, read on the forward strand.
AAAATCATTTCTGCCATGACATGTGTTACATTGCTGTCCATATGGAGGACAGTTCATAATTTTGTGTTTTTAGTCACATCTGTTGCATAGTTTATCACCACTCCCTGATGGCAGGCAGTTCTCTTGCTGTCTACTACGTCTGCTTTGTTTTGATTCACATGAGTACATATATATGTGTGTGTGTGTGTGTGTGTATGTGTGCGTGCGTGCGTGCGTGCGTGCGTGCGTGCGTGCGTGCGTGCGTGCGTGCGTGCGTGCGTGCGTGCGTGCGTGCGTGCGTGCGTGCGTGCGTGCGTGCGTGCGTGCGTGCGTGCGTGTTGTACTAGTTGAAATTGGTGATAGCTGCTGTTGAAATTAACCGTAGTTTGAGTTCACTTTCCTCGATCCTCAAGTATAGTTGCTGTTGCCAAGCCAGGTACGTATCTGCTGATGCTGTTGCTGAATAAAGCCGCCAGCAACGAATGCACTCATTATTATCCATAAAGAAATGTTAAAATCATGTTGGAATCATGTTCGATTTTAAACGGCTTAGTAGGCGTACCTGTGTGTTTATCAAGCGACATTTTCATGTAGTATTAAGTGCAGTGTACTTTGGTCCCCGACTTGCAAACGCGTATTTTAACTGACAGATGTCAACCTATGTGTTTATACAAGCTTATATTTAAAGTCTACAACGGTATTGACGGATTTGATGCAAGCATATCTTAAAAAAGAAGTGCAGGCATTCGACGCATTAGTACCTTGTAAGATGTTCCTTAAGACATTGTTTTAAGATAATCGAGCCAGGATTTATCCCAAACACATATACATGGTTAAATTTCCAGTTCTCTGTGACGCTAGTAATAGAAGCATGTGATTATGAATCACATGCTTGTGCCCACTTTTGGGTTTTTTCAGAAATGAGGCACCATTGTACGTGCCAGGTCAAGGATCAATCCATACTTTGCACTTTGATGGATAAGAACTCAGTGAACCCCAAGGTGTGCCCATTATACATGAATAGAAAAGACTTAGACATAGAGCTGTCAAATGTATATGGGAATCGAATTATGTGTGGTATTTCCAGTTGATTGGCACGCCAAAACAATATTTGTTATTGTCAGCTATCATCAAGCCATCAAGCTGATCCTCATTGTACTGGATCAATCCGGATCATAATTGTGCAGATGGAAGTTTCCTGAAGAGAATAAAATGGAAATTGATTGAGCTATAATGCTGTAATGTATGCAAATGACCAATCAACCTCCAGGATTCAGAAGAATTAGCAAGAAAGTTTCAACATAGGCTAAACCCATCTTCGTGTATAAAAGTAGCTGTTGTTTACAAACTTTATCTATCGACCAATTGAAGGTCCTACGATCAGTTGCTATTGTAATAAGAGCTATCTTTGTACGAATTTGTTATAGCAGATAGAATATCATTATTGATTCAGTCGTTTATAGAAGTTAATCTGTGAATATTTATATATAACTTGTCACGTTATTTCTTCAAGTTCTCAAGTTGTGTATCGGTTTAATAAATCTATTTTCGTCATTGTTACTAGCAGTCGCATTAGTCTTTGAATAAGACAATTATTAATCTGTGTAGAAAGAAAGGTGATCGTTCTTCTGAGTCTGAATCTTTACATTTTCAACTCCAGCCTTGACCAGTTGATATCACACACCTACCAACGTCTCAAGTAAGCTTAAGAAGTACCGCCAAAAGCTTCCATATGTCTCGCTCTTCCATGAAGTACAATAGTTCTGGAATGTATCAATTAGGACATCGTATTTGTCCTTCTCGACATCACTGAAGATAAATATGTTAAAAACCTCTATCGCTGCCAGCCCCGATTGCACGGTTATATAATTCAAATCATTGTTTGAACGTTTTCCAATTTTCGTCAACATTAGCATTAAAGTTTAACTCACTTACTGGCGAATTTGGTCCATTTTTTACGTCGGATGGCAGTGGATTATCCCACTTCGATACCATGTATTGTTCATAACAACCAGGAAGTTAAGTTAATATTTCTATTGTACTCTGCATTGAACCATCCTCTAACATGCATGTTACACAAAACGTGAACCTTGGCCGGAACCTTGCGACTTCAGACATCCTATGGTAATCCAAATCAGTATGTCCGTAAGGTGTCATGGCTGCTCTGTCTCACAGCAACTGAGAATCGCAAGCATTTCTTGATACACTGCATTGAAGGAGACTCGTATTCCATACCTTTCCAAACTAATAGCAATCCTCTTTAAATCTGGTGTTACAGATGCACATGACTTATTAATTCAAACATTGCTAGATCCTGGACATCCTACCTGCCAGAGAACCCTACCTATATGTGAAATCGGGAAAATATCCAGGGGCTGGATGTTTTAGTCATACACTCATCCACTGCGACTGCTGAAGATCTGTGGACCCTATACATAACCTTGTTTATGAAGACATACTTCAAGAGGCGTAATCTGCATTGACAAGAAGAAGAAGAAGAAGAAGAAGAAGAAGAAGAAGAAGAAGAAGAAGAAGAAGAAGAAGAAGAAGAGGAGGAGGAGGAGAATCCAATTCCTCAAACCAAAAAAGGTCAATGGATGATGTCAAGCCAGTGTGAATGCAAATAGCAAATCACAACACCATGTAAATGGATTACTATTCAGGGTAACTTACCAAATTGTGTCAGCCGTTTTTGTCAGTAAATATTGTGTTGTAAGTACGAATTTGTTTATCATTAATTCAGTATAATCAATGTGCATGCTTAATTAGAGCGCGAGCATCATTTTTAAATCATGGTCACCCCCTTCAAAAATGTCATGTCAGAAACTAAAACATTACGGTTGGTAGATGATGTAGCTCATATAACCATCATTTCCAACATCATAAAAATTCGGAGTCGGTCCGATCTGCATCCACGGGCGGAGACTAGTTCCGCAGTCAGGGTATGAGTTCGTACCAATTGGCACCAGTATTCGTGTGATATAATGCACTATTTCAGAGAACCCGGTATAACTCGGTTTACTATTTAGCAAGTGATTTTCCATTCGAGTGGCAGGCCTATGTGGCATTTCCTACACATAAGGCCAGAAACTGGTGTAAAATCTAACTTATAATGTCCAGGCGTACACCTTTTGCTGTATTTGGCAGCAGCCATTTTGGAAAACAGTAGTTCCGTCATTGCGATGACACAACAAAATGGTCGGTCACTGTCTTAGAGTCGTATTCTCGGCACGAAGCCAAGGTTCTATGTTTAGGTTGGTATGAAATCAATCTGTAAGATTATTACGGTCAGACTGAGGTTTAATGTTTGTTTTGAGAGAATCTGTTCCAGGCTGAGAGACCGAATCCATTCACAACTGCGTGTACGTTTGGTGTGAAAGGCTGTTCGTTGTTTGATTTCGTAATAGATGAATACACTTTTAGCAATGCCCGCCCATTTCTTGCTAAGTTCCGCCCATGCTTTACCCGTGTTGGGATCATTCAAACCCTGAATTCCCAGAATCCTAATATTAAGCTAATGATACAGCTAAGCTGTTGAATATTTTGAAATTTGTTTGACTAGGCAGCAACAGCGCCCTGTCAAATTCCTTTCAAAATTTCAACAGAATGTTTATTAAATAGAAAATCCATCAAAGATACAATTCGTACACTGGACTGACTATTCTAGCATAATGACAGAGTATTGTTGTCGATTATGATTGTGATGTCAGCCTACACCTGACGTAATTGATCAGGACGTCATATATTTGATCGTCAGATAGGATTCATCAATTGGGCATGAATTAAGAAAGATGACTGTTGACCAATCCCGTTGGGTGAGCACGTGGCCTCTACGATGTAGTGACCGAAATTATCTTCCATAGACTGTAAGAGCCAATCAACAATCTAGCTTTTGTGAACGCGATTTTAACTTCGCCAGCTAGTCTAATTCCATTTTGTTCAAATATTCAACACTATGTTTTATTTTGGGGAGAACAAAAGTTATTTCTGAGTTGTACTGTCTGGCACCGCAAGGTCCTTCGTTTTGTTCAAATTTGAGCCAAATCGGATCAGAATTTTTTTTTAGAAACAGCCCGGAATATGCTTTTGTGGCTGACACACTGACAAATAAACTAACGAACTAAGGGGCGTTACGGTTTATAGAGCTTCTACCAGCAGCTAAAATGTGTGGAAGTTCTGTACCTGCTTTACCTAGACGCTCTTCCGGGAAAGATTTACAAGAAGGAATAAGAACCGAGTTAGTGCATATGATTGACAGATGGTATACGATGCCTTCGGGATTAGACCATTGATGCCATGCATCCCTATCTTCACAAATGGAGGAATCCAGTTTTACCTATGCCCCGTCCATCTCTAGCTAAGCTCCACTCACGCTTTGCCCGTATTGGGATCGATCGATCTCTGCACTCCCTGAATCTCAATTTTCAGAAAATTATACAGATAAGCTGTTGACTATTTTGAAACTAATTTGACTGGGTGCTGTTATAGGCAGCATCAGCAATCAGTCAAATTATTTTCAAAATAGTCAACAACATGTTTATTAAATAGTAAAGACATACAATTCGTGCGACGTTTTTAAAGCGTTGATGACGGACTAAATCGCGTCATTCATGACGTACTTAATAATGGCGTCAACATATATGTTACGCGGTTGATTATGACGTCATATGATCGATCGATAAACGTGATTCATCCATTCTTTGAGTGTGCGTGCCTCGTAAGGCTGCTTCGCTTCTTGATTCTTATTTTAGACTTTGCCCGTGTTTTCTTTGTTATTCCAAGGTGCATTGATTGATCAGTGATATCCCAGCAGGCACATGACGTTGTTTCAACGTTCAATCCACGTTGAAATCGCGGCATGGCGTGGTTTCAACGTGGATTGAATGTTGAAACAACGTCATGCGCCTGCTGGGATGGTATATGAGAATCGTCCATGTTCCACTTCTAAATTATAGCTTTCTTTGTACTCGTAGCAGTTGCATTATGCCTGCACTCTGGTGGATGAAAATTAAGCTGATGTTGCCTTGCATAGTTATGTGCTATGTTTTTGATTATCTGTAATTCAGATGGATATACTAGAAAGGTCGCGTTGTCGACACACATTGGACAGCAAGTATGTGCTTTCTGTTGACAGGTTATTTCTCTCAAGTTATATGAGAACAGCATTAATCATGGATAGCTTGCATATCATCAGGTGATTATATAATGTTCCCCATTGACAAACGTCTTGTTTGATCTGCCGTGCGTTACTAAGACCTACTTTCTATTTGACTTTTGAGGCCACATCACGACACATGTTATCTATTATAGTCCAATAACATCCCATTCATCTACACAATGATCATATTGATCCCTTTCATCGCCTTGGGCCAACACAGTAGGACCGTCATTGGCGGCGGCGGCAGCGGCGGCAACACGATCGGATTAAAAGCTGAAAGGGGTGGCGGTTAAAGGCCGCTACCCGCTAATTCCCAGTCAACTAGCGGCTAACAAGGGTAATCATTCCTATATAAGGAAATTGGCGACATTGCCGATATAAGAATAATACGATCACATGATTGCATCAGCAGCAGCAGAAGCAGCAGCAGCAGCAGCAGCAGCAGCAGCAGCAGCAGCAGCAGCAGCAGCAGCAGCAGCAGCAGGCGCACAGCAGCAGTAGCAGCAATGAGATTTGTTTCTAAATTTGGCAGTTGCTTAAATCATTTATGCCCCCATCCCACCCCACCCCCACCCATACACCCACCCACCCACACCCACCCACCACCCCACATCACAGACCCAGCCACCCGACCCCCCTTGACTCACCTGTCCTTAGAAAGAGGCACGTGCTTAACTGCGCTACAACGACAGGGCTGAACACTGCGCCAAAAGTGAACAAAGTCCTTTTGACTGAAGTACTGTCACTACCGGAAAATGGGTTCACGTAGCTATCTGGTAGCTGGGTGAATTGGTCCAAATTCTGACCATTAAAATCCAGACCGAACTGTAAGCTATTTCTGCTCATCGCATCTTTACTTAAATTGTTTGTAGCGCGACCAATATTTAGTTTGTCGTGGTTGTCCAGCGTGTGGTATTCGAGCTGACCAGTACCGGTCAGTTTGACACGCTCAAGTGAGTCCACTTTATTATACCTACTCATCGTTTGATTTATATGATTATTTCTGGTGTAAATGAAATCCTGACTTTAACAACAAACTCAACCCCGCCATACAACTTTTGTTCAACATAGAATAGAACCGGGTTGCTTACTTGACCCGTACATGCATGCAGCTGTCGCCAGACTTGTCAATACAGTATATCCTATCATTATTACAAATCATCTGTTTATGTATATCCAGCCATGTGCTATAAGCAAATAGTTTAACGTTACAGCCAGTTGGATACCGTACCAAATATCGGATTTTTCTCGTGACGGGTCGAAATCACGGAACATTGTGTGTTTAGAGCATAGAGCTGTATGTGATTGTGAATATATTATCTAGCACAAATTACAATTTCTCACACAGCGGGTGACTTGTCTCTCGCGCCTATTGGCAATAGAAAGATAGACAGATAATTAAGGCAGCTGTGTTTTTCACAGCCATCGCTACATCACCAAACGCCATTCTGCTAATTATGTTTACTAGTTATTATTGTAATTAACGCTATAAAACATGAGCCATTAAGTGTAATGATGCACACGACAATGTCATATCCAAGGGGCGGGTGGGATGTAATTGCGCCGCAACTAACCCCACATTCCACCAATTACATCCACGCGGAACCTAAATAGTCCAGTTACCAAATAGGAATTTTTGTCCAAACCCCAAAGTAGTGAGCTGCCCGATTCCGCCCACTGTTTTTCAGTGTTTTTTGGGGCTCCGCTCAATGGTTTTCAGTGTTTTTCAAACCTGGATGTTATACTGAATTAGGATCTGCCGGGTGCATTTGGGGCACCTTTGGGGAAATTGAAATATTCAAGATGGCCACCAAAGATGGCCGCCAAAAATATGAATCATGATATCTCGCTTAATATTTCACATAGAATGACGCTTTTTTGTGTCTAAATAAATGTTCTGTGGGATTACGAACTCATTTCTCAACTCTGTTTCATTGACAAACTGAAATATATTAGACTGTTGCTATAATACAGTTAAGAAATGAGTTCGGAACCCTTAAATTATACATATATAGACACCAAAATTGATCATTCTGTCTTATATGTACATCAAGACTATTATTGATTTGAACATAAGACAGAATATTCACTTGCAAATAATGTTTGTTTGATCATTCTGATACTGCAGGATTTCTTTTTATATATTTCAGATTAACCTATCATATCAGAACTTGAATCATGGATGAGTGTTTCTTCAAATGTGGTGTGAAGAACAAGCCCGTTGTAACTTGTAGTGCGGCACGAATGTGTATAGTAATTGTAGCAAGCAAACAGCGTGCATATGATTTACTAGAAAGCGGTTTCACTACTGACAATTTCAGGATTAAATGTCACAAGACACGTGTCTCATCATTTACGTCGTCATCGATGCGTTCGCTAGATCATCTAGTGAGCCGCCTCCATCAAAGAGAGCACGCCGGTCAGAATTGCCTTCGTTCGATTTCCAAACACATTGTATTTTTTGTGGTGAGTTATCTATAATGGATCCTGAGCCTAGGCATCCTGATCATTGGAGGCAAAGCAAATTATGTCGGACAGCTGAGCGGGGGCCGAAAAACAACTCAATCGAACAATATTGGATATGTGTGTACAGCGCAAAGACGACTATGGACATCAGGTTCAGATTCGACTACAGGGTGCATGCGGTTAATGATTTACACACACCGCGAATGCTCGGTATGATGATGATTGTAGAAAAAAGTTCATATCACCACATTCTGTAGAAGCAGCAGCATTAATACCCGATGAACGATTTGCAAACAAAGATAGTGCATTCGAAACTCTAGTAAACGCCACGGAATCTAATGTATCAAACAAATGGACATCTGCAGAGCTGTACAACCTGTACCTGAGTCATGATGGACACAATCTATCCCGATATGCTTTAGTGGAGAAAGTAGTAGAACAGTTTGGTAAAGACTTGCTCATTTTACATGCTACAGGATTAGCCAGTATCATCATGTTTGTAGTACAGCTTCTAAAATTTTGAGGACAGTTGAAGACGACAATGATGATGAACATTTAACTAGTAATGTCGCAAACCAGATCCTACAGGAGTCTAAGACTCTGACCCCACCAAGGAATGTGTACAATATCAGAATTAACCAAGAGACCGCGATAGAAGAAGTCAGTTCAACTTTGCTTACGTTACTTACTAAAACAACTGGAAAAACTGGACAACTCATTGTCGGCAATATAAATAGGGAACATTATTACTAGTATTGTTACTAATAGGCCCACAACTATGCTGATTGCCCTAGGTGTTATGTTGAAATCAAAACACCTACTTGAATGCTTTCATGATTTATGAGCAACATGCTCTTATGATGAGCTATTGCGTTTTAAAAGCATCCGCTGCAAGTGCTAGTACTACCATTCACGATTATTTCGGGTTATAGCTGATAATTTTGACGCTAACATTTCATCCTAAAATGGACTTCGCTCTACACATACACCTGCATTACTTCTTACAAGGCACAGTGATACCACTAATCTGAAAAAATCGGACATGAAAACTGAAATCAAATCGGATGTTGACGTACAACGTTACAATCGTCCTAAAAAGCCATATATGCATGAAGATGAGCCGAACACGTATGTTCTACCATTGACAGTTTTACCTCAACAGATCATAGTTTTGCAGAGGGCCAGAAATACAGACTTTGACTTTCTGAAAAACATTGCATGTTATTCTTCTCCCACGGAATTTGGTGGCTTTAACACACACGTATCTCGGGAGCAAGGTCACACTCTGAAGTCAGCAACAAAAAACTACGTATAGACCCTTGATTGTTGATATAGTGCCATCGGACCCCGACACCATGATGACTGGTATGGTGGAAGCACAAAGAACGACAAATCAAACTGAACAGAAAATCACAGTTTTCACCAATGATCAACAGTTATATCGGGTTGCTGTTAATGCAATATGGGTGTACTATGATCTGTTTTGTAATTGCATACCAAGATTAGGTGGTATGCATATGTTGACGAGTTTTGTCGGATCGGTAGGAGTGTTAATGTCAAATACTGGACTAGAAGCTATAATGAAATCTGCTTTTGGTGGTGTATCTCGCATGCTAACTTTCCTCAAAATACAAGAGCATTACGTATTGTTGTGGAAGAGCTCCTACGTGGCATAATTGAAAGTGTTTATAGTAATGAAGAACTCGTGGTACTGTTGGACAAACAAGCTTCCACTAGCCGAACAGCCAAAATGTGGATAAACAATCTGATCAAACCAGTGTTAATCATGATGATATTTGTAAGCGCCAAGAGAGAGGCAGAGTGGCCATTGCACCTCAGAGCTGTCAAAGAGATGATGCCATACTTCTTTGCTGCTAGCCGCACAAACTATGCAAGATATGGATTATATTATCTGCGCTCTATGGAACACCTTCCTAATGATGTTTTGAACAGGTTCCTGAAAGATGAGCATATCATGCATCATAAATCTGGTATATGGAACGCCATATGGTCAGACATGTTTATTGAGAGTACATTCATGCGCTATGGACATAGTCCTGATGGTTTTGTTGGCATAACACTTTCTCCTCCATCTGTGAAACGATGGGCTTTGAGTCTCCATATTTGTAACCGTCTAATTAATGACATAGTAGGCATGAAGGAATCTGGTAGAACACTATCACAAGTAACCACGCACAAAGAGGAGATGCCAGCTTGTCAGAAATCTGATGCAATGGATAGGGATTGTATCCGAAGGAAACTAGAAACATGCATTGATCCGTTGACTCCTGTTGAATATCCAGATAGCATTGTAAACATAGTGTCTGGTAGAAGCGCTCCTAGCTAAGTTAATGTTGATAACTCTATCACCATTGGTAAGGAACAAATTACCATCTATGAAGACAGTTGGCCTGAAGGTTTCAATGAATCTATGCCAAAGAAAGTTGTAACGATGTCTGTGACCAGAGGAAGGTTAAGATTGGATCATCCAGTACATTTGATACAGAACTGATCTATTCGCGAGTCACGGGACTAATAAACATGAGAGAGATTAATTTACATGATATCTTTAAACATGAATTAGCACCAGTACCAACAACAATGTTTCGGGAGAATGGGAATATGAGGCTATCCAAAACAAAGTCTGTTCTAAAAATTAAACTACAGGTAGAACAATCATCCCGAACATTTCTACCACCAATGACAATCATTATTGATGCATGTGCTATTCTATGGGTAATACATTGATCAACAAACGGAAGTGCTCAGGATTATGTTGATGGATTCCTGAGTTATATATTTTCTAAATTGTGTGATAGCGATTTGCATGTTGTGTCTGATCGCTATTATGATTACTCCATTAATAGTGGCACAAGCTGTTCCAGGACTAGTGATCAAGCCAGTAGGCACCACAAATTAAACCTAAATATTCCATTGCCTCCACGAAAAGTGATTTTGATTGTATATCAAAATAAGCAGCAATTGATTGATATTATTTGCGAGCAGTTGTTACATAAAGGAAAACGTGCAGAAGCCACTAACATTCACAAACAGATCATAACTGGATCTAATTCAATCCCGTGTGAAGTCTTTAAGCGTACAACAAGGACATCAGGACAGCTCACGAGGAAGCTGGTGTTATAATCCCTCAACAGGTAGTCGCTGTGTCTAATAACGGATCTATGGGTATAGAGGTTATCTGTGATGACACAGACGTTATTATCTTGGTCCTATACTATTACTTATACAGTATCCTAGCATGTATGGTTTTAATGGAAGGTACCAGTTCAAAGAGAAGTGTGATATACATTGGAGTAACTTCAAAGAAGCATGCACATATTGTTCCACTAGCTGAATGGACGCGGCACTGTGGCGTACATGTGGGGAATCGGTAAACTCACTGCAGATAAGATTCTCCTAGCCGGTTATAAACTATGTCAGCTTGGAGACATAGAAGCTAAACCGAATGATATAAGCGAAGCAGCGACAAGATTTGTTGCAGCTTGTTACGGAAGTAAAACTGAGGGATTGTATGTCAGGTGTTGACATATGGGCAGCACAAATGCCCAAAAATCGGTTAACAAAGATGCCAAAGCTAAAGTCACAGAAGCCTTTACAAAAAATGTCAAGAGAGCAGACAATCAAACTTGTACTTGGAAATCTGCCAGAGAGAGTGACCATCCATTTATTGACCCAACAAACTTTGGCTGGGTTAAAGATGAAGGAACCAAATCACTATCACCTGCCACTTTACCAGAAATAACAGGAGTGGCACCTTTAGAAGTTCTTCAAATGCTCCGCTGTGGATGCTCTGCCGAGAAACCTTGTTCTACAGTTATGTGTGACTGTGTCACAGCTCAGTTAGCTTGCACAACGTGTTGTAACTGTCATTTGGAAAACAACTGTCATAATCAGTGGACTCGGCGTGTATCCATTAACACTACGAGTGATGATATGAATAACGATGATGTGGGTAGATGGGTGATTGACTGATTTCTCTCAAAGACACGGCTTATTACATCATAATATTATAAACTAGAACAACTCTCTACCAATATCAGGGATATGAACTATCTGGTGTTATATACCACATGACGTTATGGCAGCCACTACATTGACAACCAAAATGTGGTCACTGCAAAAAGGAGTCACTTATTGCAACTCAGTTGCATTAGATAGCTTGATAGATAGTTTCTGGAATAAAATTAGGCAGGGTGTTTGTGACAGATGATTTTCTGAGAACAAACATAATTTAATGAATTGCCATAGTTTGAGGATCACAGTAGGTGACCATACTAGACAGGTTTGACTTAACGAAAAATCGTAGCCATGTTTTAAACTTACAATGTAAAAGACAACTATACCTAAATCTATTCATGAAATGCATTCAGTGGTTATAGAAAGCTAGATTTAGACACCAAAATTGTTATTGTACCTGAAATAGTGACTGAAATATGGTCATTCACATTATCGGCGGCCATCTCGGTGACCATCTAGGATATTTCAATTTCCCCAAAGGTACCCCATATGTACCAGTCAGATTCAGATTCAGTATACCTTAGAGGTGTGAAAATCATTAAAACACATTGGGCGGACCATACTTTGGGGTTTTCAGTCCTGCTGCCAGACTAAAACAAACGCCACCATTTAAATGATATCCATACTTTAAATTATCTCAAAAAGTGCGTGAGCACGACCATTTGTCCGTGTGTGCGCACTCATCTTTATGCTTGCCAATGCAGAATTCTGGAGCGCTAGTTGCGGGGTTGGGCAAGGTCCGCGTCTACTCTGACTCTCAACTGGCCCCATCTGCTCCTGTGACAGATATTTGGACAGATGGACGGGCTAGATATAACTTTCCCGTCCGTCTGTCTAAATACTCGCTATATGACAGGCTGAGAGTTAGAGTAGACTCGGATTCTGGAGACAGGTTCCCCATCCCGCTAGTATTCTCGAGAATATCCCTAATATTCATACATCGAGTAGAATATCCAAAATGTCTAGCAAGTGAGCTGTTCATCGCCAAACTATATCTCACCGTTGTTGTTGTTGTTGAATCCGCGCATAGATACATATCATAAACAAATGAAGTAATGACAGCATTGACTGACTTGATTATCACGACCTTTCTCAACAACACCAAAGTTCACCTCTTCACCAATAAAGCCACTCAGAATGATCAATATCAACTGTCACTCACTTGCCAACAAAAATTGCCATTTTATAACTTGATTGATAGCACCAAATGCGCAATTATTACAGAAACGTGACTACTTAACAGCATACTGGATTCTGAATTCTTCAACTCCTCAATTCACCTTTCCAGAGTAACCACCCATCATATGATGTCATAATGAACTGCGTGATATGTGCAATGACATCATAATGAATGACGTCATGAATGACGTCGATAAGTACGTCACGAACGCATATTTGAAGACGGTCTATGCGTTGTTGTACAAATTGTTTGCTTTTACTATTTAATAAATATTCTGTTCAATATTTTGAAACTAATTTGACTGGGCGCTGTTGTTGCCATAGGCAGCAACAGCACCCAGTCAAATTAGTTACAAAATATTCAACAGCTTCCCTGTATAGTTTTCAGGAAATTGATAGGTAAGGCATTTGGGGATCGATCAATCCCAACACGGCGAGGTGTGGGTGGATCTTAGTTAGTGATGGTGGGGGCATAGCTAAAAATGGAAAGGTCCTTTAACATTCACCGACATGACCGAGACTCTGACACCACTGGTGGCGGTATTATCACTGCAGTAAATAGCGAATTCATAAGCTTCATGGAAGAGTTATTTTAATCATCAAGTTCAGATGTACTCTGAACAAAGGTCAGCATTAAAGGATATACATCCCTATCCATCGGTGCATGCTACAGAGCAAACATGTGTGACAAAGAGACCATGGATACCTTTAAAACATCGCTTTAAAGAATAACGCGACGTGGCAGCAACATAATCTTCCTGGGAGTCGATTTCAACTTTCGCAGTTGGGCCTGGTTGACAAAAACACTAAAACAGGTTATTTATGAGGCTTAGCGAAATCTAGATGACAGCGGTCTCACTCAGATAGTTCGAGAATCGACTCGCCATACCAGCACCTTAGATCTCGTTATAATCAACAAGCCCAGTCTAATTAACAGAACACATATAATCACTGGAGTCAGTGACCACGATGTTGTATTAACCTGAGCTCGACATTAAACAATCACACAAAAAGGAAATTCCTCGATATATTCCTCTCTATAACAAGTTAGACTGGAAACGTTTCCATCACCATGCCAAACAGCTAGCTAAGCGGGCCCCTCGTAATGCACATACTTCAACTACAGAAGAGCTATGGAGCCTATTTAACAAAGAGGCCATGATGCCTTTGAAAACTCAATCTCTCACAAAACAACTAAATCAAAGGTTCCTAGTCTATGGATAAATCATGAATTAATAAAGAAGACCGGAAGGAGAAACAAAGCATTCAAGGCCAGTAAAATACATGGTAAACACAGAGACAAGGTTGGATTTAAAAACTCAATGAAGAAGTACAAAGCGACCTAAGAAGGGCATACTGGAAACATGTTGAAAACTTGCCACACTAAAAGAGTCAGATCACACTAGCTTAAATAGCAGTTTCTGGTTCATTAAGCACAATAAGACTGACTTTAATGATGTATCTCCAGTGAAAGTGGATGGTCACCTTATTACCGAAGCTAAGTAGACTGATGAAACATTAAATGCACAACTCCGATCTGTGTTTACGCGAGAATTCATACTCGACACAGCAATACCCAGGCATATGATTCTATCAATGCCCGATATCAACATAACAACGGCAGGTGTACAAAAGCTGCAGGAAAATCTTAACACATGCAATGCTGCCGTCCCTGATAACCTACATCCTCGAGTCGTAAAGGCAATTTCGAGTCAGATTGCAGATCCACTAAGTCAAATCTTCAGGACATCTCTGTACCAGGGCAATGCTCCCTAAGGCGGGGACATGCTATTGTGTCACCCTTATTTAACAAGAGTAAGAAAGCAGGCAACTTTTGCCCTATCCGCTTGACATGCCTATCTTGAAAGATCAAGGAACCCATCATCTGCAGCAGCCTAGTGACGCATGTCAGTCACCATAACATATAATATGACCACCAGCACAGCTTCCGAGAAAAGAGATAATGCGAAAGGCAGCTCCTAGAATTCGTACATGACATCGTAAACAACAAACAACAAACACAAATAAATGTTTGCGTACTTGACTTCTCTAAAGCATTAAAACAAGGTTGACCCTGCAAGACGCATTGAGAAATTGAAGTGGTGTGACATCAACGGCAAAGCAAGCCAATGGATACACAGCTTCCCGAACTTCAAACCGCAATCTCTAGTTGTAGATGGAGCTTCTTCAAATTGTGTCCCTGTCATATCTGGGGGTCACACAAGGCTCTGTACTAAGACTGTGTATATTTTGATACTATATAAACGACATAGTCAATGATGTTAACTCTAACACACCTTTATTTGAGGATGACACCATAGTCTATCCCGCTGTAAAGAATTAAAAAGAGACGCTAGCCTCCTTCGAAGAGTTCTTGACCTACTAGTAAAATAGGAGGATCTGGATGATGGAGATCCATCCTAACAAATACGAGACTGTCAGCAGCACCCGCAAAAGGAAGATCATTTATTCTCATACCAGATCACGGCGACAAACTCTCAAGCACTCAGAGCACATAAACTACCTGGGTGTCAAGATCTCACACGACCTCCGCTGGGACAAACACATCAAAAACATCCCAGCCTAAGCCAATAGGTCCCTGGACATCCACCAATGTCAATAATCCCCAAGTCAATGGACGTTCCTATAAAGCTCTTGCCAGATCATCCACTGAGTTCAGCTAATCTGTCCGGGACCCATATACCAAGAAGCTCACCAAGGCGCTTGGATCGGTCCAAAGATTAGCCTCTCATTGCACCCTAAATAGATACCGACGGACATATAGTGTTGGGAACATGCTAACCCAACTTAATTGGCAGTCCTTGGCTGAGAAACGCAAAATAGACAGACTACTAATGTTTTACAAGATTCATAACCACCTCGTTGCAACCAGTATGCCTCTGGCTCCAAAACACCACCATGCTGCTACACGCACAGAGAAACTCTCAGGCATACCAAATTCATATGTCAAGCAGGTGACTCCCGAAGCGTACTCCACCACTGTCTTGCCATAGCCAACAAAACAATATGAGGTACTCCATTGGACCACGGTGATAGGGAGCAGTGCCTTTGTCTTGAGTAGCCTGGAGAAATGAGTTTTGTTTATCTGCTTTTCACCATGTTCTGAATTAATTTTACCTACACAACGGTATGCGTGCATAACTAATTTATATCTGGCCTGACAAATGAAGTGGGTCACGTGGTCTCGATGCGACGTGATGTCCAATGCTGTGGCATATGCGTGCCAAAGCTATCGGTGTCAACGCTGTCGTCTATCGATGTGGGGTAGGTGTGCCACCGCTGTCATCTGTCGATGTGACGCAGATGTGCCAACGCTGTCGTCTGTCGATGTGTCATAGGTTTGCCGACGCTGTCGATGCGATATAGATGTGCCGACGCGAGGTATATGTGGCAATGGTGTAGAAGTGACCTAGGTGTATCCAAGCCCATGCGTGCCAATGTCACGTCATCACCTCCGAGATAATATGATCAACTCCAGCATAAACTGAGAACGCAAATAAGAATGTCTTCAATTCAATGTTTGGAATCAATAACGTACATACACTATAATTAGTATTTAGATTTCTTATCTGACAAACAGTAGATCGTACATTAACGTTCTAACTCAACAGTCATTCAGGTCGAAAAGTGGTCGTATATGTATACATTTGATATAAGATAATAATTAAACAAGAGTGCATACCTCGGACACGTCAGAACGTATATTCAAAATCAATCATGAAGTATCAGGCAATGTCGCGTCATAGCCACAATAGTAACGAGAACACGAACAACAGTGTTCACTCCCAATGGAGCAGCAATAACTATCTGACAACGAGAACAATTTTTGTGAAGATTATATACTACACACAAATTTAGCAGGCGCGATTTGCATAATAAGAAATATTCAGATGCAGAAATCACAGTATTCACCAAATTTAGTAACATACATACATACCTGTGATCAGCCTACAATTTGAATTACAATGCTAATTCAAGAAATAATTATGGAAGAATAATAAGACGAATATTATGAACAATCATGAAACCTATTACTAGCGGGAAAACTCACACTAACCTATGAAATAGTGACACCTAGGACAAGTCAGGAACGAGCCCACCAAATACATCAGAAAAAACATACCTGAACAGGTAAATGTACAATTTACATATGAATAAGAAATACGAATGTATGCAACTATAGTAATCGTGTAGAGTGTCATACAAACACCAATGATCAGGGTGTGGTGGGAACAAGTGAAGGAACTGATATGGTGACATACCGAGTTATTGCATACCCTCACACTACAAGAATTCTGTTGAAACCATATTTATTCTATACAAGACGCTTCCAATTACAATTCAGATCCGCTCAAAAATCATCAGCACCCAACACTATCTTTTCCCTTTTTTCTTTAACATCTATCTTGAAATTGAGAGATTGGAGAAAAGGCATAGTTCGCATAGTTCAGGATTCTCTATCTTTGCTTGATTCAAGTGGTTGATGATCAGTCTGAATGGTGAAAGGCCTTCCATACAGGAACACCATGGACTTGTTTACAGCCCATATGACTGCAAAACAATATTTTTCATTAGCTGAATAAGAAATTTCACCACCACAAAGTTTACGGCTAGCATAGGATACAGGACATAAGACGCCATTTTGCTCTTGTATCAAGACTGTGCCAATACCTACATTAGGCGCATCAACACGAACCACAACTTCTTTATTTACGTCTACTAACGTGGGAATAGGAGCATTACAATGCGTACGTTTAAAGGATAACTAACCTCATCTCTTGATAGCTATTCAGGCGATCTAACATGCCACTCATAAACTATACAGGTAATTTAAAACTTATTATAATGCCGCTAAAGAAAGATATTCAGGCGTAGCTAAATGTTGGTACATTTCTCCAACCTATGATGGCTGTCATGATTTACTTTTCAACTAATAATAAAAACCTAGCGTGCCCGCCTCGGTATATTCGCTCGGACATAGAGGTGCCAGTTATGGTTTGGCAACTTAGTATAAAAGCAATCATACAGGTAAGCTGTTGAATATTTTAAAACCAATTTACAAATTAGTTTCAAAATATTCAACTGGATAAGTATTACATAATAAAGAATGTAATCCAATGGCACTTGAAAAATCAAGGCAGCCATTGGCTGCCAGTTAACAGTTTGAATTTTATTCATCAATCTCTTGTAGTGGATGGTGAAGCTTGACAAGTTCAGAAGCTAAATATGCTTTAAATAAAATACTGCCGATTATTTTGAAACCAATTTGCCTGAAAGTCATTGCTGCCTCAAGCAGCAACAACTTTCAGTAAAATTGGTTTCAAAATAATCTAGATTTATATTTAGCTCACTTGATGATCTATAGCAGTATCTAGGTCGACATTGAATTTTATGACCGATGAAGCTGCAAGGACAACTTGACTGGCTGGCTGGCGTTATGCCAGTACTAGTAGGCTACTATTACTATAAGTAAGTTAGAGAGTGAATTTCCACAGACATTCTCTACAAATCGGTGATGAGTCCATGTATCAAATTAATGTTTACATTTTTATGATCACAGAATTCCTAATTTACATTTTATTGTTTATTAACATGACCCACATATAAGAAATAGTGGTCAAACACTATTATTGACGCCCTAGAAGCATTTTAGGCACATAATTCCATATATTAAATTTAGCAGCTTATGAGCTGATATCTCTTTAAACGAAAATAAAAAATAAAAAGATCTTCCACATACGTAATTCTGAAATTCCATAATCAACAAATTGATCAAATCGTTTGCCTGTTATACTAATCTATTGGCACCGTAACCAGTATTCTGCTGAAAATTTTAAAACGAGTTTAGTGGAAACTTTAACATATTCAACAGATTACATGTATAGTTTTCTAGAAATTTATAATCAAGGAGCTCAGGGATCGATTGATCCCAACACGGACGACGCATGGGTGTAGCTTAGCTAGGCATGACCGGGGCAAAGCTAAAACTGGAGTCCTTCATTGGTGAAAAGAGAGTTCAACACCTGCTCGGATTAAATAAACATTCAGACATCCATCTGGCCAGATGAGTCCAAGGATAAAATTTGCAGACACGTTTCCGTTTACAGCTAAAATACATAAACTGTCATTGTTAGCGTGAATTATTATCAATGGCATTTATGCATGGGCCCTGCGTAAAGCTATAGACTTCCTCGCCAATTCACTTCTCATTGATTTTTATGTCGGCAACAGGAGTTGACCTATAAACAAAATGCATTTGAAAATGTTTTGATTCTTTTAAGTTGAAAAGAAAATACCAGGTTGGCATTTCAGACTTTACCATTGTTATTTCAGGATCGTCGTTTCTAGCCCCAGTTAGGTTTGCGCGATTATTACTTTGAGTGATCGCGATCGATTATTTAAGAATAATCGTGATTACTCGATTAATCGGCCTGGTTACAAATTACACCGATATAATAACAAAGGTTTATCAATGCCGAAAGCTGCAATGGTGTTTAGATGTGCTTGAGCCGGGCATTCCAATGATACATTTTCAAAAATAGTCTTCTCTCGGCCTGCAAATGGGCAAACATTCGCTGAGCAAAATGTAAGTAAAAAGGTAGATTTTATGCAGTGGAATTATTCACAATTTTTCGATTATTTTGTTTTTAATCAAATAAATTCAGGATTTAAAAAATAATCTCGATTTTCGATTTAATCACATAATCGGTCATACGTAGTTATGTAGGTTATCTACGGATGCGCAATGGGTGGTCTTATATTTTATTTCTGACTGTCTGATTGGATGAGAATAAAAAGGGGCACGTCTTTCCGTTTACTATGTCATCCTTCTCATTGCTTATAACAGTATAACACCACATTGTTTAGCATCACGCTTTGATCTCACTCTGGCATTGTGGGTAATTGTTGTTAGACTTTTTTGTTCGCTTAAATGTTCTGCTCGCACTGTCTTCTGCATCGTACTAACATACGCCAGCTCACATAGCTACGACGTATGTACTCGATACAGGAGCAGAGCGGGATGCCGTGACCTGTGCAATAGGATGATGCCTCTTCTGATCTGTAAGTTAGTTATATAGTAGCATATCTCATCACATCATCCTATCCCACGATCCCGCCCTCCCACTAACGCTCTCGTATCGAGTCCCATGCTTGCACACTTTTGATGTCTGCGCTAAGTTTGCGAAACTTCATAAATGAGGTCAGTCAACTACCACCTGATAAAATTGCTTGGTTATTATCATCCTACTAATATATTGTCAATCACATAGATTGACATTTGTGTCTCGCAAGCTCTCCATCGATGTTGGCACGAAGCTACGCCTCTATTTTTAGATTTATAGCGAGATTGAAGTAGGCAGAAATCTGATTGGCTACCTGAAAACCGGCAGTCAACATAGTGAGAAATCATGGGCTTGCAAGTAGGGCATCGAACAACAAAGCGATGTGAGTGGGCGTATGTTAGTACGATGATCTCAGCAGTGACCTGGCAATGTGTGTTGACTTCAGTAGGGATCTCTTCTTCATTCCCGCCATTTAGCGCATCCATAACAAGTTCTCCATCCTCCTCTGAACCCCGAACCATGGACGTAAATAGATCTGATTGTGATACGACAAGGCTATGGCACTGTCAGTGATGAAGAATTAACCTTTTTATCAAGTAGCCACCTGGGCCGCTAGAAGAAAATCCTAAGGGGCCCAAACAATTTTTCAAGTGCCCAATTTTGTCATTATGATGCATCAGCGCACAGGGTTCAAGATTTAGAAATACAGGACATAATAATTTAGGCTTTACTAATGTAGAAAATGTTAAAAACTATTTTCTCTTCCCAATCTTAAAATTTGGATTAAGAAATTTAGGTCGCCACCTGGGCTAGTGAGTTTGAAATTTTGGTAGCCCAGCCTGAAATCTAGGGGCCATGCGCCCCCGGGCCCCTGCTAATCTTAAACACTGACTTTGCACTGAACATATTCTTGAATATGTACCCTGTATTGCTGGGATGATTTACTGGAATTTTGGAAATAATTTCTTTACCAACGTCCTCACAATATTCACGCATTTCAGTAATAGCCCAGTCCACTGGGCATCTGCACACCTTTTTGTAACTCGATGTTATCTGCGTAGGCTGGGTCGTTGCCACACATGATAGACAAGCGGTTGCATTTAGTAGAGAACGAAACGGATCCAGAATATCGGGAATTCTTTCATACCTGGGCTCAATCTCCTGAAAAACAACAATATGATTTCATAGCTCTTCCTCAGACAGCAGCAAACATTGTTCAAAGCAACAGTCTCCACGGACAAAACATCTTACGTCACATTTATATCTGTCACTTGGCAAATGATCCTCTGTTGCCAAATCTTCTATGTGCTTTCTGTGTAGCTCTACATTCGAGTCGCCGATAACCGTAGTGTAGAATACTGTGTTAATAGATTTACTACTGGAATCGACAACAATAGCTTTAATGTCGTTCTGCAAATGAATACTTCTTGTGATCGCTGTAGAGACCATGTTTCGTAGGCTTGACCATTAACCCTTTAACCCTCATATCAGCAAAAAAATGGCCTCTGCAGTGGTCTTGAGAAATGTCCATTTGCAGACCGAGAGAAGACATTTTTGAAAATTTACCACTGGAATGACTGGCTCGGTAACCGAGCCAGTCATTCCAGTGGTAAATTTTCAAAAACAGTCTTCTCGCGGTCTGCAAATGGACATTATCTATGAGAATATTGAGATTTTCTTGAACAAATTCGAGGGCTAAAAATCCATATTTCGCTTATTCTGTGTCCATTCCAAGGCCAAGATCGAGAGGACTATTTTCTAAAAAGTTTCTTACGGAAATGGCTGGCTCGTTTATCAAGCTAGTCATTCCAGTTGCAAATTTTGAAAAATAGGTCTTCTCTTATCATACAAATGGACATTCCTAGTAATCACCACTTATACAATTTTTTGCTAGGTTGACCATCAAAAATGGCGTTAATAAATTTTAATGGCCAAAATCGATCGAAACCGGCCTCTGCAGGGGTTGTAAAAAATGTTTATTTGCAAACCAAGAGAAGGCAATTTTTGAAAGCTTACGACTGCAATGACTTTCTTGACCAATCATGTATGTTTTCACTCTTTTCTAAATATATTAAGACTCTTTGAGATGTATATATGATAAAATAATACCTGGCAAATGAATGCTGTGGTTGACAGGAATTTCTCCAGGTTGACAACTTTGAATGGCAGAGAATGAACATATCATGGGTAAGTGAAAATGTTTTTATATGAAGCATCATTTTGCTAACCCTTCAATAACCAGATCCGATCAGCTGAATCCTGCCCATCACCACCCCCACCCCACACCCCCACACCCCTCTCCCCACCCACGTTACTCACATACACACATGGAATGGGAACACTATCTCCCGACCAAGTTAAATGCATACCGACACGTCATGAGAAAAGGCGACTTCTTTATCATGTAAGGAATAGTATGTTGATTATTTTGAAACTAATTTGAATATGAGGTGTTGCTGCCAAAAAAAGCATGTTTTGTTTCAAAATTATCAACATCTTTCCTGCGTATAGTTATATAGTAAGTTAGTCATCCTCCGCTAGTTAGGCAAGACCAAGACAACCTGTAACAGGTCTTGGCAGTCGTCATTGTCTGTGTGGCCATCTTGTAGCTGTTTGACTTTGCATTGGGTGCAGACAGGGTGGGTGGCTGGGGTGGGAGCGGAGCGGTGGGGATGGCCGGGAAGTGTACTACATTTAAATTTGATCAAGAAAATAAAAATAGTTCCATATTGAAGGCAAAAAGAACACTATTTTTTTTAATTTACCACTGAGATGGCTGGCACGGTTTCAAAAATAGACTTCGGTAAGCCTGCAAATGGAGATCCTTAAAAACCACTTTCTTCAAGCATTGTTCGTACGTTGGCGTCGACGCGTTGTTCGTACGTTGGTGATGCAGTGATGATCGTACGTTGGTGTTGGAGCGATGTACGTACGTTGGTGTTGAAGCATTGTTCGTACGTTGGTGTTTGGCATTGTTCGTACGTTGGTGTTTAAGCCTTGTTCTTATGTTGGTGTTGAAGCATTGTTCGTACGCTGGTGTTGGAGCATTGTTCGTACGTTGGTGTTTAAGCCTTGTTCTTATGTTGGTGTTAAAGCCTTGTTCTTATGTTGGTGTTAAAGCCTTGTTCGTAAGCTGGTGTTGAAGCCCTGTACGTACGTTGGTGTTGAAGCGATGTTCGTACGTTGGTGCTAGAATGATGTTCGTGCGTTGACGTTAAAGTGTTGTTTCTACGGGTTTTACCTGTTAACCCTGCTAGCGCTGGCAGGCTGTTATTGTAGTCGGCTCAACGCCAGGTGCGTATAGCCAGGATTGAAAATTAGGAGTGGGGTGTGGAATTATGGACAAAAATGATTAGATGAACAATGTATTTGACAATAAATGCATTTTACTAAAGCTTTACTGGCGTAAGATTACGCGATCAGATGGCAGGATCTACCTGCACGTGCTATGATATGATACACGTCAATCTGACTAGACTGCTTTACTTGTTAGACCGTACCACTCTAGCGTCAACATATGAACTATAGTTCAGTGAGCCAGTAACAGACTGTAGTGTTCTAGCCTGTACTTGGCTAGGACTTAATGGAGCTTTCCATTTTTAGCTTTGCCCCGCCCATCTCTAACTAAGCTCCACCCACACTTCGCTCATGTTGGGATCGATCGATATCTGAACTCCCTGACTATCGAGTTCAAGAAAACTATACAGGTAAGCTATTGAATATTTTGAAACTAATTTGACTGGGTGCTGTTGCAACAGCGCCCAGTCAAATTAGTTTCAAAATATTCAACAGCATGTTTATTAAATAGCAAACAATTACAAATACATCCAATTCATACAACGTGTCGGACTCTTTGACATTTGGTGACGGTCTATATGGAACCCTTTGTGATGTAATTATTGTGACGTCATCAAACACGCGCCGAGCTGATTATGACGTCATGCGAGATCATATGATGGACGGATACTCTGGAAAGGTGAATTAGAAGTAACGGTATGTAACTGTAACGAGGTAGACACAATTAGAGGTTGCTTAATACTGATATTTTAATAGATCAACTACTACACTGAGTTATGACTATTGATACGTGTATCGTAGAGTATCCAGTTTCGGCGAGGCTCTAGTTTCGGTGAGCTTTCGTTACGCATGCGCTGTGCAACAACACAGGTTCTCATGACGTCATAATTTTGTAATCAACCAGTACGGTAATTATCGGTAACGCTTACCGCGTTTCCCCTCAAAATTCACATTAAAATGGTGAGTCAGCACTAAATCAACTTATACTGGTATGCTTAATAGTACAATTGAGTAGCGCAGAGGCCAGTAGGTATGTACGGTACGACAGTCACCAACTAACTGAGGTCCCTGGGAGATGCTGATACAGTACCTGGTAATTAGGCGGGGAATCTCATGTTACCACAGGTTCAGGGCCCATGTTCCCGAAACTATCGTTAGCGAGCGATATCGTTACACCCACTGCTTTAGCATGGTGTAACGATATGGCTAACATAACGAGAGCTTCGGGAACATGGGCCCAGGATAGGTGTACTTAGTTTTTATGGGGAATGTATTTGTGCACGATACTACATAGACAGACTGGTTGTTTTGGAAACAATTGTTGTTGAACGATGTCGATGTCTTCCACAGCAACATCTTTAACCGAAATTGTTTCCAACAGTTTGCCTCTCAAGACTATTTAAAAAATTAAAATTTTGACATCGGATAGACAGAGCGATGAGAGTTAAGAAGTAAAACAACGTTTATTATGACAAAGAGGGACAACTCCATAACCTGCTTCACTTTTGCAAAGCACCAGACCTTTCTACTTTATCAACCCATCCTATGACGTCATAATCAACTACGCGACGTGTAGAATGACATCATAATGAATAGCGTCATGAATGACGTCGATAAGTACGTCACGAACGCATATTTGAAGACGGACTATGCGTTGTTGTACGAATTGTATCGCTTTACTATTTACTAAATAGTCTGTTGAATATTTTGAAACTAATTTGACTGGGCGCTGTTGCTGCCATAAGCAGCAACAGCACCAAGTCAAATTAGTTACAAAATATTCAACAGCATACCTGTATAGTTTTCAGGAAATTAATAGTTAGGGCATTCGGGCATCGATGGCACCCAACACGGCGAAGAGTGGGTGGAGCTTATAGAGAGATGGGCGGGGCATAGCTAAAAATGGAATGGTGTTTCACGTTTTGTTTCCAGCTCTTGAGTATTAATCATGCACCACTAGTCAAGTCTTTTGAATGTTTCACTCATGACTATAGATACGTTACCACATACCGCAAATTAGTAATATTATAAGCCAAGAACGTTATGTTGAATATTTTGATGCTAATTTGCCTGAAAGCGGTCGCCGACAACGAGACGATGTCAATATCTAGCTGGATTAATATAGCGAGATGGATAGAGAGCATCTTAGTATCGGATTATAATAGGGGCAGCTGGTGGGGGAGGGGGTGTGGCTTTTGCCCCAGCTCCAGATTGTGACCAGCCTCCAATCTTTCTATCAAAACATTATTTTTTCGAGTGAATATTGTATTTTATGCAGTTTCTCTTTTTACAAACGAGAATAGCTATCTAGACATGATGTTCAGAGAGCTATTTTCGTTTGTAAAGAGAGAAACTGCGTAACAGGATATGGTCTTATTGTCTTATTTGTCCATTACATATTGTTTCAGTATTATTCTTATGAAAGAGCGGGTTTTTTTTGGTTTTGAGACATTTTTTGGTTTTAGGAGTCAGATGGTTCATGATTGTATTACAGTTTAATAATATTTTTTATCTTCTACATGCTCTCAGATGGCACCATCTGCACGTCCAGAGATAAATATGGCCCTTAAATTATTCTATTTTTAGCCATTTTATTTTATTTTTTTGTTCATTCAGCTTTTTATCCAGTCCTGTTTTCACTACTGAACGGCTAAAAAATTGAGTGAACAAAAAAATGAAATTAAATGAACAATTTAACAGCCAACTGATAGTCCATATTTACCTCTGGAAATGCAGGAGATGCCACCTGCGAGCATCTAGATTTCAAAAATCTTCGGGGGAGGACCTCCGGACCCGCCTTTTGGTTAGCCTTTCGCATCCACCCAACTCCACAAATATCCTTTGCCCCCAGCCCTGGCAAGGAATAATGTGATCATATTTAGTCCGACCTATGGAAGTCTGAATTGTGGAAGTTGATTCATAGAGGTTAAATGCATACCAGAGCAAATATTACCATTACACACAATCGGATAAAGAAATTGGCAATATTTCAACCATCTTCGCTAGGACAGTTAGTGCGTTTTGCCTCTATGGATATAACTTTCATTAAAATGGCCTTCCTCGATTCAGACTAAGTATGATCCTTGCTTCGCTCTATAAGCAGAGACGGAATGCTGCTAGCGGTAGCGAATATGGTCGAATTGTTGTAAATTAGTTTAACTGATTGTGCTCTAGAGTTCATTTAAGAAATATGTCCATTTTCCTGAGTAGATGTTGGTATGAAAATTATCCCCTAACTCGACTTCCCCAATTTGGACCTCCGAGATTTAGACCAAGTATGATCACCTTTCTCCTGGCAAGGCTTAATCTGCCACTGAGTATCTTAGTAGCACAGGAAAGAGAGTCTCTGACAGACTCTCTTCCTTATGAGTAGCTGTCTGTGGGGTTTTCTCGTGATATGGTCCGGCAAATTTTAGGGGCTGGGCATCCGCCCTCGCACCCCCCGCCCTGGTGACGCCCATGGTCAACACTACGCATATGCAGTTGTATTGAAATTGGCATACCGGAATTTTAAGAGTAAAATTGTTAACCAGTATAAGAGGAAGTCTACTAACCAGAAAAAATAACACATGTGCCGAGATAACGCTATCTTTCCCGCCCAGTGACTCTCCATTTTCATTGGTCTAGAGAATATTATCTCTCTACCAGGACACAATATCTTGATATCCTCGTCAACGATCACGCGACTAATAATGACATTGATGCATATCTTATTGTCGTATTCAGTAGTTCTTGTATAAATAAGACGGCCATATACAGCGGTGTAGTCAAGGAAGAGAGAAAATATCTCAGCCAACACCATAATGAATATCGGCATTGTTCTTGCGCTGTGCGTGGTAAGTACAGTGCCAATGAATGAATGAATGAATTAATGAGTAGTAGTAGCAGCAGACTATAGACTATGATGTATTTTGGTCTGGAGCTTGTATAAGTGTATATACGTTAGTTTTGTTCTATTTATTTTGCGAATTTTGTTGCGCAAGGTCGTGTTTTTGCGGCGAGGTTCTCCACTGTTTGTCTACCGTGATAGCCATTTTACACTGCTGTCACGGCTCCCGTGTTCGTGTTTATTGTCCTTCTTTAGGTGTTCTTTTTTCATTGTTTATAAATGCCGGTTTTAAACGGCCCATTTACTGCTGATGGATTGATGTTATTTGTCTGCCTGCTCATTTCTCGGCCTCTTGTTCTCCTGTTAGCGACTAGCACGTTATTAAGCCATAGGCTTACTATTGCGACATTTTAGACCAGGGCATATTGACCTCACTCGTTTAGTACGTCAGGCTCTTCTCAACAACTTCTGACTCTTCGGGTCATGACGGCGGGTTGGAACGTAGGCGCTATCGATGTATATCATGGCCTGGAAGATGTTGTCGGTGCCGGGCCCAAATTTCGAAGGCTTATTAATATTAAGATAAATGCGTGGCACGTGACCGTAAGTGGAGAAGAAGTGAAAGATCAATTGCTTGAGGATGAGTTGGTGGTTAATGGAGAGGTGTGTAAGATACAGGAAATCGACTCGGACAAGTTATTGGTCAAAATAAAGGCGCCTTTGGAAATTCCAAATGATAGAATTTGTTCTAAAATGTCCAAACATGGCGTTTTGGTTATTTTTCAATATAGTATGAAACTTATGAATTTGATAAGTTGTTGACAAATGGGGTGAGGAGGGTATTGATGAAGGATATTAAAACTCCAATTCCCAGTAGGCCTACCGTGTCTATTGTCAATGACTTTCTCCCTCTGTGGTATAGAGGTCAGATCAAAACTTGGCGGATCTGCTCTGCTACTGATCATGTGGCGAGGGCATGCCCCCCATAGGAACAAATGCATAATATGTGGGGCTAGTGATCATTTTAAATGGCGTTATAAGGAGGTTACTAAGAAAGCACTGTCAGACAATCAAGCTTCATCTATTGCTAAAACAGATGACAATACTGAGACCGTAACAGAAATTCAACAACCAGCCAATCCGGTGATAGTGGAGGTAGTGGACAGAATTGACGTTTTGGACGAGGATTTGCCGCTAACTCCTATACCAGCTGTTAAGGATAGTGTTGTAATGTCTGACACTGAGAGTTTACCACTTGGGCAGACACGGTTCAGATCTCCTTCTGCTGGAAGTACCAGGATTTCTGTATTAGATTACATAACTGACTCCTTGTCAGACTTAACAGGGAATGTGAAGAAATCAGCAGAGAGTGATAAAGATTTGCCTTCTAATCATCTAAACACTGGGTCTGGTCGTAAAAGACATAAAGACGAGTATAGGTCAGACTCTGAAACTGGCGAGGTAGATGATCAAGATATGCCATTTGATGATGATAACTTGTTTATTGCTGAATCTGATATATCAGTTAGTTTACAGCCATCACAAAATAGTGAAATCGTATGCACCGCTCAGAAAAAGGGCATCATTCATAAGTAAAGTATGACGTCATCCCACACGTCATGTAGTTTATTATAACGTCATATGATGGATGGATAAATTGTAAAGGTCTATTGTAACAGATGCGGAGTATCACAATCAATACCTGGTGTGGATGTGCAATCGAGGCCGGAATAGAACCAGTCCGCGTCATCTCTAAATCCTGGGCAGATTCTGGTGATTACGTGATCAGCCGTAGTTTAAACGTGCGAAAGAAATTCAATGGACTTGGCCAGACTCATGCGGGGAAAGTTTTGTATGTGGTTTTGTTGAGTGGGCTACATATCAATATGGCATTGTTTAAAGTGCTGAGAGATCCTTGGCATGGCAGTGGATGGTCATCGGCACTTGTGCATGCGGACATAGCTATGCCAGGAACTGATGATTTATTCCGTAAAGAAGCAAACGTAAAAAAGATCATATGCACACCAGGTGGCCGTGTGTGCGCTCTATAAGCTTCAACAGGAACCTTATCCTGAGTACCAAACATCTCAACAGGAGACAAAGGTTAGTGATATAGCTGTTGATGCCTGGTGCAAACAGAGAGCAGAAAACGGTCTGCAGTTCTATTTCTGAAAACTTGTCCTAAGCATAGAGTTGGACATGCTGCCATGGGACAGATCTATAGATGACGGAACATTCCGTTTCGTATATGAATACGTATGAATAACTTGACACAATGGACCTTTCCAAGTTCATCCATCCATCATATGACATGAATGGCTCAATATAGACAGTCTTTAACGCTTAATAGCTTTCGTCAACATGATCTAACCTTGCGCAGCAGAGACTTTCAATGAGGACGTGCACGCGTGCATCCAAAGACTTTCAATGAGGACGTGCACGGGTTCGTCCAGAGACTTTCAATGAGGACGTGCACGCGTTCATCCAAAGACTCAATGAGGACATGCACGGGTTCATCCAGAGACTTTCAATGAGGACGTGCACGCGTTCATCCAAAGACTTTCAATGAGGACGTGCACGAGTTCATCCTGAGACTCAGTGAAGACGTGCACGAGTTCATCCTGAGACTCAGTGAGGATGTGCACGCATTCATCCAGAGAATTTCAATGAGGACATGTACGGGCTCATCCAGAAACTTTCATTGAGGACGTGCACACCTTCATCCAAAGACTTTCAGTGAGGACGTGCACGGGTTCATCCAGAGAATTTCAATGAGGACGTGCACACCTTCATCCAAAGACTTTCAATGAGGACGTGCACGTGTTCATCCAGAGACTTTCAATGAGGACGTGCACACCTTCATCCAAAGACTTTCAATGAGGACGTGCACGTATTCATCCTGAGACTTTCAATGAGGATGTGCACGCATTCATCCAGAGAATTTGAATGAGGACATGCACGCGTTCATCCAGAGACTTTCAATGAGGACATGCACGCGTTCATCAAATACATTTAGAGACAATTTATAAGTTCTGTTCACCGTGTTAATATTGTATTCGATGCGTACCAGGCTCAGACTCTCAAATCAGCCACATGGAAGAAGAGGGGAAGCGGGATAATGATTCCATTCTGATAAACAAACTTCCTGGAAACTGGACCCAGTATTTGTGGAAAGACGGTAACAAGACAGAAATCCTTCGGTTTACTAAGTGAAAAAGTGATGGACAGGTAGTTTCCTGGCTTGGTCATCACAGGTCATGGAGAAGTGCGTTGTTTATAGACAATTAGCGCAGAAGGCCCGTCACCTTCCACACCGGAGGAGGCAGACACGAGGATGCTGCTGCATGCACCAGATGGGGTCAAACAAGGGTGCAAGAGAATCATGCTCAAAACTGTATGTTGATACAGATGTCGCTGTGATTGCTGTCAGTGTTACGGATAGGTTCGGATGTAAATAGTTGAGTGTAGCATTTGGTACGGGGAAGTCGTTCACGTATCAGGATGCATCTCGCATGGCGCAGATGTTGAATAATGAAAGGTGCAAGGTATTACAAGCTTTCCATGCACGGACAGGGTGTGGCACTACTTCAAATTTTACCGAAAGGGGAAAACGTACAGCCTGGCCAGCCTGGAATATGTTTGAGGATGTCACGCCAGCATTGTGCACACTTACAGAGACATCAACAGCAGTTAGTATAACTGAACCGCTTCCCAGCACCGAGCGGTTCATCGTCTTGATGTATGACAGAGGAAGCTCTACGGAAAGTGTAAATTGGTCCAGACTGCCATTGTTCACACAGAAGGGCTGGGAAATAGCAAATACCCCACCAACACAGGGTGCACCGTGCCAAAATCTTCTGCGAGTAGGCAACCAGGCAGGGCACGGGTGTGTGGGGGTGGTGTGTGTGTGGAGTGGGGGGGGGGGGGGGGGGGGGTGTGGCAGGCCCTACTTAAAGCACCGCAACCACATAACTGAAATGATTTTTGGGTGGATGCGGGAAAAGCAATGAGATGAATGAGAAGTGAAATGGATGGACTTGCAGCCTGCAGTTGCAGCATATCGTGTGATGACTGATGAGCAAAGGTGGGTGTGCGAAAGCCTACAGAGAATGGGGTAGATGTGTGAAGGAAAAGCTGACACGCACATTACTCTGCGCGTGTAGTGGCTGTGCGCAAGAGGGTTAAGCTGGCGCGAGGCCCTAGGCTGGAGGCCCTATGGGTTCGATTCTTAAATCTATACGCTCTGAGATGCAATCTGAGGTCTATTTAGCATAATTTTTATTAATTATTAGACTAATTGATCAAGATTTTTCAAGAGAATTATCATATTTGAAGGCCAAGAAAAGACGGTTTGTGTAAATTTACCAGTGAAATTTATGAAAATAGAATTCTCTCGTCCTGCAAATGGACATTCCTCAGTATCACTGTAGGATTCCTTTGACCATCAAAGTGGGTTTAAATGAGCAATAAGATCCACGTCTTTGCATAGCCAATGTCCATTTGCAGGCCAAAGAAGAATATTTTTAATATTTAGCACTGGAATGACTGGCTCGGTTACAGATTTTCATATATATATATATATATATATATATATATATATATATATATATATATATATATATATATATATATATATATATATATATATATATATATATATATATATATATATATATATATATATATATATATATATATAGCTGACCGAGGCCCTAAGCTGTAGCCTAAGTAGCCTAGTGGGTAATCCGACCCTGGCTGTGGGCAAGAGGGTTAATGCGAGACTACGTACTTTGATTTGTGCGTCTTCGCCTGTCTAATAGCGTACCGCTTTGAGTAAATAGACCTTCCCCACATTAGCGTATTTTTTTAGAAATACATTCCTAGAATGCACGTGCATATCACTTCCGGTTGGTAACCATGATAGGCGACGCACAAACAGAATTACTTTACTAATCAGATACAACTCATTTTCAGCTGTTTATTTGAAGAACTAATTACATAATAGTATTCAAGTCATACATCATTGGAAAGCTAAGCCAATTGTCTATACATTTCTGTATCGGTTTTTTATATTTTTGTAAAATTTACTACGGTTGATTGTAATTTTAAATAGCCCCTATTGTCCACTTGACTTAATGAATCTAGGTATAATGGTGTATTTTATATACGCAAATAACTCAGTGAAAATTTTACAAAAATATAAATAATAATACATTAATGTTTAGGCAATGGACCTATCCACTTTATCCGTCCATCATATGACGTCATAATTAACTGCGTGACGTGTAGAATGACATCATAATGAATGGCATCATTATGACGTCATAAATGACGTAGATAATTACGTCACGAACGCATATTTGAAGACGGGCTATGCGTTGATGTACAAATTGAATAGCTTTACTATTTAATTAATATTCTGTTGGCAGCAACAGCGCCCAGTCAAATTAGTTACAAAATATTCAGCGGCTTAGCTGTATAATGTTCAGGAAATTGATAGTTAGGGCATTCGGGGATCTGATCAATCCCAACACAGCGAATTGTGGCTAGAACTTAGCTAGAGGTGGGCGGGGCATAGCAAAAATTGGAAAGGTCCATTGAATGCGCTTTCAAATGATGTATGACTTAAAGGTACATATTCACATCAGAATGATTGAAAATAAAATTGTTAAAATTGCATACTTTTATAAGCTTAAATTATGTGCCTATGTGTAATGAAACGAAATAAATCGTAACCTATGATGATTCCATTCCATATAAATTAATATAGTTTTTTAAGCTGCGAAATTGAAATAGAGGCCCGTGCTTCTATTTCAATTTCGCAATTTAAAAAATTGTATTAATTTGTGTGGAATGGAATCATCATATGTTAAGATTTATTTCGTTTCATTACATATAGGCTCACAGTTTAAGCCTCTAAAACAATTTCAAACAATTTTTTTTTCAGAAATTTTACTGTGAATATGCACCTTTAAACAATATAGTTATATTCACCCCATAGGTAATATGTTATATATTGGTGAAAACTGTATAAATAATATGCCCAAGCCATGTTTAAGCTGTATAAGCCCGCTTTTACAAATGTTATTATGCTGTTGAAGGGTTTGTGAATATAACGCTAAGAGAAATTCACTGAATTAGATATAAGATTAGGCATTTAGATACTTGTATAGCATACTAATTTAATTGTCAATATATATATATATATATATATATATATATACTATATATATATATATATATATATATATATATATATATATATATATATATATATATATATATATATATATATATATATATATATATATATATATATATATATATATATATATAATGTTTAAATGTACACTCAAGGGCCTATGGCTTATTGTGGAATAAATCAATCAATATAATAGTTTATCATAGTTTAAATTTAATTTTTAATTTTAATTGCGGTCTATTTTAGCGAAATAATAGCTCAATGCGTGTCAGCCGCTTGTTGGCGGCGTTACCAGCCAACATTTGTTCTCTTTAGGGGAATCCTGGTGGGGGGTGGGGGTGGGGAGGGGGGGTGTATTAAGGTTCTCAGTTGTTTAACCCCGCTTGTGTAAGTTGTGTTAAATTAAATGGTTTGGTTGACACAAGAGCGATTATTACGAACACCATTATTACTAACATTATTGTCTCGCCTGCGAAGCAGGATCGAGCATAGGTATCACTTTTCCGGCGGCGGCGGCGTAAACTTAAGTTTATGTCTCAGCAATGCCTGATCCAATTGGAACCAAACTTGAGTGCATGGTAATATACATCAAAAGGAAGCAGCCCGCCGATAAAAAGGCCATGAGATCAAGGTTACAGGGGTCAAAGGTTACAGTATAATCTTTGTTAATATTTTACGTTAAGTTTTTGCGTTAAACAAAGGTTATTGCCTTATATCTCAGCAATGCCTGATCCAATTGGAACCAAACATGGATAAATGATTACCTATAATGATAGGAAGCAGCATGATGATGTTGGGGTCACAAGGCCATAGGTCACTGTGACCGTGATACAGAACTCTGTTATTTTAACATTGTTTTTGCGTTTAGCAAAACCTCTCAGCTTATATTTCAGGATTGGTTAAGCCTATTGCAACTAAACTTGGATACATGGTTACCTATTATGATAGGAAGCAACATGGTGATGTTGTTGTCACAAGGTCAAAGGTCAAGGTCACTGTGACCTTGATACAGAACTCTGTTATTTCAACATTAAGATTTTGCGTTTAGCAAAACTTGTCGGCTTATATTTCACGATTGGTTAAGCCTATTGTAACTGAACTTGGATACATGGTTACCTATCATGTTAGGGAGCAGCATGATGATGTTGGCGTCACAAGGTCAAAGCTCAAGGTCACTGTGACCTTGATATAGAATTCTGTTATTTCAACATTAAGTTTTTCATCACGCTTTACTTCACCCGTTTCACGAAGTGATCCATGTAAATAATAAAACTTAACAAGAACTACGCTCTTGGAACATAATTATT
>CM067359.1:117004185-117134185 GCA_034401795.1 Chaetoderma sp. LZ-2023a
TCTCTCTCTCTCTCTCACTCTCTCTCTCTCTCTCTCTCTCTCTCCTATGGCCCTGGAGTCGCATCATCGCGATTTCAAGACGTCGTACAGACCAGCTGTTGAATATTTGAGTCTGGCAGGAGCCTGTTGTTCCTTAGCAACATCTCCCCGTCAAATTACTTTCAACATATTATATTCAATAGAGTATATTTTTGTGTTGCACATAGCTTTCCATATCTGCTATCTTGTGTTCAATGACGGTGTGCATAGAAAATGCAGTTCATATCACCATTGGGCTGGATTTCATAACCATCAACAGAGTTGAACAAATTTCATTGGATAAAACTCTACGGTTGCCCTGAATAGTTGCTTAAGAGAAAAGTTTTCTGCAGGGAAATGTTAACATCCGGGCCAGAAAGACGGTATAACTGAATAGCTAGCGTTACACTATTCTCGCTACAGGGCATGTCCTACATTCCAGAAGGGCCACAGGGTCCAGCATATATCTACAACTGCGAGTATTTTGGTAACGTGACGTCTCGATGCTCTGCGTACACGGGCATTGGTCTGTGCCCGTGCAAGGATGGATTACGATGTCAGATGGGTCCCCTATCCTCTTACGGCACATGCGTAAACGCATAGATTTTGTCATCGGGAAGACATTTTCTGGAGACAAATGTAAAAATGAAATAATTACACGTGTTTAATAAAACATTTCGCAATTAAGCAATAGTAAGTGTTATTTACAGATATATATATATATATATATGTTGGAAAAAATGGAAAGGTCCATTATATATAGCTTTGCCCCGCCCATCTCTATAGCTAAGCTCCGCCCACACCTTGCTCATGTTGGGATCGATCGATCGCTGAATTCCTTGACTATCAATTTCCAGAAAACTATACATGTAAGCTATTGAATATTTTGGAACTAATTTGACTGGGCGCTGTTGCTGCCTAAGGCAGTAACATAGCCCAGTCAAAAATGGCCGGCCACGCGATAAATTGCAATAGTAATCATTTATGGGTTTTTTTTATTCACTAGACGTATCTACATGACAAATCAAAAATGTAATTTTAAATATTTGGTGGAGCATTCTGATTCAAATATATCATATCTTTGGTACAACCATACATTTTATGTCTATACCCACATTCTTCGGGTATGTCTTTCACATAAACCGATTTTTAGATGGTTAGAATTAATGCTTAGAGCCCATTCTGGGTATACCTCTACCCCAAAACGTTTTTTCACCATGTCCGCCTATAATGTATAATGTATAGCTATTATATACATCATAGACTTTACATTCAGCAAGAAATCACATGCAGTAACAATGCTATCTTAGGTCATGTTCTCACTAGAGAGCGAATCAGGAATAACGCCATACTTCAGTATGGCGTTAATCCTGATTAACTCTCTACTGAGAACACGGCCTAAATCTACACTGAAAATTAATGATGGAGAAAGAGTGCCAATCGACCCACAGTTGTTATTCCACAGGCTAGTCATTGCTGGGACGCAATGAGAAGAACTCTGAGGCTTTCAAATTTGAAATTTGTGTGGATATCCTCCCGCCCTTTTTGATTCAAAAGAGGTGATTCTGTCTGCCAACAAGCCCCAAATCGTGAAATCAATACGGGATGCTGTACTTCTTGAGGCTGGGCCAGGCCAAGATTGTGTATATATTCTGGATGGTTGTGCCATTCTCCAGAGAATCCCACGACAGACTTGCAAGACATATGACGATATCGTGAGATGTTACACCGGCCTTCGCCGTCGTCAGTAATAACAACTTTGCGTTATTTATTTAATAATTTGGTAATTCCCGTACCTTTTCCTGTTATTCTCCGGTGTGTTCTTATTAATTCCCGTACCTTTTCCTGTTATTCTCCGGCGTGTTCTTATTAATTCCCGTACCTTTTCCTGTTATTCTCCAGCGTGTTCTTATTAATTCCCGAACCTTTTCCTGTTATTCTCCTGTGTGTTCTTATTAATTCCCGAACCTTTTCCTGTTATTCTCCAGCGTGTTCTTATTAATTCCCGAACCTTTTCCTGTTATTCTCCGGCGTGTTCTTATTAATTCCCGAACCTTTTCCTGTTATTCTCCAGCGTGTTCTTATTAATTCCCGAACCTTTTCCTGTTATTCTCCGGCGTGTTCTTATTAATTCCCGAACCTTTTCCTGTTATTCTCCAGCGTGTTCTTATTAATTCCCGAACCTTTTCCTGTTATTCTCCAGCGTGTTCTTATTAATTCCCGTACCTTTTCCTGTTATTCTCCGGCGTGTTCTTATTAATTCCCGTACCTTTTCCTGTTATTCTCCGGCGTGTTCTTATTAATTCCTGTACCTTTTCCTGTTATTCTCCGGTGTGTTCTTATTAATTCCCGAACCTTTTCCTGTTATTCTCCGGCGTGTTCTTATTAATTCCCGAACCTTTTCCTGTTATTCTCCGGTGTGTTCTTATTAATTCCCGAACCTTTTCCTGTTATTCTCCGGCGTGTTCTTATTAATTCCCGAACCTTTTCCTGTTATTCTCCAGCGTGTTCTTATTAATTCCCGAACCTTTTCCTGTTATTCTCCTGCGTGTTCTTATTAATTCCCGAACCTTTTCCTGTTATTCTCCGGCGTGTTCTTATTAATTCCCGTACCTTTTCCTGTTATTCTCCGGCGTGTTCTTATTAATTCCCGTACCTTTTCCTGTTATTCTCCGGCGTGTTCTTATTAATTCCCGTACCTTTTCCTGTTATTCTCCGGTGTGTTCTTATTAATTCCCGAACCTTTTCCTGTTATTCTCCGGCGTGTTCTTATTAATTCCCGAACCTTTTCCTGTTATTCTCCAGCGTGTTCTTATTAATTCCCGAACCTTTTCCTGTTATTCTCCGGTGTGTTCTTATTAATTCCCGTACCTTTTCCTGTTATTCTCCGGTGTGTTCTTATTAATTCCCGTACCTTTTCCTGTTATTCTCCGGCGTGTTCTTATTAATTCCCGTACCTATTCCTGTTATTCTCCGGTGTGTTCTTATTAATTCCCGTACCTTTTCCTGTTATTCTCCGGCGTGTTCGTATTAGTTCCCGTACCTTTTCCTGTTATTCTCCGGCGTGTTCTTATTAATTCCCGTACCTTTTCCTGTTATTCTCCGGTGTGTTCTTATTAATTCCCGTACCTTTTCCTGTTATTCTCCTGCGTGTTCTTATTAATTCCCGAACCTTTTCCTGTTATTCTCCGGCGTGTTCTTATTAATTCCCGAACCTTTTCCTGTTATCCTCCGGTGTGTTCTTATTAATTCCCGTACCTTTTCCTGTTATTCTCCGGCGTGTTCTTATTAATTCCCGTACCTTTTCCTGTTATTCTCCGGTGTGTTCTTATTAATTCCCGAACCTTTTCCTGTTATTCTCCGGCGTGTTCTTATTAATTCCCGAGCCTTTTCCTGTTATTCTCCAGCGTGTTCTTATTAATTCCCGAACCTTTTCCTGTTATTCTCCGGTGTGTTCTTATTAATTCCCGTACCTTTTCCTGTTATTCTCCGGTGTGTTCTTATTAATTCCCATACCTTTTCCTGTTATTCTCCGGCGTGTTCTTATTAATTCCCGTACCTATTCCTGTTATTCTCCGGTGTGTTCTTATTAATTCCCGTACCTTTTCCTGTTATTCTCCGGCGTGTTCTTATTAATTCCCATACCTTTTCCTGTTATTCTCCGGCGTGTTCTTATTAATTCCCGTACCTTTTCCTTTTATTCTCCTGCGTGTTCTTATTAATTCCCGAACCTTTTCCTGTTATTCTCCGGCGTGTTCTTATTAATTCCCGAACCTTTTCCTGTTATCCTCCGGTGTGTTCTTATTAATTCGCGAAACTTTTCCTGTTATTCTCCGGCGTGTTCTTATTAATTCCCGAACCTTTTCCTGTTATTCTCCGGTGTGTTCTTATTAATTCCCGAACCTTTTCCTGTTATTCTCCGGTGTGTTCTTATTAATTCCCGAACCTTTTCCTGTTATTCTCCGGTGTGTTCTTATTAATTCCCGTACCTTTTCCTGTTATTCTCCGGTGTGTTCTTATTAATTCCCGAACCTTTTCCTGTTATTCTCCGGTGTGTTCTTATTAATTCCCGAACCTTTTCCTGTTATTCTCCGGTGTGTTCTTATTAATTCCCGAACCTTTTCCTGTTATTCTCCGGTGTGTTCTTCTTAATTCCCGTACCTTTTCCTGTTATTCTCCGGCGTGTTCTTATTAATTCCCGAACCTTTTCCTGTTATCCTCCGGTGTGTTCTTATTAATTCGCGAAACTTTTCCTGTTATTCTCCGGCGTGTTCTTATTAATTCCCGAACCTTTTCCTGTTATTCTCCGGTGTGTTCTTATTAATTCCCGAACCTTTTCCTGTTATTCTCCGGTGTGTTCTTATTAATTCCCGAACCTTTTCCTGTTATTCTCTGGTGTGTTCTTATTAATTCCCGAACCTTTTCCTGTTATTCTCCGGCGTGTTCTTATTAATTCCCGTACCTTTTCCTGTTATT
The DNA here is from genome assembly GCA_034401795.1 of Chaetoderma sp. LZ-2023a. Classification (NCBI taxonomy): domain Eukaryota; kingdom Metazoa; phylum Mollusca; class Caudofoveata; order Chaetodermatida; family Chaetodermatidae; genus Chaetoderma; species Chaetoderma sp. LZ-2023a. Next base: position 117,008,680 of record CM067359.1, read on the forward strand.
CTCCGGCGTGTTCTTATTAATTCCCGTACCTTTTCCTGTTATTCTCCGGTGTGTTCTTATTAATTTCCGAACCTTTTCCTGTTATTCTCCGGTGTGTTCTTATTAATTCCCGTACCTTTTCCTGTTATTCTCCGGCATGTTCTTATTAATTCCCGAACCTTTTCCTGTTATTCTCCAGCGTGTTCTTATTAATTCCCGTACCTTTTCCTGTTATTCTCCGGTGTGTTCTTATTAATTCCCGAACCTTTTCCTGTTATTCTCCTGCGTGTTCTTATTAATTCCCGAACCTTTTCCTGTTATTCTCCGGCGTGTTCTTATTAATTCCCGAACCTTTTCCTGTTATTCTCCGGTGTGTTCTTATTAATTCCCGAACCTTTTCCTGTTATTCTCCGGCGTGTTCTTATTAATTCCCGAACCTTTTCTGTTAATTCTCGGGTCCTTTTCACGTTAATTCTACGGCTTTTCCCTGTTCATTCTCGGCCTTTTCTTGTTAATTCTCCAACCATTTCCTGCTAATTCTCCAACCATTTCCTGCTAATTCTCCGGCCTTTTCCTGCTAATTCTCCAAGCATTTCCTGCTAATTCTCCAAGCATTTCCTGCTAATTCTCCAACCATTTCCTGCTAATTCTCCAACCATTTCCTGCTAGTTCTCCGGCCTTTTCCTGCTAATTCTCCAACCATTTCCTGCTAATTCTCCAACCATTTCCTGCTAATTCTCCGGCCTTTTACTGTTAATTCTTTGTCCTTTTCTTGTAAATTCCCCCGCCCTTTATTGTTAATTCCCCCCCCCCGTCATTTATTGTTAATTCCCCGCCCTTTATTGTTAATTCCCCGTCCTTTATTGTTAATTCCCCCGCCCTTTATTGTTAATTCTCCGGCCCTTTATTGTTAATTCTCCGGCCCTTTCTTGTTAATTCTCCGGCCTTTTACTGGTAATTCTCCGGCCTTTTCCTGCTAATTCTCCAACCATTTCCTGCTAATTCTCCAACCATTTCCTGCTAATTCTCCAACCATTTCCTGCTAATTCTCCAACCATTTCCTGCTAATTCTCCAACCATTTCCTGCTAATTCTCCAACCATTTCCTGCTAATTCTCCAGCATTTTCTTGTAAATTCTCCAGCATTTTCTTGCAGATTCTCTGATATTTTCTTGTGAATTCTCCGGGCTTTTCTTGTTAATGCTCTGACATTCTCCTGTTAAGTCGCTGCCATTTTGTTTTAAATTCTCCGGCATTTCTTATTAATTCTCCGACCCTTCCTCGTTATTTTATTCGTATGGCCTTTCTTTACATCTCTGTCCATTTATAAGATTAATTGGCCGGCACCAAAACCTCTGGTTAGCGAACTGTGTAACAATTATTTTCCGGAATTCCATTTTCCTCTGCAATACACACCTCTCGATGTCCGCTACAATATGGTATGTTTATAAACATTTCATATAGGAAACATCAATGCCTTCGTGAAACAATGAGCATGTCCTGAATATATCGACAGCTTTTCGTAAGATGCATTTCATCCCATTGATTTTCTTTGTGTTGCCTATCGACCATCTATCTCCCTATGTTGCTCAACGCGTTGCGCTTATATTAGTTGTTGTACGTGTACTTAATCTTAATCTCCTTTCAGTACACGTGCATAAACACAATCTAATCTAATCCACTACATCTATATATCAGCAGGTAAATTAATATTCTACACTTTGAAGCTTATATCTAACCAAGCATGCGTAAATATTAACCTAATCCTATCACGATATAAGGCCATCTGCGGACATTAGCGCGCCTAGTATAACACCGTTACCATGACATTAGATTGGCCCGTGTTCCCATGCACTAGAGAGCTAATCCGGTGTAACTCCATACTGAAGTATGGCGTTATTCCGGATTAACTCTCTAGTGGGAACACGGCCTTAAAGGTGCACATTCACACCAGAATGATTGAAAATAAAATTGGTAAAACTGCATACTTTTATAAGCTTAAATTATGTGCCTATGTGTAATGAAACGAAATAAATCTTAACATTTGATGATATGGTGATTCCATTCCATATAAATTAATATAATTTGCCTCTATTTCAATTTCGCAACTTAAAAAATTATATTAATATATATATGGAAAGGAATCGCCATATGTTAGCATTTATTTCGTTTCATTACATATAGGCTCACAGTTTAAGCCTCTAAAAGTGTATAATTTAAACAATTTTATTTTCAGAAATTTTACTGTGAATTTGCACCTTCAATATCATTTTTTGGACGTATACAACATATTTTATTTATACTGTGCATTGAGCAAACATGATTATTTAATTATTTATATTCATTTATTTCATTTTCCTTAACTCTGTCATATTGGAATTAGCCTTCACTAAGCATAGATGTAGGCTGCAAAGGTAAGAACAAGCTAGGCCTCTTTTTCATTGCTTAATCCTGTTTAACTATTTCTTGTACTATGGAGGTTAATATATAGCCGATATATCGGTTTGCAGTCACACTGCTTGGAGATAGTCCCGGACTGGACGGTGACGCTACCTGGTACCTGGCGGACAGTGCGAGAAAATGCTGACGCTAAAGCTACCTGGCAGATTTTGACGAAATAGGCTGCATTCACATCGGCCGTGTTCTGACTAGAGACTTAACCGGTGTAGCGTAATACTGAGGTATGGCGTTATCCTGATTAACTCTCCAGTGAGAACACCTCTAGGCAAGCAATAGCGACATATCGGAAGATAAAGCGCCAATTTGTGGGATTAAATTTCGAAATAAATGACGTTAAATGAGAATGCTAGCCGGTATACCTGCTATTTACAGAAATAGTGGCTGTGCGACAACACGGCCTACGGCAATACGTGTATCAATTTGTGGGCTCTGTGAGTAATTTGTCGAAAATTTTTACATTTTCATAATTTATATAAGTTGCAGAATAGTGGGGCATACAGGGTTTCAAATACATGAAATTAAATAAATTTATGTTGATATCCATCAATCATATGACGTCATAATCAACTACGCGATGCATAGGATGACGCCATAATCAATTACAGCATGAATGAATCGATTTAGTCCGTCTTTAACGCCGACACTTTGTACGAATTGTATGTCTTTGCTATTTAATAAACATTCTGTCGACTATTTTAAACTAATTTGACTCGGCTGCAACAGAACCCAATCAAATTAGTTTTAAAATGTTCAACAGTTTACCTGTATAGTTTTCTGGAGATTGAGTCAGGGCGTTCAAGGATCGATTGATCCCAACACGGGAGAAGTGTGGGTGGATCTTAGCTAGAGGTGGGCGGGGCATAGATAAAAATGGTAAGTTCCATTAGTGCGCCTAGTTAAAGGCTCCTAATATTACTCTAAACACTGAATTTTCAGAATCTCAATTTGAAGGTAGGCTAATTATAATGTTGAATATTTTGAAACTAATTTGACTGGGAACTCCTAGTCAAATTAGTTTCAAAAATAATCACAAATTTAGACTAGCGTCGTCAAAGGGTTAATACGAATGTAGGTATTAAGTTACGGTTAATAGTGTTTCATTCACATACATATAACGGGGGTGGTGGTAGTGGTGGTGGTGGTGGTGGTGGTAATTCCTTAGTATAAGGTACTTGTTAGTTATTTATTCGAGGCCGGTTTGTCATTCAATCATTTATTACAAAACATCTTGTGGTTGGAATAGGTTCGTGTCAGTTCGAGTATCCATGGCTGTGCGTATATGGACTTAGGCAGTGACCTACCTTAACTCATATTCTGTCAAATTAACACTTTAACGACAAAGACAACTAAACATGGCATCTGTGATGGGGTTTTTAAGAATATCCATTTTCAGGCCAAGAGAAGAATATTTTAACATTTTTTACCACTGTGCCCGAACTAACTATTCCAATGGTAATTTTGAAAAGGTAGTCTCTTGTCATGCAAATGGGCATTCATCAGGCAAATGTTTTAATTGCCTTGACCAACTTTGACAATTAAAGGGTTGTGTCAACATTCACGATTCACTTGCGCTTTGCTGATGCACATTTTGAAAACTGTTTCTACAAAACGTCGTTCCTCCAGTACAAAGAGACCGACCGCTAATCGGGACCATCTGAAGTTTTTGTCTCACTACGTCATTATTGGGGCCTACTATAAGCACAACGAATATTAATATCTAAGACGTTTCAAAGGCGAGAAAATGAAAAATATCAGCGCAGTGAACATAAATTTAGACCGTTTTAGTACGGAATATCCTCAACGAGACCTCCCATTGTATTTAAGTACCAATAACCAAATTCCGCATGTTCTTATTCGAGAAATACCGATGTTGTGGTCTTCCGTGGGCATTGTGTCCAACGGACTTCTCCTGTATTACCTGGTGAGAGCGCAGAGGTACCAGTCACCAGTATTTATGCTTATTCTAAATCTATCAGTTGCTGATTTGCTCGTCTGCATGTGTGGTATGTGTTTTGGTGGCTTCATATGGCCCAGTTACATTCTACCCAAGACTACATGGCCGATATGCAAAATTGTATATTATATTTATGACGTTGCTGCTTCTGCTAGTCTTTATTATTTGGTATTATTCGCCAGCATGAGATTCTAACAACTTACTTTTCCACTCAAAGCACGTGCAACGGTCACTAGCAACTTCATCCGAAACTGGTGTGTCCTAATAATGTCTATTTCAATAGTTGCTTGGAGCCCATTCCTGTTCTCGTATGACCTGATAGATGTGGATTATCATGGGAAATTATCGGTAATGTGCGAGTATACCGGAAAGTTAACTACCCTTAAAAACTTCGCGTTTCTAATTGTGAACACCACCATTCCAGGCATATTAATTCTTGTCCTTCATATCTTAAAATAGATCCAGGTTTCTGATGCTAACGCCTCCATAGAGCTCCAGAACCAAGAAAGGAAGAATACAGACGTTCGTGCATTAATCATTGTCATCGTTGTGTTTTACCTGGTTTGGATACCGGCTAATATGTATGCATTGTTATACCAGTATTTGCCTAACCATTTTCCCTATCAAGACAGACTATTCCTGGTGCTTTTGCACATCAATGTCAGCAACAGCTCCTTGAATCCGCTAATCTACTGCCTGGCCGCAAAGTCTGTAAGGAAAGACGTAGTACAGTTTTTATGTGGCAAGTAGTGCAATTATAGAAAATAGGCGTGAATTATTATTATTATTATTATTATTATTATTATTATTATTATTATTATTATTATTATTATTATTATTATTTTTATTATTATTATTATTATTATTCCCTTCTGTCCCATACATGGATTTATGTTAATATGCAAGGCCGGCTTAAGCTTGTGCGAGGCTCTAGACTGGAGGCCTTAAAGGGATGCTAATCTCATCTCAAATGTTATACTGCACCGATAGATTATGGTTTATATATTCCATTTCAGTCATATCCTGTCACATTCCCTTATCTGTATCATAATTATCTGCTTTGTAATATCGCGTAAATTTTGAACAATGATCGCCACCATTTTGTCTCCTCAAGCAATAGTGTGTGATGTCATGTAAGTGCCAATGCATTAGATTCTTTAGTATGTAACACTCATCGCGATGAATATTTTGAAATAGCAGCAACAACTTCCAGTCAAATTAGTTTCAACATATTCAACAGCTTACCCGTATGATTGCTTTTATACCACATTGCCAAACTATAGCTGCCATCTCTATGACTGAGCGTATATCCCGGGGCAGACACGCTAGGCTTTTCCTGATTGGTTGAAACGTAAATCATGACAGCCATCATAGTCTGTAGAAATGCAGCAACATTTAACTGCTAAAGCCTGCATATCTTTCTTTAATGGCGTGATAAAAAGGTTAAAACCACCTGCATAGTTTATGAATGGCATATTAGATCACCTGAATAGCTATCAAGAGATGGGTTATCCTTTAAGTGTTCGATTTTGGCATCTGGATACTGTAATCTGAGGCCCACATGGCATTAGTTGTTAATTGGTTAAGAGAATTATAAATTTTTAAGGCCATGAAAAGCCAATTTTTGTAAATGTACCAGTGGAATTTACAAAAATAGCATTATGTCGTCCTGCAAATGGACATTTCTCAGTACCACTATAGAGTTCTTTTTGGCTGGTTTGACCCTCGAAGCAAAGTGATGTTAACGAGACAATAAGATTCACGTCTTTGCATAGCCAATGTCAATTAGCAGGCCAAGAGAAGAATATTTTTTAGAAAATTTACGACTGGAATGACTGGCTCGGTTACAGATTTTCAAAAATATAAATATAACGGGCACCTGTTTAGTAGTGCTGGGGTGGGTACGTGTCATGATTTTTCCAGAAATTGTGTCACCTACCCAGAAATGTTGTATATTTGTTAATTAATGCAAAAATCAATGTTGGAATCGTACCAACGATTCAAAAATGGTGGCCATTTTCCAAAATATGCCTCCAATTTGCTGAGACAGTTTGAACGAATTGTTTGAATTGTCCAATTTAAATGATCTTGCTATCCATTCTTATGTTTCTAAGCAGGCAGAATCTGATTCACGCCTCACATGCGTGGAGAGCAATGATTGGCCCAATATTAACAAAATATATGTTTGACACTTGGTAGAAGAGGTTGATGAAGATATTGCTGCTATCATGCAATCCCTGTATGCTGCTTCTTGTGTGCTTAGAAAGACACTCGGCAAATGTGAAGTGTAGAGATTCACTAGTTCACTAAATGAAGTTTCTGAAGAACATATGCCAAAGGAATTATACAGTTTCTTTCGATTGGTATTGCAAGGTCCCAAATTATACACCTTTTTCTGACAATAAATCCTCTGAAGTCAGCAAACGGGCTATGGATTCGGCACAAACTACAGTGACAATGGTTTTTCTGGCCATTAGGTAATCAACAAGAAGGTGCAGACATTATATTTCCATGGTGAAACGCCACACCAGTTAGCAATATACATTTCCATTTTTAACTATGCCCCGCCCATCTCTAGCTAAGCTCCACCCACAGCTTGCTCGTGTTGGGATCGATCGATCTCTGAACTCCCTGACTATCAATTTCCAGAAACTATACATGTAAGCTATTAAATATTTTGGAAATAATTTGACTGGGCGCTGTTGATGCCCATGGCAGCAACAGCGTCCAGTCAAATTAGATTCAAAATATTCAACAGCATGTTCATTAAATAGTAGAGACATACAATTCGTACACCGTGTCGGACTATTAAGAGTTAAAGACGGGCCATATAGAATCATTTATGACGTAATAATTATGACGTCATCCTACACGCCACTTAGCTGATTGTGACGGCATATGACGTCAAATTGATAGATGGATACTCTGGAACGGTGAATTGATATGTTAATGCGTCGGGCCATCAGAAGTAAGAAAATTAACAAAATCCATCATGGGTGGAGGATGTGTCCAGATTATTCCAGACGTGTAAGAGTTGAAACGTAATTAACAGAAAATGTACTGAAGCCAATCATATAGCTCTCAATGATGCATTATAAATTCCATCCAGATTACCCTTTGGTCGATACATTTTTGCTTCAATATTGATTCTGCAGAAGATGCCCCAGCCGAAAAGAGAACGTTGCATGCAAATGTTAATCTATCAGAAAACAGGAGACATGTCTGTGAATATGAAATTTAGTGACTCAGCTCTGGCTCACTCAATTGGAAATCTTCCAGAAACCATCACATAGTTCACGGATTGTCCAAATCCAGCTAAAAGCCGACTTGTCAACTGTTTATTTCATTCAGTGCATGCAAATCGAAACGCGTTCACATATCAGCATTTCAGAAACTGTATGGCTTGGAAGAGCTCTAATTAGATCAGGAATATATTCTGCCCAGATGGCAATGGAAAGAGAATCTTCATGTGATGGAACATTGTTAATATGAATGGAATTGGGCGAGTGTAATAACGCAAATGATAATGATGTGGAGAATAAGCCACATCAACCAAGAAGACAAACTCTTTTTATGAATATCCCAGCTTGGTCCCGTTGACAGTCGACAATCAATACAGTGATTCCTGTCATACAAATACGAAGAATTTCACTACTTGCAGCACCAGTACACGAATGGCAGATGCTATTGACAATACCCATGCAGGCTCAAGGAATGGACCTTTCCATTTATCCATCGATCATATGATGTCGTAATCAACTACATGGCGTGTAGGATGTAGGATGAATGACGTAGATAAGTTTGTAACGAATTCTTAATTGAAGATGGATTAAGCGTTGTTGTACGAATTGTATGATTTTACTATTTAATAAACATTATGTTGAATATTTTGAAATTAATTTGAATGTGCGCTGTTGCTGCCATAGGCAACAACAGCGTCCAGTCAATTTAGTCTCAAAATATTCACCATCTTACCTGTATAGTTTTCTGAAACTTGAGATTCAGAGAGTGCACGATACTATCTACGATTCTAACATGGGAAATGTGGATGGAGCTGGGCATAGCTAAAACTGGCTTCCTCCATTAACAGTTGTCTTGGGTGAGGCGAGAAAAACGTATTTCTCTTGATCTGCGACTTCGGCATCGTACAAATCAGCTACAGATGGTGTGCCAAGATATGGACCTCTAGATAGGAAACATGTAAGATGAGGTCAGACAGGCCATGTTGTGTCACTTCAAGCTCTGTTTGCCTTTGTATGAAGAACAATTTTTCTTCCAACATCCCCAGTTGTTAACCGCCATTGAAGAAGTCGCATACGGACTTGACAGAGCATTTCAGTAAGACAATGCTATGTTTGATTTCCCTGTATATGTTCACAAAGTACCGTTTCGCACATGATCGCTTCAATTATGGCTGTATAATTCTCCTCTACTTAGCCGAAATGAAGTCACTCAAGACATCAGATCCTGAAATCCAGGATGATTTCTGTTGAAAGCAACTGGGTGGTAAACAAGAATTCAAATGCTCTCGATGCTGATCATGTCCATCAGAATTCTCCATGCTCGCTACAGAATCTCAAGAAATGACTCGCGCGAATCTACCTAAGTGGGCACACTATTCCAGCATGTATGTTGCTGTAACCGAACGCCAGGAAATGAACGGTTGTAATCTCAGAGAAACACTTAGAAGTTTGACAAATACTTTTATGGTTGAAACTGATGATTTATTCATCTTGGTCACAAAATCAGTTGCATCAAAAGAGGTTGCAGAAGACCTTTGCAAAGAAAGTGAAATCGACAGCAAACTGTTTGCAACATTTGTTGCAAAACGTATCCAAAAAGTAGAATCTGTGCCACTTGAAAGAGTATGGAAATGAAAGTTAAACTAGCAGTCACACGCTGTTGTACTCAGAGAAGATTAGTTACTATTTGTCATCTGTTAGTAGTGTGCAAGTCAAGGCCGGAAATCAATCTAAATCAGGCGATTGCCAAACCTGAATTTTCCGTAGAGCCTGGATCAATGTTTGCTGCTGATGGATTAATTCTTTAGTGTTCGATGAAGAGCATCTTGGTAGAGAAACTACCTGTAACTAAGGATTCACAATTCAGAAACACATCAGAGTATCTTGGAATCAAACATCCAACAGACAGATACACTTTCTGTTGAAGAGGAAGGAAATATCTTCACTGGATCAAAGAATGTGGTGGTTGTTGATACCATGGAAGAGATTTAATCAATGGGCATACCAGATTCAATAAGACCCCTAATGACCTATTGCCCAACCGCAACATTACTGCTTGAGATGTTCCATACTTTATGACATAGATTCGATTATGCTTTAATACATAACAATTTCCTCGGACAAAATATGAGATGCTAGGAAATCCTGCCTGACATTTTGACCAATGAAGTGTATCTATATAAGTTCGGAAATTCCTTAGGGTCCTTCCAACCTAGTTTAGTTGATACTGAGGATAAGATTTGAATGATTTGAGATATTTCGAAAATACAACCCACCCTCTGAGAATGTATATAAATCATATTTGTAATTTTATATTCTGAATCGCATGACGTCATGTGCTTTCATTCCAAGTTTAATAAAAATCATATCATATTTAAAGTACAGGAACGGTTCTCAAGGATTTCCAAAATATTTTAGAAAATCCAAGATGGCTACCGACAGAATTTGTTTAAATCCGGCGATTCACTTAACGATGAACAGCGTTTTAAGGGATTTCTGGAGAATTAAAAAAAAATCTGAGAATTTCACAAATAAAACATCAATCAAACTTTTGAAGAGACGTTCTGGAGTGTACCACCATAGGATCCTTCGATCCAAATTCTATTGAAGTCCAATAGAGACAAAGGAGGAGATGAATTTTCGGTAAATGTTTAAAAAATCTAAGATTTTCTCCCAAAAAACTTGCCAATCAAACTTCTGAAAAGATGTTCTGGAGCATATCATAATATGCCTTCGGTTGAAATCTACCAAGCAGATAAGGAGAAGAGGTACTTTGATAATTTTCAACAAATCTAATAAATCTTAGGTTTTCCCTCAAAAGCTTTGACTAGCCAATATTCTGAATAAAAGTTATGAAGCCTAGCACCATTGTATTCTTCCAGTTACATTTGGTTTAAATCCATCCAGCACTTAAAGAGGAGATTCGTTTTGACAATTCCTGGCAAATTCTTTATAAAATCTCAGATTTTCACCAAAAAGATCGACCAATTAAGGCTCTGAATAGATGCTCTAGCATGTTCCACCATGGAATCTGTTTAGCCAAAATTGCTGAAAATCTGCAAAGCGGTTTAGCAGGAGGTATGTTTTAAACCAAAAGTTTACAGACGGATAATGGATGGATGGATGGATGGATGGATGGGCAGACGAACAATGGGTGGTCGCCATGGCATAAACTCACTTCTAGCCAGGTGAGCCAATAAAGACATGTTATGAGCTATCAGATCACTTTATAAACAATATCCTTTAGAAATTTACGAGGTATGATGAGATACGCGTGATGTTTGATCGGTATAATATAATCAATTCAACGAAGATGACAACTTGTGTCATGGGACAAGGAGGGCAACCAACAGTATTTTACTGTATTACTGATAGAATAAACATTGTCAAATTACTTATGAAAAAGTGAAATCACGCACGATGACAAAGCTGGAATTATCCACAGACATTGCAGATAAGACACTAAAACAGTTCATTCAAATCCCTGTATAGTCATGACATATGGATATATGTGAACGTGTACACACAAGTACATGAGCCATCTAAACTATGAACAATAGGAGGCTGACAGAAAAATATTCTTGCATGCTGTGGAAGCAGCTGAAACAGGTGTAACGAGTATCCACATCAACTCCCTAGAGCCTTATGAATTTGTTCTCTCCCTAAAGCGATAGCATGACTTCTGTGAGGATACTTCATTTGTAATAGGAACTGGATACGCGTCGCCGAATGATCCCCTTAATGGCCATAGTGAAAGCATTGGGACCATGCAAACTTGCTACCCTTCCAGCATTTCATTCACTCAGTGGAGCAGATAACACTGGTAGCTTTGCAGGTAAAGGAAAACTTACTTGTTTTCACGTCCTCCGAAAATCAAATGATGACATTTTGGTAGAACAGTAAAGCCATCAAATAAAACATACGTTGCCATCGAGAAGTGTGTGTGTCAAATGTATTACATGAACACAACTATTTCCAGGGTGAATGACTTAAGGTAGTGGCTGTTCAAGAAGAAGCATGGTCAGTCAGAAAGGTTAACACCTACATCATATGCACTGCATGAATCCATAGTACGTGCACACCATGAACTGATGGTATAGAACAACAGCACAATACCTAAGCCATGACTACCATTACCTCAATGGTATGGATGGAATCCACAGGAACAAAAGTGGGATCTTGTTATGAGAAAACATTTGCGAGCACATGATGTAATAATCTCCATCTCGGGAAGTGTGGATGTGCCAAAACCAAATGTTCTGCAAATCAATGCCATTGCCGAAAGGCTGGTTTGAATTGTACATATTTGTGTAGTTGCTCTGACAATGGTGACGAGTATGTGAATCATGAGCATGACCAAGTGAACTTAGCTAGTGGATGTGATGATGATGACAACATTGCCTGCTAAGGGAAGTGACGACTGGGTTTTTTTATGAGGATGGATATGATAAATAAAATTTTAATGGGTTGGAAAATAATGTCATTGGAATTGTGAGTAGTTTTCACAAATAATATTACTAATATAAATGACTAAAATGTGATAATTATAATAGCTAGTTAGATATATGCTACTACTGCATTGTACATATCGGAATCAGCATGTTTAGAAACATAAGAATGAACACTTTGATTTTAGTGATTGGACAAATGTAAACCTCAAAACTCTTATGCATATTGGCGGTCATTTTGGAAATGGCTGCCATTTTGAATCTAACAATTTGCCATACTGCAGACATGTTTTCTTTATGTTATTTGATACCGATTTAACATATCTAAATATATGGTACAATTTCTGTATTAAAATCCCACGGGATTATAAATGCCCCTGGTAGCTTTGTAAGGTGGGTGGCAGTGCAATCATCAATCGTCTTCTGGTTTCGAAAGCAATTTACTAAATGTTAAACGAGCTCCTTAAAGTGACTTTCTTGATCACACTTTGATGGCCCATAAAGTACCTGTTGTAGACAGGCTAGATGGCACATGGCTAACCAATAAGGCAGCATTTTGAGAAAAATATCTAATAAAGACATTGCATATTCCATGAAAAAAATAAAGTAATATATGACTGTATGATTTTGATAAAAGTATAATGGCAGCTATCGTTGATTAACTGATAATTTTTTAATCATCTATATATACCAATGGCTGCATGCTTTATAATACGGGTTTTCAATATATATAAACCATAAATAGAAATAATATGATGCGGTATATATAGGAGAATGGAGTGTTCTCTAGATGTGATTTTATTTTGCTTATATGAGCAAAGCCACATACACAGGCTATGTCCACATCTAACGAGTTGCAAACTCGAATCTGGAGTTAGAGATCTTTGACTTAACTTAGTTCCCTTTTTATCACCTGGAGAATAGCTCCAGAAATCAACTTCCTCCATGCATGCGTCACTACATGTTACATATACGGAACCCTATTTCATTCATCTCTAAGTATGCACCGTCCCCTTGGATCTCTTCAACCTCTTGTGCATGTCAATACTAGTTCTCAGGGTAGGATAGCATATGGATTTACTTCTTGCTCCATCGCTACTGCATGCCTGATCCACAATGACATCAATTTTGACTGTGATTGCTCTTCTGCCTTTCTCAACGTTTACTGCTCTCACTGGCCAATACATCTTAAATATCCCTCTTAGACAACATGTCTAGCATAATCTTTCCTCCTTTTGACACCGCCAGGTTTCACTCCAATACACCAACATTGTCGTCTGCTGTTTCAGATTCAACATGTACTACACAGTATGATGAATCATCCATGAGTGGGGTGCGAGGTTCCCGAATGACATCGAACCAAATCTTAACATTATCAGTGTCTCTATCAACCGCCCAGAAAAGTTGGGTTGCGAAAAACTACAATGTTCTCATTCGCCCTAGTTTCAAGGCATGAGGAAGTAGTATGAATCTACACATCAAGCAGCATCAGGCAGTAACTCCCAAATGCGTGCAAGTACTTCATCCCACACACATGCTCAGAGATCACAACAGCAGAGTTCATTTAAATCAACCGGCTATTGAAGGCATTGTGTTCTATCTGTTTACCTCCAGCCCAAGCTATGGCACTCTATCAATGGAGTTGCTGAAAAGAGGAACATGCCATGTTCAGCAGCCTCGTCAATGATATGATCATTGTCGTGCACACCAGCAGCCTCATTGCTAAGTTCCAGCATGTCTTGCAGCAGGCCTGCCAGCAGATCAACTTTGGCATACATCCACACCTCCGTCTGATCATGATCTACATGATCGCGAATGTTGATGATCCGGTGGTCACATTGTTGAGGGAAGCACACCGGTGTCTATTTCGGCTTCTACACAGACATTAACTCGCTCACACATGCAGTTTCAATTACCAGGCCTGGCATGGCAGTCAGAGCTACCAAGCGTTTCAGAGTGGAGCACCCACCACATATGCCGCAGATTGGGATTATAGCCCAATGAGTGGTGTCAGGTTTGGCTATTGCAGTGCTCATCATCAGCCCTCTCACATAGGAAACTGTCCTCAGTGGCTACCATGACAGATTGAACTAGTTTGGTGTGCCCGACTGTCCCTACACACGACGCAAGCATGCCCAGCCAAGGGATGGATGGTTCATGTTGCATACATCCTTGTTCCAGTATGTGGTACCGCAGAGCTTTATTCAACTCAGAGTCAGGGGATGCCATGGTCGTCTACAGTATCTGGAAGACATCTGCTAGATACTCCCGATCGTTGTAGGATCCCTTAACCTGCAGGAGCTGCTCAACGACACTCCAGCCCATAAATGATGTATTCGATGAAGCACTGGAAGCAGATCTGTTGTTTACGAAGCCATGGGTAGAGCTTAAGTGCTGTTAGCTCCTCTGCTATCTCAGCACTAGAGACCTTCGCAAACTTATCTGGTATCTTCTTCTTGCAGCCATTGAACTCGGTCTGGAAGACGTCATAGTACATCCCGAGCTGGGCCATATTTAACTTGATATAAATGGGTATCCTGGAGTAGAAATCCGGTCAAGACGTGGACCCAGAAGATATGATTTTCTCCCTTGAGCTAGAATACGCAGTGCTTAAACAATGACATCAATGTTATAGATTGACAAGTAACTACCTAAGAGTCAGGTGAGTCTCTAGAAGGCGGCGAAGCTGGTCAAAAGCAAAACCAAACGATACTGACACAGGCTAAGCCCCTGGCAATTCATGCTGCCGTAGCTAAAATGACAAGTGCCAATGAGGTCATTACTGCTGCCTGAGCCGCTGTCCTCACTACTGTGGCGAGTGGAGTTTGTTGCACACTGCATGGGGATTACAATCCCATCCCAAAGATCAACATCAGTGGTGCCTCATATACCGCATCAGCGAATCATCGTGGGCTACATGGTTCTTGTCGGGCTGAGAGGATATGGCAAGGTGTCAGATGTATGTACATGACTTTGCCACGCACGGACTTAGATCGCAACGAAATGATGAGAATCTCAAGGTAGATACCCTCTGTCTGAGCCATATTTCCGTTGATTGTGCAGCAGTTGCTACCAGCAAACTCCAACTACCGGAAGTGGAGAAAGTATGGTTATTTTACCACATACAGTCATGGCTGCATATGCTTGCATCATATGGATACACGATGTCCTAGACATCGCTAATACTGATACAGTTCCTCTGCGCTACCTTCCCAGCTGTAGCTGGGGTGTCATGTTTAATGCCTCTATCACATCTTCGCGTCCGGTGGCATGACACTCCCCAACTACAGGAGCAAGAAAGCTCCTAAATGAAGCACGCCTATTTAATCTCCCAGATTTAGATGAGAATACAACTGAACAAGTGCTGTCCATCATCAGGGAACATGCCCGTACGATTCACCAATAGACTGGCACATGTGGAGCAGGTAGTGCTGATTATTGCCCTATTAGGGCACGTGAAAAAAATGTACTGCACGTGTAAGACAGCATTCCATCCACCCCAGTCTTTTTTTAAATAACAATTACCAAAATAGTTGCATTGCTAGTGTAGGGCTATATATATATATATATTCTGTTGTCGATTGAATATACAGAGAAACTCGTTGAAATCCAAACACTATGATTGGTGGTGGTCAATGGTACATAATGGTGTGGACATATGTTTGACGGTACAGTAACTATTGTGTTTGTTGTGAGAGTTCGCCACCATTGTGAGTGGCCACAACTCGTTGGCTTTGTCATGGGTCCTGGCAAGCGTTTGCTGTTTACGCGTTATTGAAATGTATTAAAATGCTTATGCTTACAGGTATGTACCCCATGCCATTGTCACGTACACATTAAAACCGTCTTGTTAAATCCGTATAATAAATGGTCAATATTGAAGACAATCGCCGTCAGTTTGAAAAGTTCAAAAGCTGGTGTCAAAGCCTCGTCACTATTCAATGTAATTATAACAGGTCTTGAGATTATATGCCGTAAACAAATATAAATAAAACAGTTCTCTGTAATTATTGAAATGAGAGCGTGTTAAAAAACTGATGACGTCATAATCAAATTCCGATAATAGGGTATGCTCGGAAATGATTAATGTAGTAATGAGATTGTTGATTATCTGTGCCAAAGCGATTATTGCAGTAACAAAATTGCTGATATATCTGTGTGTGAACCTGAAACTTGACCAACATGGGATTAGACACCATTACCTTCTTCTTCTGGAATGTCTCTCTGAAGATCCACATCAACCATGTATTTTTAGAATCTCATCTTCGAACATTGTTGATGAGATAATCCTGGTAGTTGTCAGGGCATGGGCCAAAAGCCTCCAGATTCCGCTCAATTCTTTTTTGCCCTCTCTTATTGAACATGTGCTTAACGGTCTTCATCGTGCCCATTGTGTGACCCTCCTCTCCACCTGCAGTGATACCAGTTTCATAACCCTTAGCTACCGCATCTCTGATTTTCTCTCAGAAGTACTCTGTTGCCCCAGCCTGTAGCCTATCCTGTAGGTGGCGTGCCTCAGCTGTGCAGATCATCGGCCTCGACCATTGCCTGCTTAAGAGCCAGGATAACAGGCTTCTTAGTGGGTGACGTGTGGAAATCATGTGTCCAGCCATGATCAGTATCAAATTTCTTGGGCAAGATCTGGTCAGCAGCTGCTTGACTGATCGTAACGCATCCCGAACATCCAATGAGGGTAGTATCTCTTTATTAGTTGCAGGAGGTTGAGAAGCATTGGCGTAAAGGACGTTGATGTCATGAAGTAGTTCTCATATTATATGAGATAGGTATTAGGTGGTATGGATGTCGGTGTGGAACCCATCACCTCGCTCTTACGAGCATACCGTGGGAAGACGAGCTGTTGGCGAACTTTGCTGAGCATGGTGACATTTAATCTGTTTTTATAGCGAGTTGAACCTGCCACCTCAGACCACACTGATCTACGGAGGGGCTGCTTAGCAGTCATTCAACTCAGGGGCGCCGGAAGCACGGGGCAACGGGGCAGCTAACCCCGTTGCCCTTTGGGCAGGGGGCAATGGGGTCAGCTGTGCTTTTCACCCATTTCTCTGCGAAAAATGAGTAAACATTACTTTAGAACTTTAATCAAGGTTTTTAGAATATTCAGAGAATACTGAGCAATTGTATTAAAGTTCGGTGGTTTTGACATTAACACAAGTCCATAAAGTAATATGGGAGTGCTTCTAGGCCGAATCAAATCATCAATGCAAACGTTATTTATGTAGTGGCAGTTACATATGACATATTGACTCTTTTTATCCGTAAACGTTGCATGTATCTTTGCAAGGTAAGATACGTAGTCATATGTCATTTGAATGTTTGAAGTGATACTAGTCCACGCTTCGTTAATGTCTTGTTTCGTGGGTAGAATAGAATATATGTGCAATGACGTGGGGTGGGGTGGGGTGGGGGCTGGGTGCAGCAATGTGAAAACACTAAGTAATATGAGAATTAACAGCAACTCCCAAACTCAAATTTTTAATTGAGAGTTGTTGCCCCCCTACCCCCCCCCCCCCACCCGCCTCCTCCCCCTCCCCCACCCCCACGCGCACGCACGCACGCACGCATGCACGCACGTACGCACGCACGCACGCATGCACGCACGTAAACACACACACACGCACGCACGCACGCACGCACGCACGCACGCACGCACGCACGCACGCACGCACGCACACACACACACACACACACAGAATTGGAGGAGGGTGTGGCTGGGGTCTCCATCTAAAGAATGTAAAAATTAAATGCGCTTAGAAGCCATCTCCTATATCTCCTACATCTCTAAGTAATAAATATCATCCTCTTGGATTTTTAATACTGTACTATTTATATGAGTATGAGCTCACGCCCCCAACCCCACCCCTACCAACTCGTGTGGTTGTGATACACATGTATAGCCATATCAAGCCTTTTGAGTTCTACCCATAAAAGATGATGCCACCATCCACACATAAACATAATCAGACATTTGAAGGCCTCCTTTGAATAGCCGAGCCAAATGTATCTCTGACACCCACAGGCCAATATGACTAAGTAAGAGGCTGTGAAATCATAAGTCAAATTACTTATTACATACACACTAGCGGTTGAATAGTTTGTTATTAATTTGACGTAATTGTGTTGCTACCTCATCTGTCTCTTCATCCAGCATATTTCCATCGTATTCTTTAAACGAATCCTTAAGAACTACTGGCAGGAAGGATCCATAGGGTCAGATCCATCGCTGGTCCCGGAAAGCTGCTTGATTGATTTTGTTGGTGACCATCTTGGATTTTGCACTATTTTAAAAATTCCATTTGAAGACCTGTGAAACTGCTTGATATGAAACTCAAGAAACCGCATGGTCTTCATCTAAGGCAAGGGCTGAACAAACCTTGCTCACATGTTCAAAATGATTGGTAGATTTGTCTTGGATAACCTAGTTTTCACAAAAAAACTTTCCTCTGAATCCCACTGATTGCAATATAATTAGGAACTATGGTCCAATTAAATATTTTCAAGGCAAAGTATGCAGGTCCACCATGCATACACATGAACGAATGCACGCACACTCAACGTGTGCATCTGACACAACAATCTGCCCGCTCACTCGCTCACATTGTGAATTGGGAATAGGTGCAATTGACCAAAAGTTCTTCGAGTAACATGGCTCGAACATTTATACGTAATCATAAGAATCTCATAATGCAGGAAATTGAGTCATGAGCCTGCACCTTTCAATGTTTTTTCTCGGTGTGGTAAGGTGGGTGGGTATCCTCGAACACTTTTCTATGAGAGGCAGTGGGGGGGGGGGGTTTACACCATTTCATATCTTCGTCCAGACAATGTCATCCAGTGTGCCCTTTTGTGGAACCTGCCCCGCCCCTCAAATTTGCTTCCGGCACCCCTGATTCAACTCCGTGTCTATGATGAGAACATTATCCGCAACTGGGAAGTATATCAAATCTGCAATTTCGGGACAGATACATGAGATTAGCAGCATGACGTTGGAGTGCAAACTCGAGAGCACAATAAATCTCCCACAGGTTGTGATCACGTTGGTAACCATACAGAGTAACTCGACCATTGACACCACATACGCAAGCGACAATACTGAATCCTGGGTCCACTCGCTCGTGGACTGGGCTCTATGCGAAGGGAAAAGGGTACGATGCTGTAGACTCCAATGAATTGAAGGCTTCACAGAATTCAACCTACAGCCAAACGTAGAGATATCTGTAGCTGTGTCACTCTTCTCCATCATCGAGGGCATGTATGATGAGAATGACCAGGAGCTAAAGCAAGTGGGATCTAAATAGTTGATCCTACATGTAGAGCGGAGAACACAAGAAAGTACAAGCCACAGCCGGCGAGTTGTTAGAATTGACATTGCAACAAGGTACTTCAGGCTGTGTAGATCTCGCTATTCTGGTCTAGAAGGGTGGAGTAGGTCAAGAAGGGGGGGGGGGGGGGGGGGGCTGAGCTAGATGATTTCAAGCTCGTGATGGCTAGCACCAACATTTTCGGTGAACTTCTAGAGCTGACTTATGTCTGTCTCCACCTACAAAAAACGAAGTGGTACATGCTTCTACGCCTGTCCAGTACCGATGACGATCTCGATTTAGCGCCCGGGGGATAGTACCATCTTGGTAATAGAGGCATTCTACTTAACTATGGCAACCGGCTCAGATTGTATGTCAGGAACCCCATACGGGGTAATCCCTCCATGGCGTGACAGTGCTGTAGTTCGAATATGCCAAGGTCTGTTTCTCACAGAATCGGGTTATTCAGCTTGAGCATACGCAGAGCACAACTTCTGCTATCATAGCGCTGGCACAGAGTACTATGACCTCTGCTATCTTCTCGCCTGCTGATGCCTTATAGTCGGGCATCAGATCTAACACCTCATAGTAGTCCTACTCATCGCGACTCTCATCTGCCTTTTTAATAGTTTGAGTGGATTGAGCCGTGAGTTGCTGCCTATGTGCATCCTTTTGGTATCTGGATTCGACTCTGGCCCATCCACCTTGGTAGTTAATGCTTCGCAGTTAGCATACATAATGAATGATACATTACGCTGCTTACGGTTGTAGGTAGACTACAGCATTTTCTTCTCTGGTATTATTATTCGCATTGACCTGTCACTGACACTGTTGCATTCCTTCTTGTGTTGAGTTAGTAGGTATAGCAGTGGTGGCATCTTTCGAAAAAGTGCTTCCTCCCATCGTGTCTACTGTGTCATGGAGCAGGCAATTCAGGTCCTTTATCCATTGTAGTTCGATAAGCCGCAGGTTCCCCATGGAATATCAGGATCCGCCTCGCCCAGCTGAGGTGGATAGACTCCCTTCTCATGCCCGAAGATGTTGATTACCAGGCCATTCTGCCACTCAACACATTTCAGCTGGGTGATAAGCGTAGGACAGTCCACACCGTTGAGGCTGTCGCAGTGTTCTGCATATGTTGATGGCCTTTTACGTGGTCATGTGCATGGTACTTCCCAGTAAGGAGAGACCAGAGTAGGCAGAGGTCATCGCCAGACCTCATATAGTACCTGGTGCAAGATGAATCTACACACTATAACGCTTCTGAAAATATGATTGTGCCCATTGTAATAAAATTAGAGGTCGAAATATTTGTGCTTAAAAATGTGATGCATTTGCAAAATTGATATTCCTGACTGGTACGTATGACATCATAGGCTGAATGTTTTTCTCGCTGTCATTGCAAAAACATGTAAATTGCGTTTTATACGCGTTTTCAAGCATTAGAAACATAAACTATATTTGCTTAAATGCTCGACAATATTTAATTACAAGACCTTTGCCTGATTTCTCGGATTGCCCCGAGTTTGGCATCAAATGTCTGATCTTGGGATAAATTAAATATGCGATAGTGACGATACTATAGGCATATCAATAAAATTGCAACTTTGATTTAACACTGTGATTGATGCTGGGTATATAATGCCGCGAGTGTTTCCTCTGTGTCGATGGGATTTCCCAATAGTGCTTTCATACATCTCAAACCATCTGTAGTTTTTCTTACTATCCCAACAACTTAAAATATTGCAGTGTCACAATGTTAATATAATTAACCGGCTTCTCCATAAAATATAGGCCATCTGAAAATTACACATATATTGCATAAATATGTGATATCGTGATAAATCCGTACATATATATCATTGCTTGAGCGCAGTGGTGCCCCACCTCGCCTCTTCTAGTCGCTGCCCCTCGTTTGCATATAAGGGCTGCGGTTCCCCCTCCCCATATGAGCCATACGCAGTGTTTGATATCTGGCGTTGCGGACGTAAAGTGCATCAACACAATCAACTGCCCCTCATGGCCTTTCACGAGCGTCGTTCTCAAGGCCTTGCAGCATCTTGGCATTGGCATAGTTCACAGCCACGCCAATATCTGCATGGGTGCTGACCTTAAGGAGTATCTTTCCTCCGACCATAACAGAGGATGGCGATGGATCTGTGGTGACATCGTTCTTCATGTGTATGGTCACTCTGAGAGAGAGACAAAACTTTAAGTTCAGCAGCTCAATCTTGTCTTGATTGTCTGCTAGGAAAGTCATTGGATCCTTAACATGTTTCTGGAGTACCAATCTGCGCAGGTGTAATGAAATTCGAGAGTCCATCGGTTCTCCCCAGATTGTTCCGTGGACAGGATCTGGAGCCGAATCTCTGTGGTATATGTCCATCTGTACTTTTTCCAGCTCCGGTGCTTGTGCGTGTGTGGGGGGGGGGGGGGGGTCGGGGGGGGGGGGGGTTGGGGGGAGGGGTAGATATTACGATTAGTGTACCATTTCTGCACTAACTAGGGCATGCATATGTAAGTCACTGACCTACATGTTAGCTGTTATAAACATAGAATACTTAGGATATGTAAGAATTAATCGTGGTTCCGTTTTAGTGCAGCATTGGGAAACGTATTTATATTATTCCAGTACAATATTGTCAGGCTGAAAACAGTTTCAGAATCTGCTCAGTATTAGCTGACATATCTAAGATTGAATATTCTTCAAACAGCGTACGAAGGAGCGTCCATTTCTAATAAAAGTTTTTTAGAGATCTGGGCGCTTCATTATTTTGCAGTCTCCTCGTGCGCATATTAATGAACTTTCGACAGTGAGGGGGGGAGGGGGGTGGACCAGTTGGAAGTTTTGAGTTCTCACGACAACGACTGACATCTATCCCTGCTCTCTTCGTGGACAACTAATTCGCCACCAATTCAGTATAAATTTAAAGAAGTAATGCCCAGTGTTAATAGCTAAATTTCGTGGGGAACACGGTTTTCTTTCCAGTGGTTATTCAAAGAACTTTACAAAGATGTCCACGTCAGGTGGCCAGTTGGCGTCTGTAGAAATTATTAATACAATTCGTTGTATCCGTGGGTTAAATTGACCAAATAGGCTTTTTCCGAACTGCAAAGAAAAGTTACTGACGCAGCCAGCTCCTGCGTGAGCTCTCTAGTATCAGAGGATACGTAGTCCTCCATCGACGTTCAATCAGAAGATTTGCCTTGCATGGATAAATACGTATCACTTCACCCGAGAAGTGTTGCATTGTAAACACAGATATTGTCCTCCAGGAGTTAACAACCTCATTCACTCCTGTTTCTGTGTAGTAATCTAAAAACTAATGAAACAAAGACTTTGTGGATGCAGTAATTCCAGAATCAGGTAAAGAAACACTTTCCATGTATCCACAGTCTGGCCCTCTACGCATAAGGGCAGGGAACAACTACCAATACATTAATAGAAGGTCCCGTTACCAGATTTGATCTGTCTCCGAAATTATTCCAAATGGTGGATTTTCAATATGGAAACACATCCGCATATATCATCGGATGACTAGTACTGGCCTGTGAATTGAGTCAACGGATGAGTCATATCTTCCCCAATCAAGAAGCAATTGTGCTTGCTTCTCCTGTATCCGCAACCAGACATATTACGGATAACCATGTTCGTAATCATTATTCCAGCAAAACTAAGTTTATCTCATAATGTTTGGATCTTAATAAACCTATTGGTTCTGCCACTGATTCGTCGATTAGATCTTCTATAAATTGGACATGCATGTTTCTTCAAATGGTGCTGCAATAACAGTCCCCACACGAGTTGCTTCCGTGGCTTTGCCACGTGCATATCTGTTTGCTATTTCCTCTGCAGTTTCGTCACATGACCTGTTTTAAGCGACTCGTCCATTCCAGATTCGTGATCTCATTACCAGAACTTTACCGGTGCTATAAATCCAGTGTCATCGTCATTCTTCACATGGTGATATGTCAGAAGTGAGCTTCAGTTGAACTGTGTATACCTACCCACCCCCACCGACACCCCACACACCCCGCCCCCACCACATTTGCGGTGTTAATACATTTATAATATAATAGGATTATAATACCCCCACCCACCCCCACTCATCCACCCCAGCCACCCCGCCTCTACCCCGGGAACATTAACAGGATTGGAAACTAGAAGTTCATATAATACAGATCAGAACAAAATATATACTTACGGACACACAAATATATATATATATATATATATATATATATATATATATATATATATATATATATATATATGTCATCATTATTTTTCAATAACACATTTAAGTAAATTCCCATACTCATTAAATAGGTTAATACTATTTTACAACACATATTTTAAGGATAAAGGTATATGACAAAATATTTCATTTTCAATGATTGTATCAGTAACTATTTTTATTATTGATTGCTTTCATGTCGGAGCTAGTCGGTGTCCTCTTTCCTCATCGCCCATTGGTGACGAATTGAACCTGGCTGCTCTTCTGCAAAGACTCATTTACTAAACCATTCTACTGATAGAGAATCACTTAGTCCTTCACAAATTAGTCACAAACATTCAACAACTAGACTGCCTCTGATACACTGGACACACTGACGGACGGTCGTCATGAAAAGACAAACTGGACCAGTTTGACAGACGGACTCGGACAAATGCAATTGATAAAGACAATACCATATTTTATTTGTGATTGTTAAATTGGAGAGACATAGTTCATTTTCTCGTTTCTATGCATGACCGACACCATGTTAACTGAGGGCCTATACAATATTCCATATGATTTGAGATTGTCAATATTTAACTTATTTTAAGTTGCTTGTATGAAGGAGATTAGTGTACATTATAATATCTCAGTAACTATAATTCTCAAAACATTTCTTGAACCATTTTGTGAAAATTAGACTGATTAGATCACGCTAGCTGGATCCTCCATTTCCATAGGAAGTCACAGGGACTTGTCCGGAATCGGTCGTCTTCGCTGCCCTGAAACTGTTAATAACTGTCACAGAATAAATTAAATTTAATGCCAATAAGGTGTTGGAAATTCCGTTTCAAAGTTGATTTTCGATGAATTATAAAGTTAATAATACTAGAATTATTAGACTTCATGGATTTTCATGTCGCTCAAGATGCTAATTGCTAGAAATTTGATCCCTCAGGCAATGTGTACCTTCCTTCTGATCGATTAAATAACTCATATCTCTTTTGTTAAACACTCGAGTATATTCTCTAGAAATCTGCTCACTCAAGTAATTCATAACTGGAAACTGATCACGCATGTATTTCATATCCCTTGTACAAAGCATTCTGTGATACTTGTTCCACCGATTCAAATGAGTAGCCAATTGTAGTACATTGTTCCGACAGTCCGCGTCATAACTACACAAATTGATCTTTCTCTGAAATGGTCCTCCCAGTGGACATATAGCTCTGATATTTCGACAAAATGTCTCACTATGCAATTACAATGGTATTTAACACTCTGCAAATAGTAATGAGACAATGAAGACAAAACCAAACCTATAGGTACATTATTATGAAAGATTCTTAATTTAGAAGTAAATCAGGTCAATGGACCTTTCCAGTTTTAACTATGCCCCACCCATCTCTCGTTGAGCTCCATCGATCAAATCACTGAACTCCCTGGCTATCTATTTCCAGAAATCTATACAAGTAAGCTGTTGAATATTTTGAAACTAATTTGACTGGGTGATGTTGCTCCCTGTGGCAAATATGTTTCAAAATATTTGATAAAATGTTTACTAAATAGTAATGCCATACCATTCGTACAACTTGTCGAACTATTAAGCTTTTAAGACAGACTAAATCCAGTCATTCATGATGTATTGATTATGACGTCATAATAATAAAGTTAGTTGATTATGATGGCATATGATGGATGGGTACACTGGAACGGTCCATTATCGGATCCTCATTCGCTATATATAAGAGTAATAGGATGAACACGACATAATATTACCTTTAATGGGCAACCAGACATATACAAAAATGGTAAGAGTATACTTAAGCGCTGAAACAGACCAATACTAATCATATTCTTATTGTATTAATAGTATTTCATTATTCATGATTGTTTTGTTGGCATTAACTGTTTGTAACATCGTAGTTATCATTCATACAATACATGCACTTACTGAATAGTTGAATATTGTGTTGCCACCACATTTCTCGTCGCGATGGAAGCCCTGTTCTCTGGGTGGTCAGATTATGAAGGAGAGGGAATTTTGTACCTCCCTACAGTCCCTCTCGATTACCCGTGGTCCACCAAATGGCAGGGCGTACACACCACGGCCTCAGCCGTTACTGTTGGTGTAAATGTATACCCGGGCCCACCAGAACTAAGAAGTTCTGCCGACTTATTACGCAACCAGCAAAATTCGTTTGTGGCTGGTCAACCACCGCCCCCTACGTGTGAGAACCTGAGACCCCTGCGGGTGCTGAGTGTTGGTAGGTGTGCATGACGGATCCGTCGTCCGATGAGCTGGATGGCGGCGGGGTGCCATAATCAACTACGTGACGCATAGACTGCCGTCGTAATAAATTACGTCATGAATTTAAATGCTTAATTGGTTGTCAGGTTTTATTAATTGCATGTCTTTGCTATTTAATAAACATGCTGTTCAATATTTTGAAACTGATTTGACTGGGCGCTTTTGCTACCAACACCAAGTCAAATTAGTTTCAAAATATTAAACAGCTTACCAGTATAGCTTTCTGGAAATTGATTGTCAGGGAGTTTAGGAATCGATCGATCCCAACACGGACGAAGTGTGGATGGAGCTTAGCTAAAGACGGCCGGGGCATAGCTAAAACTAGATTCTTCCAATACTTGCCATGACTAAATCTTTCTATCAGTCCAGGGGCAGTTCTATAGGGTTACACGTGAGGTGCTAGTTAAATGGTAGCCAATCTGAGATCGTTATAATAGTAGTGGTAAATCTTACCGCTACGTGGAATCAAGTTATCATTTTCATGCCATTATTTTAATGGAGAGATCCGATCTGTGACTCAAGTATCTGACGTCATAATCAAATGCGTCACACGTAGGCTGACGTCACCATGCATAGTAATGTATCTAGCTCTGCCATGAACATTGAAAAGTCCGTCAAGTGTACGAATTGTACGTCTTTGGCAGGATTTACTATTTAATAAACATTCTAAAACGAATTTGACTATAGGAGCTGTTGTTGCTATAGGTCAGATTTATTTTTAAATATTCACCCGCTTACCAGTATTGTGACCTTGAGATTTAGATGCAGGGAATTTGGATTTCAGTCTCAAACCGATTCCAGCACGCATAAAAGTGGGCGGAGCTTAGCTAGAAAGTGCCTATAAAGCTAAGAATGGACTCCTATATAGAAGCAAATGCTGGACCGAAGCTCTGTCAGGCCAGGCGCTGTTGACTGATTTCCAATGTGGTGTTAATTGTTAATTGTGAACCCTGCCTGATGTGTCTAGCAATCTGACTGGAAGCGTACCTTGTCATGGACCTTTCGGGTTTTAGCTATTCCCCACCAATCTCTAGCTAAGCTCCACCCACATTTCGCTCATGTTGGGGTCGATCGATCTCTGAACACCCTGACTATAAATTTCCACAAAACTACACAGGTAAGCTGTTGAATATCTTGAAACTAATTTGACTGGGCGCTGTTGCTGCCTTAGGCAGAAACAGCGCTCAGTCAAATTAATTTCAAAATGTTCAACAGCATGTTTATTAAATAGCAGAGAATTACAAAGATATACAATTCCTACAACGTGTCGGACTATTTGTGATTTGATAACGGTCTATATGGAACCCTTTGTAACGTAATGATTGTGGCGTCATCATACACCCGCTGAGCTGATTATGACGCCATACGAGGTCAGATGATGGACTCTGGAAAGGTAAATTGTAGAGAGTAGAAACAGGTGATTAGACCAATCTATCTGTGTGAATGCCCGGAGTGAGCCTTGAATTTATTGCCAAGATCTCAACCAATTCCAATTTTGTTAGTGCTGTCAACGTACACGAATGTATTTGGTTTGCGCAATCGCATAAAGTGAAGTTTTACCGATTGTTTTTGCTCAAGAAAACTTTTTTAATCCAAAAGATTTTCGGAAAATATATACTTAACCTAGTAACCTACTGAATCCAGTGGTAAGATTTTCGCTTTTCACGATTTATATCGTGAAGTTTGCTTATTTTCATAGCACCCTCAACGCACATTCTCGCGCATTCGCGCACATAGCGAAAAGTACCGATTTTGTAATTGTTCCAAAATTGTTATTTTAAGCTCTTTTTCAAACTATCCTCAGCTAATATGTACAGGAAACTACTGAATCCAGTGCTAAGATTTTCGGTTAAATTCACTGTTTATACCATGAACTTTTAGATATTCGTATCACTGTCAAACGCAATTTTTGCGACCTCGCCAAGGTATCACCGTGTTTTTATAGCCGCGGGTAGCGGCTTGGTCAATTCAATCCAATTCAAGTTTAGTCGGTAACTTCTTCAGAAGTGTACGAAACATATATACATGAAATATTCATATAATGGCGGTTACATATGTTATATACATAATTAAATAATATAGGTGTTTATGTTTTCAATAATATAAATAAAAGTGATGATAGTAGTGGTCGTAAACTGATGATGGTGGTGATGACGATGACAATGATGATGATGATGATGATGATGGGGGTTAGTATGAATTAGCCACGAGTGAGATAGAAGTGTTCTTTGTTTTTACTTCATTCGACATTTTATTGGTCTGCGGTATTCTAAAAAATGGGAATCATCAAGCTCGGCAGCGCACCCTTCATTGCAATTATTGATTACTGTGTTTTGTGCTGCACTGACCTGTTGTGCATCTGGACTGTATTGCGAGGCATCGACTCTTTCATTCACATCAAGCTCGATCACTTCCGTGTCATCTCTAAACACACATTGCCGATTGGCCAGCTGGACTGAAGGTATTATTCTGTTGTTTTGGTGACGCAACATTACTTGAGTCAGGGGCCAGGGTTTCATTAGTCCTATTCAGAATCATGTTGCAATTCTTATCTGGGCGCCTGTGTGTCTGGTTTCCGCCAGCAATCTCCTCTGCCCCTGCCACATCATTGCTTGGTAGGTCATCTTCTCTCTGACTGATATGGTTGGCCGCTGGCCTATCGTTTGGTGTATAATGGGATCTCGCTTGTTTAAGTTGCTCTCTTTCTGGTCCATATTTAGGTTCAGCTGACACACTTTCACTGGTGCGGGGCACGTGTCTGATCTGTTCGGATTGAACCTGGATGTCGCTTGGCCTGGTCTGGTTTCTGTAGTTACCAATTGGATTGCTTGATCTGGGTGGCTGCATATGTGTGTTGGCTTATCTATGTGGATTGCTATATAACGCCGGTCCCATGACATGTACTGGGTTCGGATACACTGGATATAATGGGGTCTGCATCATCATTGACGGTGTTGTGTACCTCTGGGTTATATGGCTCACTTGTTGCTCAAGCAACCTAACTCTCTGGCCAGTCCGAGTCTGGATTTGTGTCATCTGCATTTGAAGTAGGTTCTGCTCGATTCCCCCCATCTTGTCCTCTATAATCTTTTGCTGCATGTCGTAATGGCTATTAGGATATGCGTTATTTGCACTATGTGTAGGCTGTGCTATGCCATTGTTGTGCCCTACATTAACACCACTGGGATAAGCTGACATGGGGGTCCCTTCTAGGGTCAGGATTTGCATTCTCATCAATTGGTTTGAGCACGCCATCTCTTTGAGGCGGTTTTCTAGTGTCCGAATATAGAACTCTGCCCTTGCCAAGTCATGTTCGTTGTCTCTGTACTGAGCCTCTCTTTTCTTCAAGTCATCCTCCCATCTCTTTAATCTTTTCTCCTGTTCACGTTGCCTCTGTGCAGTCTTGCCATCAATACTCTCACCATACTATGAAGTTTACCTATAGTCTAGTCCTCATCAGGCCATCAGAACTCTCCTTTTGCTTAGGAGGATTTTCATTAGTATGTGCCTGCATCACCATATTAGTCTCTGATCTAGATTCATTAACCCTCTTTGGATCAATGTTACCCTTCATTGCTGTAGAGCATATAGTACATCTGAACCAGTCACTAGGCTGAGAACTCATGGGCTGACATTTTCCGTGATAGAAGCCGCACTGTATACATTGAACTATAATGTCTTCATTATCTGGAGCGACGTGGCACGCTGCACACATTGTTTCTTCCTCTAACTGTCTTGGTTCAACATGTGCACTGTCAGCCATTATTTGCTGAGCAATCGTATAGGCGTTGCTTTCTTTCTAGCTGTGTGACCCTGTTTCATGGTCTTCAACTGCAAGGCTATGCTCTATTACTGTAACTTCAGGCGGTGTAGTGGTTGCCTGCTTTGTTGGACCAGAGGCTGCTTCTTTGATGGCTTTTCTCATGTCCGTGCTCCAGTACTGCATTATCATTGCCATCATCTGTAGTTGGTAATGTCACCTTGTTTTCTGGAGCATCCAGGCAGCGCTTACACTGAAATATTGCCTCTGGACTGTTATATAGCAACTGCTTTTGCTTCTGATTTATTCTAGCGCATGAGTCATGTATCCAGTGATTACCTTCAGTGCAGACAGTTGTCTTACTTTGGCACTGTCGCCTGCCCTTCAAGCGTGCAATTGTGTATGGTGCCTTGGTGTTGTCATACCCCATCTGATCTCTCATTGCTTTTAGTACGAGGTTGATCTTACTATTGAATTCGTGTTGTGTTAGTCCTAGTGTTTCTCTTTGCCGGTTTACTCCTTCTAACAGCTGAGGGAAATCTATATTCATAAATCTTGGAACAGTGAGCATTTTATGTGGTAATAAGTGAGGGTGTACTCTGGAGTTCTCCCTAAGGCTGTTTCGCAGAATATATATACAATTGTATAGACAGGCTGGCCCTTTTGATCGAGATTATCGTTAACCTTATATCGTAAATCGCTTTTCCTGCTGGCATCAGCTTCTTTCAAATACTCCATTGTAACTATTCTAAGGAATTCATATGACCCAGCGTTTAAGAATATCCTTAACGCCAACCCCCCCCCCCCCCCCACCACCTGAGGTTTTAACCACCATGGCACCATCCGGTCTATTGGTTGCTTGGGCCTTTTTCTCCACAATAACTCTCTCTTTCATAATATACTTCTTGGTGGATGTACTAGTTTCCACTTTGCCCTGAGATCTGTGTGCCTGCGCATCAGTTTTCTGTCGATTTCTGGTTCCATAGGTTGAGGTTACACCGCCTATAGCACCATCTGTCAGTGCTGCTATCTCTGTCACTGCTTATCTAAGTTTCACACCGCCACTTAGACTTGTCTTGAGTAATGTCAGGATTCAGTGATAAGAAGTTCATACAACCGCCCTGCAGCTATGTCTGGGTGAAGATTAAAAACTGTCTAAAAACCTGAGGACAAATTAAAAAATACATATATCACAGGCAGCATAATATCTTTCCATTAAAAACTGTTTAAAAATATGTCGGTGGCGCAATATTATGCCAGTGGGTTCTTGCTTTCATTCGTCCAGCAGTGATGCCCTGGAATTTCAAAGTATACTTCAATAGTCTTTGACTTTGTTTGTTTTTTCGTGACTTTTATTATTTTTCCCCCACTTCACATGGGATATTCTGTTAGCAAATTGAGATTGAACCGTTTAGAATCACTGCTTGCCCATACACCCAAAGGTCAGATCTAGGATTCAACAATAGTTCTTTGAATTGTTTTTTCTACACCTTTTTCGATAAGGAACAGTTCAGTTCATGGGATCAGATAATAACCTTTGCCTTTCTGACCTAATAGTTCACGACTAGCGTTCCTGAAGATATGTGCGGTACGGTGTTTCTTTAAAAAAAGATACTTGCACACTGCTATCACGTCGACTGCAGCTCAGTCTATAAATATGTTTGGTCTTGCTTGGGTAGGCTGGACTATATCAAGAATGTATGTTCCGGAACAGTGACATGATCTTATTTGGATTTTGCTGTATATCGTTCAAAGTTTAGCTTTAGCTTAATATCTCACAATTCACGGATAACACAGTCTGGGCTATCTCATGCATTTATGTACCGGAACACTGACATGACCTTTTTCCGGATTTTGCTGTATACTGTTCAAAGTTCAGCTTTAATCTCTCACAGTTCACTGATCAGTTTTAATTTGTGGTTTTTATCACTCTTCCTTCAAAGCATGATGTTTAAAATATGTGATGTTCGTTGAATCTGTTGTCAAGAATCACAATAGCATTTTTGCTGTATTCAGTTCAAAGTTCTGCTTTAATCTCTCACAATCTGAATTCACTGATCAGTTATGATTTGTGGTTCTTATCCATCTTCCTTCAAAACAATAGGTTTAAGACAGTTGATGTTCGTTGAATTTTTGATCAAATAAACACAATTATTCAGTTTAATTTT
Source organism: Chaetoderma sp. LZ-2023a (assembly GCA_034401795.1). Taxonomy (NCBI): domain Eukaryota; kingdom Metazoa; phylum Mollusca; class Caudofoveata; order Chaetodermatida; family Chaetodermatidae; genus Chaetoderma; species Chaetoderma sp. LZ-2023a. The sequence goes on from CM067359.1 coordinate 117,040,540, forward strand.
GTATAGGGCCTAATGATGTCCAATTTACTTCTGGTCTTCGTCTTGGAACACGCAAAATCACATCAGCCTTGTGGATGGCACCATCAATTATAATAATTAAGATTAGCTCTTACCTGCACTCTTCATTTAATTTGATAGATGAACTGCAATCAGCAAATACCGCGACCATACCAAGATGGCGGCGTCCCGGGACTTTTATGCACGTGTGCTCTAGATGACACGGAGCCTTTCCTTCCAATTTGTGTTTCGAGTCGTGTTCGGATATGATGCATATGATAACTTCTAGCAGATTCTTTGTGGTCTTATATTGGCATTAATTTCTTCGTTGTTTCTATTGTAGCCAGCGGCCGTAAGTAGGCGTCTGGTTTCCCGCCATTTTGTCTAACAGTCAGCAAAGACAGGGAATTTGAATGATAATTTTCGCGCTCTCTTCTACTTCACAATATTGCCGCCACAATTAATTGATAATGTTTTTAAAACAATAAAACATACTTTAAAAGTCATCAGGTGACATTAAAATATCAAACAAATTAAGAAAACTTAAACATAAAACAAGGGAAACTAAAAACACGTCCGTCACGTTCACGTTCACGTCCGTCACATTAAATTTAGGCTAAATGTGCGCAATATTACAGCTTTTAGTGATGAACATGGAAACAATTAATCACGGATACAGGTGTCATCGCCGTTTAATTTTGCAAATTCTGCTTTCAAAACACATCAAATTAAGTATAATTTATTTTCGTATATTTGTTAGATACTTAAGTAATTAGGACATTACGCTGCAAGTGGAATTTTATGACGTTTGATAACTAAATTTTACCAAATAAACAAGTTAGCGCTGAGACGATAAAATGTCTCTAAATAGACCGGAACCTGTTCTACGCAAGGAATTGTGGGATATTGACTGAAGACCGAATATAGTTGGGATCCCTAAAGTACATTCTACCTATTTATTATTGATGTCAACATATTTACAGAGAGCTATTATTGTTTTGCCGTTGATCTGTCACTAAAGCATATTCTTAGCTATTGTTTTTCGCATACAGTAATCAATTGAAAAACGTTGCCCGTGGAGTCCTGGGGCCTCGTACACCATAAAGGTGTTAGTCGGTCGGTCGTAAAACCTGTCATCTACGGCAGCCTTAAAGACACATTCTTTCTTAACCACGCATTTATGATCTGAAATGCCAAATGCGAAAAATAACTGTTAATGTAACAAATCATGTCATTGAATATTTTGAAAGTAATTTGACTGAAAACTGCTGTTGACCATGACAACAACAGTCACCAGTAAATTTCAAACAATATTTTGAAACAAATTTGCCTGGGAGCTGTTGCTGCCTTTGGCAGCAACAGATCCCAGTCAAATTAGTTTCAAAATATTCAACAGCTCACGTGTATGATTGTCTTAAAATTTAGAGTATGGGATTTCATATGGTTAATTCAAGTGGCTTACTATTCGATATGGTTTTCGTGATCAAACATCTAATAAGGTGGTCGCATAGAACAGGTTTTACTACTAACCAAGAAATGCCTGTATGATGCACTAGGCCCCTGAAGATGCGTGATAAACCGGGTGCGAAAATGATTATTTTGAAAACTATGTGAATGAAATACACATTTGTCACCAACGTTGGCTCTACTTGAGAGGTATTGACCACCGACCAGACTCAGGTGGAACGCTGCTCGTGGGGTCCCGAAGATGTGTGATAAATTTGGGCTCACAAAGTTCAAGTTTAAGGCCATATCGACCTAATTAAAATAATTATTTTGAAAAACATGTGCATGAAAGACACATTTCTCATGCATTGTATAGGCTTACGGTATGGAGCATAATAAATCTAGGTCAGTGTGACATACTTTTATGCTTCAGACGCAGCTACCGACATTCTATCTACATTGTTTCAACTGTCTTTCAGATGAAACATTAAACCTAGGTTCCGTCTACCTATATGGACGGTAGAGAAGTCATAGACTGGGGTTGATATTCGTCAACGTGAAAATTTTTACTAAGTTGTTGGTCGTGTGAAGTCGTAAGGCGGTTAGTTTACCGGCAGGCTGATGTGCTGTAGGTGGGGCTGGTATGTTAACGGTGAGGGAGTGGGGAGGGGTGGGGCGGATGCCTCCCTCAGAAACGCGTTGCCCCCCCAAACACACACACCGCCACGACCACTTGCTGCCCCCGCCCCCACCAAAAACTCATAAAAACCTATATGCGCGAAGAATTTCATATGGTTATCTTATTGATATATGCAGAATTGTCACTGTAGTCAGCTACAGAAATGCTACGTAAGGGAAAGGGGGCAAAATTGGACCCCCTAAGATAAAATTGCAATAAATCGTGAATTCCAAGGAACAATCTATATTTAATTACTCTATTTGTAACACATCTCCAATGGTAAACTTGTGGCAGTGCCTTAAGTAATTACGATAAGAACGAAGAGTATTAGGATAATTTCAAAAATATTTTGTGGTGGTCTAATTAAGACGCCATGGAGGCAAATTTGGACCACTATGAAAGCCAAAATTGGACCACTGAAATTATAACTGTTTTCTTTCCATACGGCCTAATCCGGATTGTATATATTAACAAGTATGTGATTATTTGTTGCTATGTTCATATGACATAAGCAGTTACACTTTTCTATAACAACCGCTTGCTTTCGGAGCCAGGATATGGTGGTTCTTTAAGATGGGTGGTTGCAATGCCACCTGTTTTGAAGAAACGCCATATTTTGTTCCCAAAAGCTATTTACCATAGCAACTGAATCATAGTAAGCGACTGTCCGTCTTTAGTGAGCATATTTGTAGGACCATATAGTGGTCGCTATGGACATGTTTGACTGTATATGACATGCATTGAGAGACATCCACGACTAATTTGCATATCATTCAATGCCAAGAATGCACGATTTTTGGCCTAGCAATACTGACATACCGACCATTTGGTGCCATGCATGGCGGATGCTTTTTTCATATTGCGCTTTAATCTGGCTAATCCCCGCATAATTCGCATACATACTGGGAGTGCAGTGTGCACCCATTTTTCGCAGTTTTGACATTGGATCATATCTTATTTAGTCGATTCTGTACACATAAAACAGAACCAGTCATCTGCGTCATTTGGGTCAGATACTGTCTTAGCTCCTTTTGTACTTTTGTTTTTGCTACCTTTTCTACATTTGCCACCTTTCCCCACATTTTTAGCTGATGCGGACGTAGATACCGTTGTTCTCGCATTTGTATCCGTGGTCTTTGTCAGTCTTGCATTTGTAGTTGCTGCGTTAGTTTCCAATGTTTTACTGAAATTAATTGTTTTTGAGACCGAGTGTTACCTTTAGGCTTGCCTCTTTCCTTTGCAATCGCCAACGTTTCTTTGTACGGACTCGAAGTTAACATATGTGCTTCGCTCTTGCGAGTTGACCGTGTTGCTATCTTTAGTACCTTGCGGGGAATAGGCGAAATGTCTGTAACTGATACTCGTTTAAACATTATTCTTGAGGGATTACACACGGCTGACGTAACAGTGCTCATAACTGGATTTAGTGTAGTCTCAGCAATGTTGGAGTCAGGATTGCAAGACAACATTGGAAGTGTGCTTGCTTGCGCACTGAATAGGCCTACAGGGTTGGCAGCAATAATGGTATGTTGACTAGGCCCAAGATCGGTAATGTTGTTTGAACGTAGAATATGCGCCTGGTCGGATACCATGATGGAAACAGTAACAGAGCTAGTGTTCGTTGAGTTGTTGTCACTCGGGGTAGTTATGTAATCCGTATCTGTACTGACACTCGGGGTAGTTGCGGGATCCATCGCTGTACTGACACTCGGGGTAGTTGCGGGATCCATCGCTGTACTGACACTCGGGGTAGCTGTGTGATTCATCGCTATGCTGACACTCGGGGTAGTTGCGTGATCTGTCGCTGTACTGACACTCGGGGTAGTTGTTGGATCTGTCGCTGTACTGACACTCGGGGTAGTTGCGTGATCCTTTGCTAAACTGACACTGGGGGCAGTTGCAGGATCCATTGTTGTACTAACACTTGGGGTAGTTGCATGATCCGTCGCTATACTGACACTCGGGGTAGTTGAGGGATTCGTTACTGTACTGACACTCGGGGTAGTTGTGGGATCCATCGCTGTACTGACACTCGGGGTAGGTGCGGGATCTGTAGCCTGTTTTGATAAGGCAGACGGTTGGAATTCATGCTCTTCGAAGACATCTCTTGTGCTGGCCAAATACCACATTTAGCAAAGCCACTAACAGCATTTGCCATTGTGGCAGCTTTGATGTATGCTTGTCCGAATAATTTAGAAACTTGGAATGTTGTAATTCCTCTGCCTGGATTGTCTCGTAACCACCGTTCAGCAGCCTGATCATAGTATGTGTTTAGGGGTTTTAAAAACGCCACATCCAGTGGATGAAATCTATGTATTGTGTGTGGTGGTAGAGAAAGCATAATGAGTCCATTTTCCCGAGCCATATTGATTGCTTGACCATCCATAATAAGGAGAACTGGGATTTCCTTTGTAGGCTTCACAACAGACAGGAAATGTTCTATCCATAATAGAAATCGTTCTTTATCCATCCATCCGCTGTCATTACATAACATTAAGCTCCTCGGCGGATCACCATCTTTCAGCTCATCTTTCATTCGTTTACGTTTGAACAGTATCATTGGTGGAACATACTGTCCCGATACACTGACACAACAAACAACAGTGGTGTTAACGCCGCGCTCTGCACTTGTCATTGCACTAACTTGATGCTTTCCTTTCAATGCTAATATTTTCTGTGGTGTCAGTACTGTTGTTAGACCCGATTCATCCACGTTAAAGACTCGCGTTGCGTCCATTGTGTTCTTATCAAGAATGCCTTTTAGCATTTCGTAGAATTTATTCACACTCTCTCGGTTAAAACCTGATGCCCAAAACCTGATGCCCGTGCTAAAGATGTAGCCTCTGGTTGACGGAGTGCAATTTGAGGATGTCTCTTCAAAAACGACTTAAACCAGTCTTTTCCAGCGCTTTCCTTATCCTTGTTGAAAACGTGTCGAATGCCATTTCTCTGTGCAAGTTGGAATGCCAGTGACATAAGATCTCTCCGGGTAAGACCGAAAAACATGCTTTCTAGTTTTAAGACGTGCTCAACCAATTCCTCTTCTAACTCGACTGGTAGTACAGTTGACCTACCAAACTGCCTTGTGGGGCCATTTGCAAATTTATTCTTAAAGTCCAGATGCCGTTTTAATGTTGCCTTAGGTACACTGTAAGTTCGAGCTGCTGCATTCAAACCAATTCCTCCACCTCGGAGTGCAGAAAGAGCACGCTCCATGTCATTGGATGACCACTTGCCATAATATTCCCTGCAACAGATTAAATGTTTTGGTTAGCTATGCCTACCATGGTGCTCAATGATTTCTCTATGCTAATCAGTTAAATAAAGCCAAACTTGTTCTAAACTACCAATATTATTTGTAAATGCTTATGCAGGCAAACGTGTCTATAAGGGAGACTTACTTTCGGGGCCACTAGCTGGTAGTTCTTAAAGACGGGTGCTCGTAAGTACCGACACATTGTGACCCCAAACACTGTTTAGACTGGTAATTAAACGATGTATTTTTATCAACCACTTCTCTTTACTCACCATGTTTTGGTGGTCGCTAGGGTGTGCGTTATAGACAGGCTTGACTGTATATCAATCTCTCAACCAGAACACGTGTACGTGCACAAACACACACGCGCACACACACACATACGCGCGCGCGCGCACGCACGCACGCATGCACCACCACCACCACCACCACCACCACCACCACCACCACCACCACCACCACCACCACCACCACCACCACCACCACCACCACCACCATGACGACCATCACAGACACCACCATTGCCATTACGACAACTCACACACATTTCTGTAGGCTATTCCAGTACGTCAAGTTATTAAGACACATGAGGGTAATTTGGACCACATGAGGGTAATTTGGACCACATGAGCGTAATTTGGACCACCGGTCCAATTTGACCTCTTTACACTGGTCCAATATACCCGCAATACGGTAGGTCAGAAATCATTGTGGGTCAAACAGTACACCTTAGAATGACATGATTGAATATTGCGCTGGTGCATTAAGGGATAGCTGCCTTTTACTATCATAGATCATTTTTATTACAATACGCCTTGCAAGTGGCCTGGTTTATGAATTGTTCATAATCTCTTTTTTACATTGATTATAAGCATATTCATTTAAGGCTCACCTTTCCGTCTTCCTTCGTTGGCCCGCCATCTTTGCATGAACCACGTGTTGTGATGACATACTGCTACCTAGTGAATGACCAATCAGCGACCTCGTTACTTAGGTTTTTGGGGAATGGGCATGGTCCAAATTTCCCGCCGATCCAATTTAGCCACCTTAAATAGTACCTGTAGTCCCTACACACTTTTAATGCAAAGAGAAGCACTCAGATTGCAGGAAATGGGTTCTCAGAGCATTTAATTTCTTATTTTCCTGTGGAAAGACCTACGGAACTTTTGGGAGTGAGAAATCCCCTCCCAGACCCTCCGACAGCATTGTGCGTATGGGACAAACCTGCCCCTTTCTTTCCGACTAACAAACATTTTTGGTGCCGCCACTGCCGTGTCTGGTCAGAAGATGTGATGGCTCAAAACTGAGATGGAGACCGATCAGCGTGGCATGGGATCATGTTTGGCCTATAGCGTTGTTTTCAAGCTCGTGGTCGATGTGGATGTTGACGCTCTCCTTTCTCCTTTGCGTGATCAACCGCGTAGCATAAGTATAGGCATAGAAACAGTGGGTTGCACTGGGGGGGGGGGGGGGGGGGGGGGGGGTGTACACGAAGCAGGGAGGGGGGGGGGTGTACACGAAGCAGTGCCCCCCCACACACACACCACACGCACGTACGTACGCACGCACGCACGTACGCACGCACGCACGCACGCACGCACGCACGCAACTATTACTCATAGTCGCCCGTGGATGTCATTAATAAGTTGGATAACATTTGGTTTTACATATTACATTTATATGACAAAAAATCTTTACCGTGGACTCAACGGTTTTTAGTTAAAATATATAAACTATGTGTAACGTTCCAGATAACGCAGAAATATTGATGGCCCATTAGAGGGGTGCCCGTTATAAGCAGGTTATTACACAATTTTTGTAAAATTAAAAAAAAATAAAAATAAAAATAAAAATTACATTGGCACAGCAAATTTGTTTTCTAGTGTTCCCAATGATATGGCCAGCCACATATGTCTGACTGTTTATGCATTCCCGGTTGGCGTTCGCCGTGTCAAATCCCGAATTGCGCGCGGCGTCGCCTACGAATATAGTTGTCTGGGTACCTTATTGTTTATATTTGGGACGACATCAACCGGCCACAAAAATAATCACTATGTGGACACTTAAAATTATTTGTTCCAACTGTGAATAAGAGGACATAAATTTGAGTGTGCTCAGAAGAGACGTCATATTATTCCCTCTCCAGCGGTTCGGCCACACCCACCAGCACCACTACCATCATTCATTGATAATTATTGTCAATTGGGAGGCTAGGGAAGCCGAGGATATACAGAGCAAGAATCAGCTAAGTTAAAATAAACCACACCATACGAACGATCCAAGACACCCTGCCTCCTACTGTTGCAGCTATAGGACCTTTGCTATGAGTAGTCCTGGGTCACCATAAAGGTTAGGTGGTCTGACGTAAAATATGTCATGTAGGCCACCTAATATAAGCATTCTGTCTTAATCATGCATTTAGAATCTGAAATACCAAATACGAAAACTAAGTAATAAATCATGCCATTGAATATTTTTGAAAGTAATTTGACAGTAAACTGCTGCTGCCTATGATAACAACAGACACAGGTCAATTTCAAACAAATCCTGAAACAAATTTGACTGTGAGAAGTTGTTGCCTATCATCAACAGATCTCAGTCAAATTAGTTCCGAAACATTCAACGGCTAACGTGTATGATTGTCTTAACATGTGGAGTATGAGTCTTCATATGGTTAATACAAGCGACTTGGACTATTAGATATGGTTTTCGTGGTCAAACATCCGATACGGTGGTCGCATAGAACATGATTTACGATTGACCCATATAAGAAACGCCTTTAAGGTGCACTAGGCCACTGGTCGCCCACGGGTAACGCCCTTACTCAGCTACATTTTGCTGAACGTATTTCATCCAATCCTGAACGAATTATATCAAACGTAAGATACACTGAGACTGAGACTTAATGGTTGATAAGCAAACAATGGCTACCAGAAGTTCAGCAGCGGAAGAAGATGCAGACAACCACCCCCCCCCCCCTCCCCACCCTAACCAGAAAAAGCAGAAGGTATTTTCAATCAAAAGAAGCCGCTGATAATGCAGGATACCGGGCCTGTACTGGGTTAATACCGGGCCAGATAACCTGCGTCATCAGGGGAATTTTAATGGCATTTCATATGACGGCATGATCAACTACGTGGCGTGTAGGATGACGTCATAATCCATTAAGTCATGAATCACATAGATAAGTTCGTCACCAACGCATAATTAATGGGCAGGGAATAGCTAAAACTGGATTCCGCGTTTCTAATTGAAGGACACAAAGGCATCGGCCTTGTGAAGGCGAGGAAGCAGTCGGTGCTTGAAAGTTAGTCGTGCCGTTATTTGAAGCGGTTAGTTCTAATTATATATTCACAACGGATAGAAAATAGTATATTTTGTTCCGCGTTCGCGTTTTCATTGCCATATAGGCGGTTCCTGGCTGTTAATGTCGCTAGGGTGATATTTTTCAAAGCGAGATCGTCTTGCAAGATACCCCTTTGGTTGGTGTAAATAGGGCAATGAAACAGATAGTGTTTGACAGATTCGTCTGGATATCCACATGCACACCTAGGGCTGTCCAGTAGAAAGTTGTTGAATAGGTGTCTGTTTAGTGAGCCGCAGCCATTTCTAAGCCTTCTTAGTACTATATTGGCAAAACGAGAATCTACGTAGTAACAGGGAGGTGGTGGTCGTATTGGGGACATAGCTTTGAGTTTGGATTTGAATTCATCCAAGGTCCTAGACATTGTAATAGGCGCAGGGAGAGAGTTCTAATTGACGACTGTTGCTGGAAAAACGAACTACGACAAAGCTCAGTGCGGCATCGGAACGGAGTTAGAGCGTTACCATGGCGTATGTTATACGGGTTTCTAGATTGTGACCGTAATGGAAGATGGCCTACCAGGGACTCAGTCGTCATTCCATTGATGATTTTAAAGAGCATCACCAATCTATGGTGTTCCCGTCTGCGGGAAAGTGTTTCGATACCCGTTTCACTGTACAGATCTACGGTGTGCGCACTACGGGTTAGTCCACTTATTGTTCGAAGAGCATCTTTTTGGATGTTTTCTAATCTAGTTACGAGGTATTGGGGTATGTTGTCCCATACAACATCGGCATATTCCAACCATGGCCTAATGAAACTTTTGAACATAATTGCTAGGCATTTCAGGCCTTTAAGTAGCGAGAGTTTGTGATAGCAGTATATTAGAATTAATCAAATTTATGGGAAACAGGGTCGGGTTATTGCGTAGGGAAATAAACAAAGAAGTGGTTTTAGAAGCATTAAACTCCACAAGCCATGTTGTGCCCCAAGACGCCATAGTTTGTAGGTCGTGGTCGATCGAGGTTGAATGTGCAACTAAGTTTTCCGATACCACATAGAGGCAAGTGTCATCCGCGAATAACCTAATGTTATTTATAATATTGCGGGGCATATCGTTCATAAAGATTAGGAATAGTAAAGGCCCAAGCACTGAGCCCTGTGGTACACCCGCTTGTAGTCGGAGTAGTGTTGATTCGGTACCGTTTATTACGACTCGTTGGTGGCGATTTCGGAGATAGCTTTCGAACCATGTGAGCAGGTTTCCAGAAATTCCAAAGTTTTTTAGTTTTAGAAGAAAGCCTATCAAACGTTTTGGAAATGTAAAAGAATAAGAAAAGCACTTCTTTCTGTTGATCAAGGGCTAGTGTGATGTCACTATAGATGTCCAAAAGCCGGTTAACTGTAGATTTGGCCGGAAGGAACCCAGACTGGTAAGGGGTGATGTCGTGTCTAATGTAGTTGTAGATATATTTAAAAACTGTTTTTTCCATGACCTTGCTTAGGCAACTTAGAAGTGATATTGGTCTGTAATTTGAACAAATATTCTTGTCTCCCTTTTTGAAGATCAAGGTTACATATGTTTTCCAAGGAGTTGGAAAGTGCGATTTAGTGATGGAATAATTAAGGAACCGTGCAAGGATTGGAGCCAAGACTTGTTTGCCTTCAATCAAAAATCTGGGGCTTAGTCTGTCAGGACCAACCGCCTTGGTGGCGTTCAAATTGGAAAGGGCAGCTAAAACATTCTGGAGGGTCAGCGTAATCGAGCTTAGAGTATTATTAGTGAACATCGATGGGGCGGGTACTCGCCGGGTAGTAGAGTGTTGGACTCGTTAATTATGGCAATACTAGAAAAATAGTGGTTTATGAGATTGGCCTTTTCAGAAAGATCGTGAGTAAAGGCGCCATCTGCACGCTTTAAAGGGGTTACCTCGCCGAAGTTTGAGTTCGAATCAAACAGAAATGATTTGCATATCTTCCACCATTCTCTGGAACCAGTCAGTCCGTTTATAATTTTTTCGGCCAGCTTTGTTTTATAGTTCTGTTTGGCTTCGCGTACTAAGGTGTTGACACGATTCTGTTGCGTCTTGAAATTAGATGTCCTGTTCTTGTTTGGTTTTCCAAGATTTCTTAAAATAATTTTTCCCTAATTCTCATTTCCTGTTTGATTTTAATGGACATCTATGGTTTATCGTTAGGGTTTATGGTTACCAATGTATTAGGAATCGTGGCCTTAGCAGCATCAATGATGTTATCCGTGATGGTTTGACACCAAGTGTCAATGTCATCGTTTTCGGAAAGTGAGTCCCAAGAAGAATTGCTTAAATGATTCCTAAAGCAGTTCCAGTCCGCTTTGGCGTAGTCCCACATGTGGTGCTTATAAGACTGGCGTTTCGTAATGGAAGATGTTAACCTTAAGTACACTATGGTGTGACCACTAGAGAAGGGTGCTAATATGCCACTGTCTATCGCTATTCCAGCATTGTTGACAATAATTGGATCGAGCAGGGAGTTGGTAATGGGGCGAGTTGGTTCAGTTACTAGCTGATGGAAGCCAAAAGCAGTGATGATATCCCGTAGCTGGTGCTTGTTATTGCTCAGAAGGTCGTCGTTTAGGCCACAAGTACAACGAGGTTTTTATTTGGGTTTTGATCGTGGACGTCGTCAATGTTGTCGTATATAGTTAGCCATTTATAAACATGGGTATTTGGTGGGCGATATATAACACACATTAAGAATTCGGGGCGATCGTGGATCTCTATCCAGATCATCTCTATGTCAGGGCTTTCATATTCATTACGACGAGAAGCAGCGATATTGTTAGATATATATTGTAGCGAGTTTTGGTGGTGGTTCAGAGTTTGAATCTCGGGGTCGATTTAATTGAGAAAAACCGGGTGGTGGTCGCATAGCTGTTATTTGAGAAGCATTCCTTGGTTTTACATTCTCTGAATGCAGATTCAAAGACTGCTTCTCTCGCGTAAAAGCTGTTTGAAGGTGCGGTACAGGGCGATCCTGTAAATGAAAACGAAAATTTGTATTCAAGCCCGGATTTGGCTTCGGAACCGTATTTTCCGCATGACTATCACACAGTTGGTTAATTAACTCATCCACACGTTCCCTCATCTTGGATAACTCACTCACGCTCACTACAGGAGACTGGGGAGAGGAACCACCAGGAGGCTCTGGATAACCAGAAGACTCACAGTGGTTCGGCACCGCAGTGTCCATAAAAGAGAGGGCCGGCTGCTGTCCTGAAGCGACCTGAGAAAGAGTGTCACCCAAAGGGGTAGACACATTTCCACAAGGAGGAACAGAAAAATCACTTGCAGGAACAGAAAAATCACTGGAAGGAAAAATAGCTCCACTAGTGTGACTATCCTGGAAACCTTCCAAAGAACTAATATTTGAATTTGCATCTTCCTCATTAGTACTCCAGCCGTCATTGCTGTAATCAGTGTCATACTCATCTTCAAAGTGATCCTTAGCGTATATAGTGACTCCATCTTGAAAGGTCACATGTGATTCTGAGATGCTGTGTTGAGGCGGCATCTCAATTCCTATTGGGGTGTGTGTACTAGGATGCACAAATGCATCATCACTAAGGTGCTCTATTGCACTGGGGACAGTGTTTGTTAGCGAATATTCTGCCATTTTGGATCTACTCTACAATGTCTATTTTAGAATGCCTATGTGTGATAACTTATATGGCCTAAGACAGGATCTTGCCTACTAACAAATGCCAATTCTAGACTGTATGGAATACAAGATTCTATCTTAAAGCCAGATAATTAATCATTAAGTGATTTTACCTTGGATTACCACAGATGGATTATGGATCCTAGGAATCCAAACAGAAAAACTACTATTTAACGAGTTGCTAACTCGTTAATGATCTGAACTTAAGGTACGATCAGTGATAGTAACACTGTAATATTAAGAACAGGCCATAAATTGCTTCAGGAAATTAAAGCCAACGTGAAGTGGCAATTCACAGTAGTGGGGGATTAACAATTTCCTTTCACACAGAATAATTAAATACAAGTTTGGATTATTCACTGGCAAGGCTGAAATGCAATTAATAAAGACCCGACCCTAGCATAGCTCAGTGTTTAACACCTACGGCTTAAGAACAGGTCATAAGATTAACTCCTAATGTAAGTGTGAATGAAATTCAATAACTGCTATAATGTATGCTCTGTTGCTACGGAAGAAATGCGTTTGACAAAAGCCCTCTTTCAGAACTTAATAACTTAAAATTAAATGGATGCCATTATGCTGGTAAACAGTAGTAAGTATGAATAGTTCCCAAGTATTATAACTGCTAAGACAATTATCCAATCATTTGTGTCTAATTAAACTTACAATGATTCAATTAAATTATATAAGCCGTGAAACAGTTGTAATGTCAATAGGTTCCCAAGTTATTAACGGCTAAGGGAACTGACTGTTAACTGATCATTTATACTAAATTACGGATACAATGATTCAATTACATTATATAAGCCGTGAAACAGTTGTAATGGCAATAGGTTCCCAAGTTATTAACGGCTAAGGGAACTGACTGTTAACTGATCATTTATACTGAATTACGGTTACAAGTACAAAGCCACAGTTAAATGATAACTGGTCAAATATCGACTTATATGAAATAGAAATGGGCAGATATTTTAATGAAAATTTGCTCTCGTCTGTAAAAAGAACTAGCAGTTTTATTTGGTTCTGGCTAAGCTATGTTTACAATTACATGATTTTCTGGCTTCGAAACAAGTTTTTCACATTATCAAGACAGTAAATCAGAAATTGTAAAAGTATCGACAGTGGTTGCTAGGGGTAGCCGAGAGGAATGATATGTGATATGAAATAGCAACTATTACCACTATGAGATCTCAAACATGGAGTGCACTGGATTTACCTATTATCATGGTCACCTGGACAGACAATTTGGGGAATCGGGTATATAAATGGCTACAGACTCAAATGGGTAGTTTCAGAAATCCAGAAGTCAGAATAATATCAATTACTGGAGGACATGTCCTTAATTTTTAAGAAAAACAGGAACTCTAGAATTTAATCAAGTAAGAGGTTAATTAGATAGTGGGAATATTATTTAACTAAGCCCTAAGACTTACACTTTACACTTACATCAGCTCCTGTTCTTTAGAAGTAAGCCACGGTGGCTTATGAAGTCGTCAATCGGTTGAAATGCCGGTCCTCATTGCTGCCAGTTTCTAACCATATACCAAAAATGATATAGTACGCGAGCACTCGAATTAAGAATCATTACATGCTAAACAGCAAAATTAAAGATCCCTCGTGGAGCCCAAAGCTCAACACGGAATACTACACTACTTAAATCACAGCTACATTATATCTCAATGTACACTTTATCTGAACAACGTACTCGCGTATTAGTAACCTAAGTATTAAGCAAACTGACAGAAATTCGGACTGGCACAATGACTAAGAGACTACGCTGAGATCAGCGCCCTACACCAGCTAGGGCAATTCAAGGTCGGACCCAGAGTCCAATTTTTACCTGGAATTTATACCCAAAGTGTTGCATGCACCAAAAATTCAGACGCCCATGTAGAAAATCCTTGGCAAAAAGTGCTCATTTTTAACATAGCAATAGGTGAATACAAATGAATGCAGTCTTCACAAGGTCCTGTTCATCCATAGCGACCTGCCAGTATCCACTGGCTAAATCCAGTGTGCTATACCATGCCGTACTGGATAGTGTATCTAGGACTTGATCGATACGAGGTAAGGGGTAAGCATCCTTGACAGTTAAGCCTTTAAGACGACGGTAGTCAATACAGAAATGTAGACTATTTGTTCCGCATTTAAACCTTCAGAAGTCTGCTCAAACAAGGCATGTAAATGATCAGGAAGTCGGCTGACTGACTTGGGCAAAGATGATGTTAATTCCAAATCTACAGTCTGAATGTTATTTATTTTTAACAAACGACCCACTTTTGCTCCTTTTCTCAATCGTACAGGATGGCTGTTTGAGCTGAACAATCTGAGGGGAACAGAAGCATCTGATAGTTCCACCAAAGTTCGGGGAATGGCCACTTCCATTTCCTCCATGAACTCATGTGAAGGCTCCAGCAACGCAATTGGGGCATGAAGGCAAACACGATTTGTGCTTGCCCACATGACAACTTCACTGAAAGGAGGAATGGTAATATCTTTAGTGATTGTTAAAGCAGCAGTACCATAAAGGGGACTTCTATGGTTTACAGGAATGCGGCAACCACTTACTTCCATTTCACCATGTTGATAATGAATAACTGCATTGATTGCCTCTAGGAAATCAGCCCCAAATAGAACATCCTGCTGAATGTCTGCCTCAAGCACAAGATGTTGAAAGGACATGCCTTCGATGTTGATAGACATGACCCCCTCACCAATGCATGTTAAAGATGCTCCACTTGCCTCACATAATTTGGAGGAGGGTGTGAACAAGCATGGACGTTCTTTTTCAGGGAGACTAATAAAAATGGAAGCCTTAATTATGGTGACACTGGCACCAGTATCAATGGTAGCCAGAGCCTCCACTCCTGCAACAAGACATGGACAAGTCAACATGTGGCTTGACTGTGGTAAAGGTATGGTTACAACTGGCTGCTTGCAATCAGGCTCCTGGTTGGGAATTATATTGGGAGTGTTGTACTGCTGCTCTGATTGAATGCATATAGACTCTGCTTCTTGTCGTAATGTTGGGTTTGCAGAGATAAAAAGGTCCCACCTTACGCTTTTGCTGCACTGAGTTATTACAAGTAACAGCTTTCTTTGGGCAGGGTTCAGTAGATTGTGGTCGAAGGAGAGCAGAGGCAAGTTGACTCATTTCCTGTTGATGAAGCCTCTCTAACTGTTGCAATTCTTCCTCTAGATGGGCTATTGTTCGTTTCGGGCAATGATGAAAGCTGTGTCCAAATTCTTTACATGAACCGCAAGGCCTTGTCATGGATGGCATAACAGTATGCCAGGCAAAAACATCAGAAGGTGAATTGTGGGAGTGACCAGAGCCGCTAGCGTGTTTGGATTCAAAAATACGAGCGTTGTATTTATGAAAGGCTACTGGTCGTTCATCCACAGTAGCCTGACTTAGTTTTAAAGATGGGGAAGGAGAATTAGGAACAATACCCACCTCCCCATTAGTTATGGCTAATCGCTCAACTGGAGGGGCCACAGATGGCATCTGACTAACAGGCCTGTAAGTCTGATTAAAGTATGGATTGCCAATCGGTCGAAGGCTACATTCTCGAGCAAAATGCCCAAACTTGTCACATGAGAAGCAAGTCACCCTACGCTGTACCATTAAAGGATGGGGTGCTTGGCTAACATTCATTTGAGTTCTGACTAAATTTGTTAATTGAGCCATTTCCTGACGTAATTGCAACACTTCTGCTGCAATACCAGTAGGATTGATAGCATTTGCAATAGGCTGAATTGCTGATGAAGTAGAAGTAGAAATAGCAGTTTCTGGCCTAACTTCTGACTCTGCTGTGTCTGGCTTAACTTCTGACTCTGCCTTTAATCTTTGCATCTGTTGTCGATTCTTCTTTAATGGTGCAGATTTCTTTGGTCGGTTTTCAGTATTTTCATTTGAAGGCTCAGATGCATTATCAACAGCTTGCACTGGGCGAATTTCTTGCTGTATGTGTTTTTGTCTTTGTAGATAAGCTTCTATTCGGAGCCCTGCTCTAATGAGATCAGCAAGGTTGCTCAAGTTAAGTTGAAATAGTCTATCCTTTAGAGTTGGATTTCCTGACAGAGATTCCATGAAAGTATCAACTTGCATACTATTTCTTGTAACAGCATCAACTGTAGGGTAAGCGTTAACTACCATTTTCCTCACTGTCCGACCAAGTTCTTGTAGGGTTTGTTTTGGTGCCCTACGTAGACTTCTAAGAGCCAGTCTACTATTTTCTGCTTCCATTCGGTCCCCCAAAGCGTTCATGGAGAGCTGCTACAAGATGATAGAAGGGGACTCGATTCATTGTTTGCATATCGATTTAACACCTTCAATTCAAACACCAAGCTGGGAGTGCGAGTCAAGTCAGAGAGGTCTGTAGAGTTTGAGACATCAATCGGCTCCCTACAGGAAGATGGTGTGTCGCCGGTGCATTTCACCTGCTACTTTGCTGCTGCATTGACATCTATGCGGGAAAGTTCCACAAGACCAAACCCCCCTATCTTAGCTAGAGGTGAGCGGGGCATAGCTAAGACTGGAAAGGTCCATTGCTGGCGCTGCCATTTTTCACTAGGGATTGTGGTCGTTCGGTTCTGGCCAGATCTCCTAACACTAACGAGAGCGAGCTATATATTATTTTTTTATTAACGAGAGCGTCTCTATTTAGATTGGAATCGTAGATTTAGGATATATTGTCTAGATTTCTCGTGTGCATTAAACGCATACCCTCACTATTGGGGCTAGTTGTGCTAGCCGGTGACCTGGGCTAATTGCTGACTGTACATTTGCATCAGAAATAAAATAGTATTATGATCTGTCCCACTGTACCCACGTACATCGCTTAATCTCCACTTCAACACTCGTCCCAATCAAACTGGCCAAAATGGCTTCTGTAGTAATCTTGACAAACTACCATTTACATTTAACAGGTAGACATTTTTGAAATTTTGCCACTGGAATGACTGGCTTGATAACTGAGCCTATCATTCCAACGGTAAAGTGCCAAAAAACAACGGTCTCCTTGTCTGCAAATGTGCATAGCGTATTTCTATGATAATGGATGGATCTGATCTGTCACCCAAGCATATGACGTCATAATTATTTACGTGATATGTAGGATGACGTCACAATCAAAATACGTGATGAATGATGTAAATAGATTCATCAGGAACATTGAATAGTCCATCAAGTGTATGAATTTTATGTCTACGATTTAATCCCCGGGATTCAATCAATCAATCAATCAATCAATCAATCAACTACTGCCAGTGTCGCAATGGAGAACGGGTGAGGGCACAGAATACACCATACGGTGTGCATTCGAAAGATAGTCTCATATGAATTTGCCAGTGTATCTGTATATCCGATTCTTGTCTTGGTGCGGTGGTCCAGCGGAAAGATGTCTGGGTTGATGATGCTATGCGGAATTGCAGGATGACGGTTCGATCCCCGACTGGGGAAATGATGATCAACAAAGTAAACTAACGGGTGCACTTCGTAGGCGAGGTTAGCACCGAAATTGAGGTCATCGCATTGCCAATGCATTAAAAAACTAAGCAAGCAAACAATCTTTATTGACAGATCCAACATGTGGACATACAGACAAATGTTGATACTAATTTGACTGGGCATTGTACGAATTGTATGCCCTTACTATTTAATCAACATTCTGTTGAAAATTTGAAACTAATTTTCCTGCGCGTTGTAAGTTTATACCATTATCAATTGCTTCACAGGCGTTATAGTCAAAATGATTAGTGAATGACGTCTCTAGCACCATCATGAATATTGAATAGTCCGTCAAGTGTACACATTTTATGGCTACTTTTTAATCAACATTCTGTTGAATATTTTGAAATTAATTTAACCCGGCACTTTGACCGGGCACTGTTATGGCCATAGGCAGCAAAAAGCACCCAGTCAAATTAGTTTCAGGATATTCAACACCTTACCCTGTATAGCTACTTTGAAATTGGGATTCTGGCAAGTCGTTAATCAAAGTATATAAATTGATTCCAACATGCTGAAAGAACGGACAGAACTTAGCTAGAAATGGACCCCACCTTTTAAATTGTCATGAACACATTTGATCATTAAATGACCAGTACCACTTAGTAATGTGTGGTACATCCACTTGTAATAAGTAACCACATATTTTAGCAAGACCATTCAGATACTTAGCTTGCCCTGCCAGACGCATGTAGACCCAATTGCAATGGACCGATTTTCTTATGGATAGAAGGTATACGTTATCCAACCTGTCACCAAAGTGGTGATGTCATAATCAATTATGTCACATGTAGGCTGCCGTCACAGTCAAAATAAGTAATGAATGACGTAGCTATGGTTATCATGAATGTTGAAAAGTCTGTAAACTATGCGAATTGTATGTTTTTACTATTTAACAACCATTCTGTTGAATATTTCGAAACTAATTTAACTGTGCTGCTGCTATAAGCACCGACAGCATTTATTCAAATTACTTTTAAAATATTCAACGGCTCACCTCTATAGTTACCTTGGAAATGGGATTCTGAGAAGTCACGGGTGAACGTATGTAAATCACAATGATGATGGCTATGAATATAGGCCAATCATCATCTCTTATTATATTTTAACCGCCTCATGGCATAGCTGGTCAAACCGACACCTACAGGGATCTTGAGCAATGCCAAATTGCATCCCATGAGGGGACAGTTCTTGATAATTTACCACTGGAATGACTCTTGAGACAGTCATTCCAGATTCCAGTGGCAAATCTGCAAAAACAGTCTTCTCTTGGCCTGCAATTGATCATTCAATACCTAAATATTTTTTAATTCTTGACCAGATTTAGACAGTAAAGGTTTAATATATTATGATGACAATACCAGGTACTGAGTCTGTTTCATTTCCCTTATGTATTATAGCATAAAACACTGGGCTGAACTTTGGAGATAGTGTATAAATTTCCATTGTTATGTCTCGTATGGCGTAGCGGCAGAGATTTTAATGTTTTGGACACATTTTACACTAGTCACTATATGTGTGGTAAATCTTACAGTAAAACATGTATAATAATATTGTGGATCATGAAAAATTAGACAAAATTCGCTAAAAAATAATGTACATGTGATTTTCATTAGTAATTCATTGTCCTTAATCCTTTACTGGGAAAAGATGCATGCATGCAATTATTTAGCACTATGTGTAGGCAACTGATGTTCCGAATTTCCAGTCAAAACGGCTGTCAATAACATTGTAACGGGTGGTTAGATACAGAAATCAACAGAAAGGGTATGTATGTGCCAAGTTAGTAATGCCTGCAATGTGTTCGCTCCAAAAATTTCACCTATATCGTTAGGTAGGTATCTGAATATGCTAATGAAGGCTAATAAAGTATAGAGTTTTAAAAAATTCTACTATGAAGTAATTTCTAAATACGCAATTTAGTCGCAACTTGCAGTTTTCAAATGCTAATAATTTATTATTATTTATCTCTGTACTCGGTTTGTAACCAGGCTTTCGAACATAATACGATCTAGAACTCACTTGATATTGCACGAATCTATCATCAAATATTTCTTGCAATAATGTGAAAATCTTTATATATTCTATAATTTGGCTCCAGATAGAATCTGAATTATCAAACAAAACCCCCAGAATTTATGCAAATGGTCAACAAGATGGATGGAAAGATGGATGGTCTGCCCCAAAATATAATCTGCTTCGTCCTATAGCCCATAGCTAATCTTATCCAAGGCCGATACCATTACAACCATCTTAAAGATAAGACACTACCAAGAAACTATCATTATTACAATCGCATCCACCATCAGCACTACATGGGAAAGGTAAGAAACTGTAAATGATAGTCAGAACCTATGTAATATTGAATGTTAATATAACGAGATAAACACATTTCTCTCTGTCCTGCAAATATATTGCCAATTTATCACGTCGAATGGCTATATTTGTATAGTACATAGAACTTAACTTGAAGGTCACGTCTTCCTATATTATATAGTGCCGGTGTCATCTTTACATGTATAATTTATTTTTTGTTCTATGTACGGGTCCAAGGTCTAGATATAGTCACTGTCTCTGGTGGACAACCTGTTGTGCTACTGCAAATTGTATATTATATATAAAAATGAATTTGAAACTCAACTTGAATTATAATAATCTCTGGCCAAACTATTTGCCATTGATGCCTTGCATCAATATGTGTACTTGTTACTCTTTAGAGATGGGCTTACATTCCGCATTCTCCGTCTCACAGTATACCGGCCAGTAGTCATTTGAGAAACAAATAACTGGTGAGCAGGATACCGGATGAATGAAAATGAATGAGTGCAGCCCTCCTTGGGTTTGTATAATACATGAAATTTGATATTTTATTAATAAGTATAGCCAGGGTTACTAATTTGAATATCCCGCGCGTTCCACATTGACGAAAGTTTGAATTGTATTCATTTCTGCATATGGCATCGTAGTTGTATCATCATCAATGTCGGAGATAATAGGTCTACCATTTCCATTTGAAATAGGCCTATTTATAAGATAGACCTCAATTAATCTATGTATTTTTCTGACAAGGTAATTCTCCCGAATTTGCTGTCGCAAACGCTAACGGTCAACGTTGGGAAAAGGTTGCAAAAAGACTACAATAAAATATGTTTAACTAAAAGAAGACAAACGTTGTCCGATTATTCAATTAAGTAATTTTACGCGCTTAACTAGCGTCGATGCCGGTGAGTGGGCATTCGTGTGAATAGGCAACACGCCCTATTATCTACCTCTATGCATATGTTTGAATTTACTGCGTAAGTGTGATCTTATCAACAGAGACCATCACTATACATGTCACATATCGACGAATGCTACATGGCCAAATTCACAGTTCTAACAAATTGGCGTCATCGTCGTCTTGTTTAACCCTTTAGCCGGTCCATCGAAGAATATCGCGTATCTCAATCTCAAGGCAAACGAACAGGAAAGATATTGAATATGTTTTAATTAATAGCATTGGAATCCATTGCTGCCTTAGTTAGTCAAAATATTCAACAGAATATGCTACGCATCATAACTCATTTACATTTTCAGGGATTTGTACTTGAATGTGTTAACGACCAAGCCGTCCAAACGGGCTCTACATCTATCTTGGGAAATATGTCATAATTGAATGCCTATGTGCAAGCCGAGAGACGACTAGTGTTTGAAAATCTTTCGCCGACATGACTCTCACCAAACGAGTCAATCAATTCAGTGGTAAATTTAATAAAAACCATTGCATTCCTTTTGCGTGTAAGTAGCCATTCAGTATTGAAATCTTGTCCATCAAAGGGTGAATCACTGTTGTTTATATATATATATATATATATATATATATATATATATATATATATATATACGTATGTATTTTTATTTTATTGACGCACTGGCAACGTGCGTGCGGCTTCAATTTCCATGTGCTAACTTAGCCGACAGTCATGCACCCTTTAGTTTAATGTGTTGATCACCATCTCCCGGTCGGGGGATCGAACCGCCATTCTGCAACTCCGCATAGTATCAGCAACCAGGCATCTTTCCACTGGACCACCACACCAAGACTAAAAAGTCAAGGATTGGCCGACCAGCTTTCACATGTCTGATATACTGACACACTGACGATTCATAAGGGACTATCTGTGGATGCACCTGCCACAATTCAATCCTAGGCTTATATATATGTTTTTGAGGAATATATATATATATATATATATATATATATATATATATATATATATATATATATATATATATATATATATATATATATATATATATATATATATATATATTCCTCAAAAACATGAATCGCGAAAACTGGTAGCAACAAATTTCAAGATGTAGGCCTATAATGGCATAATGAAATAAAATAATCTGAAAACAGTCATAGCTTAGTAAGTATTGATTTCTTTTGAGGCATTCCTTGGCTGAAAAAAATTATTCAACTATTCTCTGGGGGAAAGATTGAAAACATTTCTGATTCTAATTCGACATGTGCTGTCTAAGATGATTGAAAACATTTCTGATTCTAATTCGACATGTGCTGTCTAAGATGGTAGAAATTGAGAATGGACTGTTCTTCTCTACCAGAGCAGAAGCATGCGCCTAAACATAGGATTGCATATGAGACATCAGACTGTTGCCAGCCTTGAGCTCGGTCTAGTCAAGGGAGTTAATCCATTCTAGACGTCTAGTAATGGATTGAGGAGTTGCAAATTGTGATAGACATGTTATAGTTTTAATTGATGTTCGGTATGCATTTTTGCTTGCTCACATATGCAAACACTAGAAGAGACAAGTCGCGTGCGGTATGTCAGAAAAGACTCATCCAAATTTATTTTCCAGACAAAAAAATCATAATAAGCTGGTCGGCCCTGGTATATGGGGCCACCCTGAGGGTGGGTGTGGGGGGGGGATGAACCTTTCGGTTTAGCTATGCCCCGCCCATCTCTAGCTAAGCTCCACCCATACCTCGCTCGTGTTGGGATCGATCGATCTCTGAACACCCTGACTATCAATTTCAAAAAAATACACAAGTAAGCTGTTGAATATTTTGAAACTAATTTGACTGGGCGCCCAATTAGTTTAAATCAAATTAGTTTCAAAATATTCAACAGCATGTTTATGAAATAGCAAAGAATTACAAAGACATACAATTCATACACCATGTCTGACTCTTTGCTCCCCTCTATATGGACCTCTTTGTGACGTAATGATTATGACGTCATCATACACGCGCTGAGCTGATTATGACGTCATACAAGCAGTAGTCTCACTAGTCGTAACTATTTAGAATGGATGCTCACAAATCACAGTTTCGAAATATCATCTTGCATCACGTGTCTTAGCAGAGATATGTGTACAGACATTAAAGTGTGCATTAGCGTCGAGTAAGGTAAAGGCTGCCAAAAGTTAACTAAAATGACATTGCCGCCAAACACGACTCCATAATCGGACGGAAAGAAGATAAATAGGTGTTGTCAACGTGTGGCGTACTGTTATATGGTAACAGAATAATGATTGGTTGCAACATGAATATGGTATACCAGTTTATAAGCAAGTATCAATGGTCGATCAAGATAGATTTGAAATGAAGTTGTAAGGTTGTGAGTGTTTTGGAAGAATGACTCCCTGAATAACCGGGGATGTTACATAATACAATCAATATACCAGTTATATATCGGTCATCCTTTGTCAACAGCAAATGCATTAATAAGAGCAAGCATAGCTTACCCTCGCCATTCCGTTGTTGTTGCTTTCCCAGACATAGGATATTTTTTGGAATTGTTGTTTGAATAAAGACCAAGATTGGAAAAGCAAAGAAGCTGCTAGAAAATCCCTTAAAATCTAAGCTAAATCTGATTGGTAGTTATTCAGAACTGGACAGACAAACGGACAAAAGGCTCCACTGCAATACCCTCTTTATCCCATAACGGAGAATGGAAATAATAATTTATAAAGTGGAATTCTATTTTCGTTTATTAGCCAACTTGCCGAATAAAAAAATGGCTACGTCATTCCTTACGGACTTAGCGGCCAGGCAGTAGATTAATGGATTCAATGAGCTATTGCTGATACCGACATACACGAGCATCAAGTACAGGCGGTCTTGATAAGGTAAATGCTTAGGTAAGTACTCGAATACAAAAAGATATACATTGACTGGAATCCATGTGATGTAAAATACAACTATAACAATAACCAGTGCACGGATGTCGGTATTTTTTCTTTCTTTTTGCTGGCCCTCATTAGCGATATTAGCACCAGATACCCGGATGTATTTTAAAAGATGGAGGACAAGAATCGATATTCCTGGTATCGTTGTGTTAACAATTAAAAATGCAAAGTCTCTAAGAGTAATTAAGTGCCCGGTGTAATCGCACATTACCGATGTGTGTCCATCGTAAATCACATTAATCAGGTCATAAGAGAATAGGAATGGACTCCAAGCAACTATCGATATTAACATTATTACGATGCACCAGTTTCGGATAAAGTTGCTAGTGACCTTGGCACGTGCCTTGAGTGGAAACGAAAGTTGGTAGAATCTCATGCTCGCGAACAATACCAAATAATAAAGACTAGCAGAAACAGTGACTGCAAACATATAGTATATAATTTTACACACCGGCCATGTAGTCTTCGGTAGAACGTATGTTGGCCATATGAAACCTGCAAAACAGATACCGCTCACACAGACTAACAAATCGGAAACTGATAGATTTAAAATAAGCATAAATATTGGTGACCGGTACCTTCCTGCTCTCACGAGGTAATACAGGAGAACTCCATTGAACATGGCACCACAGGACGACCACGCGAGTGGGACTTCTTGAATAAGCACCTTTGGAATTTGATTATTAGTACTTAGATATAACGGTTGGTCTAATTCGTGATAATCGGTACTAAAGCCGTCTAAACGTGTGCTTAATGTAGACACATTTTCCATCTCTGTAGTTGTTGAAATGTTTCCTATCTATGTCGGAGAATTGTGCAGATGTATGTGGTCAAAGCTGGCTTATTGCTAATAACAGAATGAAAATAGTAGATATAAGCAAAGCTGTGCATTAACACTTTCAGGACGAAGCCGGCCAAAACCGGCCTCTGTAGTGGCCTTGATGAACTTTCATTTGCAGGCCAAGAGAATACTACTTTTGGAAATTTACCACTGAAATGACTTATCGAGCCAGTCATTTCAGTGGTGAATTTTCAGAAATAGTATTCTCTGGGCCTGCAAATGGGCATTCAGTAAGGAAATATTTCGACGTTCCTGGCCAAATCTCGTCCATGAGAGGATTAAAAGCTGTGATCAATCTTGGTGAAGGTCGACTCCTAACCATAACTACCCGGTTCCAAACGGTTAGTACGAAATTGCCGTAAAATCCAAAATGGCGAATATGGTTTGCTTGCCACGGTAAAATACGCATAAACATGTTAATATTTCCCTTACCTATGCAAGTTTGATGACATCATGATGCCCTGCGGTAAATCAATGTTCCCAAGACCGATTGCCTTCCAGCATTATAGTATTTGGACGCTTTTTGACATCTTAGTGGACAAAAGTAACACATTTTCTTAGGCCATCAAAACAGGCGACAAAAAGGTTTGATCGAGACTGGTACCCGACTCCAAATTTTCTGCAATAGTAATTCAATGGGGAACCGAGTACCAACGAACTAAAGTTAACTATTTAGCGTCCGACTGGACATCGCAACTGCGCATGTTCAGTAAACCAGCAAACTGACTATAGTTAGTGACCCTTGATGTATAATATTGTATAATGACTTAACTTTAACACCAGTTATCATGCAAATAGCGGCTAAATACTGGAAGCTGTTACTTCAATCAACATTAATATAAACCAGTATGTAGTGTACTTACAATAAACACCTCCAACAATACTCCGAATGACCACGTGGCTAATACTATCACGGAATGATCGTTTTTCAAGGGACATGTGTATGACTGGTTAATAACCTCACATCTCAAGGAGGAATCCAGTTTTAGATATGCCCCGCCCATCTCTAAATAAGCTCCACCCATACTTCGCCCGTGTTGTGATCGATCGATCCCTAAACTCCTTGAATATCAATCTTCAGACAACCATACAGGCATGCTGTTGAATATTTTGAAACTAATTTGACTGGAACAGCGCCAAGTCAAATTAGTTTCAAAATATCCAGCATGTTTACTAAATGGTAAACACATGCAATTCGAACCTACAACGACGTTTAGTCCGTTGTCAATTAAGCGTTCGTAACGTACTTATCTACGCCATTCATAACATCGTTGATTATGACGTCATCCTACACGTCACGTAGTTGATTATGGCGTCATATGATTGATGGATAAACTGGCCCGTTACAGCTACTGTGTAGCAGACTAAAAGATACGCCCATTACAGTATACGAGCAATACATTATATACACATCGGTTCTATTATCAAAGTACCGTAAGACAGACACGTGGTTTCTTAACAAGAGCATTTACCATTGTAAAGAGTAGAAACAGATAGACGGAAATCTATTAACTACTTACAACAATACAATAAACAATCATGAGATCAAAGAGAGGTGAGTGACGCATAATAAGTCTGGAATTTAGATAAATATATAGTTGCCAATGGACCTTTCTAAGTTTATCCATCCATCCATCATATGACGTCATAATCAACTACGTGACGTGTATGATGACGTCATAATCATGACGTCATGAATGATTCGAAATGGTCCACCTTTAGCGCTTAATAGTCCGACACGATGTACGAATTGTATGGCTTTACCATTTAATAAACAGTCTGTTGAACATTTTGAAACTAATTTGACTGTCAGTCATATTTGTTTCAAAATATTTAACAGTTTACCTGTAGTTTTCTGGAAATTAATAGTCGGTCGATCTCAACACGAGCGAGGTGTGGGTGGAGCTTAGCCAGTGATGGGCGGGACATAGCTAAAACTGGCAATGTCGATTATCGTATACTTAAGACATGTTCGTTGTTTAGATGAGGTACACCCACGGACTCTCTGAATCTCAAATTCCAGAAAACCATACAGGGTAAGCTGTTGAATATTTTGAAACTAATTGGACTACGTGCTGTTGCTGCCTATGGCAACAACAGCGCCCAGTCAAATTAGTTTCAAAATATGCCACAGAATGTTCATTAAATAGTAAAGACATACAATTCGTACAACCTGACGGACTACTAAGCGTTTAAAACGGACTAAATCGAGTCATTCATGGCGTAATTAATTAAGACGCTAGCCTACATATCCCGTAATTGAGTATGTTGTCATATAATTGACTGAGAAACTAGGTTTAACTGAGCCAGCCATTCCAGTGGTACACTTTCAAAAATACTCTTCATTTGGCCTGCAAATAGGCATTCAATAAGGAGATAGTTTGATTTTCTTTACCAAGGTGTTACTAGGTTGCTGAGCACCGCCTCCTCGGAAGCAGTATCCTTCCATGGAAACAGCAATAAAGTGGTATGGCAGGTATCACTTCGAGTAGGTTGGCTGCTTTCAAGGAAACGATGCGCAATACCACTGTTAGAGGCGATTATGCAGCGCCCCTGGACTTGGTAAGGAAGTGTTTCACCGCGCCGCATCACCGCTTACTTCCAGAAAGCGGCACCAGCTCAGCAGCGGTGACAGCTTCCTAGTCAGTAAATGATCAGCAAACGCTTCATGAAATTGATCCACGTCTTAAGGTCAGAAAGTCAAAGTTGATTAATTCAACCAAGTGTGTTTTAGTTACAAGGGTAGGGTAGATTTAAAGGGATATTCCACTGGGGGATTTTATGCATCTGACGTAAAGTACTAATTTTTCGCATTAATTTGAGACCAAAAGCACAATTTTATGCCAACAAATAAAAAAGATATCCTCAATTTAAATTGCTAAAGTAACCAGTAGATAGAGGCGCCATTTTGGACAAGCAGCTGACGTCACCGACACACCAACTCTGTTTGCCCGATCGAGGATAGCCGTAACCAGGGGAGGTAAATCTTGCATCTCCTGGATAATTAGCGTACTGGCTAAACAACTGACACTTTGCCACAGTGTTTGGAGGAAATTAAAGTGCAATTAGTGTCCCGATGATTGCGCCAGTCATTGTAGTGCTAAATTGTCAAAAATTGTTTTCTTATAGGCAATTTCTATTTTTTAAAAACATTGAAGGGTTATGCCAGGAGCGTGTTTGCAATCAACCAGCTACAACAAATTCTTGAAAAATATGTTAGTTGAATAAATGTTGAATGTAATTTCTCTGAAAGCTGTTGCTATTGCAACTTCTGCTTCCAGTCAAATTCCAGTTTCAAAATATTCAACAGGCAGTAAATATGGGTCAACATTTTAAAATTTGGGATCAATTAGTTAACTCTTTCAAGGAACGAAAAGCAGAAAGCTTAAAATTTACCCTGCATAGGCCTATTGTGTGAAACTAATTAGTTTGGAAACTACTGCAACATAATTCCAGGGAAAATTTAATTCAGAATATTCAACACTCAGTATAGTTATTTTAAAATTGGGAGTAAACGTTGTAAATGATTAATAACGCTGGATTTCAATAGTGTGAAAGCACTAAACTACTAATTATGTCTAGCGTACACTTGTCATTATTTACTAGCTGTCACCTACTATCGTCTACGAAGTAAGCCGCTAAGCGGTTGCCTATAATTGACCGACCGGGCAATCAGCGACATCGTTTCATTTTGGTTTGCAAATCCCGTTTTACAATTGATACAAGCAAATACGACGTTAATTGTCGAGTTTGAGTCTGTTATATTAAAATTAAGTACCGCGCCTTTTGTTTTGAAATGCATGACACATTATTTTAAAATTATACAGACTATATGTTCTAAACTCCGTACCCTTTCCATGATCGTTTCTATTACTGCAAGCCCATGCTTGACATGCGGACATGATGCGATTTAACCATTTCACGCCAGCACTGGCCTCTGCAATCGTCAAGTTGAGGACGCAGGTCAAAAGAAGGCTATTTTGAGAATTTACAACTAAAACGACTGTCTCAGTAACCGAACCAGCCATTCCAGTGGTAAATTTTCAAAAATAGTCTTCGCTTGGCCTACAAATGGCCATTCAATAAGGAAATATTCTGATTTTCCTGACAGAATTTTTTAATAAAAACGTTAATTCATATTCGGCCTTCATAACGCGAAGTAAACACCTAAATCTAAAAGCGCTGGGGATATTTTGCTGATGTGTCGTTGACGTCATAATCTCGCGGTTTCTCGCTCTCGTTGCGAGAAAATGGATGCGCCCAGGAGTCACGTTTTCGAGCGTTTTGGGCATATTAATTTTATTATTTCTCGGCAATGGAACAGTGTATTTTATATTTTTTTGCGGCAACTAGTTCGGATTATAGTATACTTTTAGTTGACTTATTCCCGATTTTCACTGGAATTTCCCTTTAAACGTTTTAAAAATGTTTAATAATCTGTTAAACAGATATTAAAACGAAAATAAAATAAAAACATGCTAAGTTTCCGTCTATGTCACTGCGAATTTCCGCGATAAACAGATCATTTAAATCTATAATAAACGCAGAGCACTGTAACCAGTAACGTGGAAAATTTGAAAATAATTTTACTGGAAGCTAGACAATGGCCTCCGCTTTATACTTTCATAATGCGTATAATGCTTGGCAGCGCAGCAGCAACGTTTAGTTGAATTAATTTCAAAATATTAAACAACTTGTCATGAGATTCCATGTGCATAACGATGCATATCGTAGACAGCAACATGGTCCAACAAAATTTTGAAAAATGTACACCAGTTTCTTCGTTATTGACAAATTAAAAGCTAGAATATTGACATGAGAGTGGTAAAGGTTAAAGACACTTGGCCTACAATTAAAGCCGTTGAAGAAAAGTTTGTAAACTTTGTAAAAGTTTGCATAAATTTTATACTGAAGCGTTTATTTTTAAAACATTGGCATAGCAAAGCCACATTTACGAAATAATCCAAATTCAAAGCTAATCCTGATGCAAGTTTTAGAGGCAAAATCGGAAAACTTGTGGTCGGAGAATTAAAACAGCGGCAGCGTCGGACTCACCGGGTTGTCAGTTGTTTCTTAGCAACAGCAACTTAATATTAAGCTCGGTGCAAATTGATCATTTCTGGTAGCCAAGCACCTATGATTAATTCCGATTACAAAAATGCGCCATTAGGCTTGAGAATCGCGAAAACACATTGTCTCTGTTCCAAATCGTAGTAGACATAACCCAGGCCCATTTCAGTTTTCAAGACGTTCAGCCAAAAAGCAGTATGAAAAAAATGTGGCTCAAAATCGTTCCTGTACATTTACTATCTCGAGTTTGTCTTGCAAAAATTTAAAACAACATTGTTCTGATGCAAAATAAACGTGATAGCACTCGATTCATCAATGTGTAATAGATACTGACCACATTGTAAGTTGATCGGATCAAAACTGTAGGAGGAGATGAGGCAATGCAGTGCAAAAATTGTTAGCATACAAAAATGAAGAAAGAAAGAAGAAAGAAACATCTGTTAACTAAACAATATTCAGCGTTTGGATGCAGGCTAAATACGCAGAGACACCCAAAGGCAAGACTCACCAAATTAAGATGGGAGTGGGGGGTGGTCTGCGTATTAATCCTTTAATTCTCAAAGTGGGATTTTCTCATAGGAAATATCAACTTGCAGACCTAGAGAAGATTTTCTTTTTAATCTAACGCCGGAATAACTGTCTCGGTTATCGAGCTAGTTATTCCAGTGATAATTTTTCAAAAATAGTGTCTTCTCTAAGTCTGCAATTGGACATTTTTCAAGACCAAAGCAGAAGCCATTTTCAGACGGCTTTAATAAGTGCTAAATGATTAAGGAAAATCAATTTTCTTTCTACACTGTACCAGCTTGTGTGACATGACATGTAACAATGGCCGCCAGGACGAGAAAGGCGCGATGAAATGACATCATCGTCACCTGATCATACCCTTTTATGATCACTGGAACAAAAACAAAACAAGAGCAATCGCAGATTGCAGGCTCTCGATCACACTTCTGTCTTTGTCGTATTGCAAAAAGTATTCAGATTGTCCGGATATTTTTCAGATCATCTGGATTTTCCCGGATTCTCCGGATGTTTTCGGATTTTATAAAAAAAATCTAATCACGCCCAAAGTTGCCGAATCCTATTTTATGGTCACGCCCTTTCTGTGTTAAAATTTGAGTCACATCGGACAGGCATTTTCCAGGTTATTCACTGATCTAGAATATGATCAGATCCCGATCCGTGTTCTGTTATCCAGATCAGATCCAGAGTCTGGAAACCTTCACGCGCGACAAATTCCTTCGTTTTGTTAAAAATTAACATTAACGTCATCCATGGCGTAATTTTGTATGACATAGCTACGTCATCCTACCCATCACGTAGATGATTGTGACGTCATGCGATAGACTGATAAACTGGAATCCATCATTGATGACGGACTAAGCGTTGTTGTACACATTGTATGTATTTACTATTTAATAAACATGCTGTTGAATATCTTGAATACTTTGAAACTAATTTCACCGGGCGCTATTGCTGCCATAGGTAGCAACAACACCCATTCTAAGTAGTTTCAAAATATTCAACAGCTTACCCGTATAGTTTTCTGGAAATTGATATCCAAATAGTGCAGGGATCGATCGATTCCAACGCAGTCAAAGCATGGGTGGAGCTTAGTTAGAGATGGGCCGGCATAGCTAAAACTGGATTCCTCCTTTCCCTCCGCCACCACCACCCCCAACCCACCCACCCACACCTACCCATCCGCCCACCTACACACACGCGCGCGCGCACGCGCACGCGCACGCACGCACGCACGCACGCACGCACGCACGCACGCACGCACGCACGCACGCACGCACGCACGCACGCACGCACGCACGCACGCACGCACGCACGCACGCACGCACGCACGCACGCACGCACGCACGCACGCACGCACGCACGCACGCACGCACGCACGCACGCACGCACGCACGCACGCACGCACGCACGCACGCACGCACGCACGCACGCACGCACGCACGCACGCACGCACGCACGCACGCACGCACGCACGCACACCACCCACCCATTCCTTGCGGGCGTAGGCAAGCAGACATTGCAAGCCTTTGCACTCCCGTTTTTGTCACATTGTAAACATTTTTCATATTTGCGGATCATGATCAACGTAATAAAATCCTAGTGTGCGGGCATAGTTTATAATTTTTTGTGGCACCCATAACCCCCCACCCCTACCCCACCCCCTTTAAAATGTACTGATTATGGGCCTGGTTAGAATTAGAAAACAAAGTAAATCTCTTTTCCCTTTCCATGCACAACTTTTGCTTGTGAGCAGTCGCTTGCCTGATGAATGTAGCGTTTCTTTGCTTAACGCTGGACCAGCGAATCACAAAATATGTTTCATCTTCTCTGGAGATTTACGAAAGTATCTGCGATGTGCGCCTTCAAGTTGAAGC
The DNA here is from genome assembly GCA_034401795.1 of Chaetoderma sp. LZ-2023a. Classification (NCBI taxonomy): domain Eukaryota; kingdom Metazoa; phylum Mollusca; class Caudofoveata; order Chaetodermatida; family Chaetodermatidae; genus Chaetoderma; species Chaetoderma sp. LZ-2023a. The sequence continues at coordinate 117,072,944 of CM067359.1, forward strand.
TCCGAAATCAGCATATGATAGCGCCTACGATGTGCTCTAGTTCCAGCCTTCTCAGCAAGATTTGCTGCATCGACAACCCGTGTTTTCTCCTGTCAACAATTCGCTGACATAGTCACGTCGCCGTAAAATCCAAGAGAATATGATTTTTGAAAATTTACCACTGGAATTTACTCCAGTGGTAAATTTTCTAAAATATGTCTTCTCTGAGCCGGCAAATAGATACTAGCTAAGAAAGAACTGGATTTTGTTTTGTGATCATTGTCATGGTCAAACCGGCCAAAAACAACACCTGTAGTGGTCTGGAGTAATGTCTATTTGCACGATGACAGAAAGCTATTTTCGTAAATTTTATTGTAAAAATTATTATTTTCTTGAAAAATCTTGACTATTGGGCTAATTGATAGAAGTAGCATTTTGAGCGCTTCGAGGCGCTGTTGAGACAAGGTGGGTTAATGTTGCTGTTATTGAAGTAACAGTAAAAATTGTACATTTTCCATGCTGGAACACAAAACCGGAAATGGACAATGTTAATCAGGGTAATCCAGTGATAATAGAATACACTTCACGTGCGGGTTAAAGAGCGCGGAGATAAAAACAACGCTTGCCAATGGGAAAGCTTTTTTCCAGCGTGGGGCTGCAGCATGTGGCGATCAGCGCGAGGGAAACCCCCGCGCCAATGTGTATATCTACATGGAATCGTTTCGCGGTAAGGTCCTTTATTGCGTCAAAATCTGAACCAAATCGGATCCGAATTTTCTGCACGGAGATAAAGATGAATTATCATGAGTGGTGTTATTAGACAGGCATACCAGAGACGGACGACCTGTTCGTAATTTCCGAATCTTTTAAAGTCGCTCATGGCCTAGCATGCTGTTTTCCTGAGCAAACTAGACCCTCTAGAAATGCGTGTTACAACCATTCATAAACAGTTTCAAAATTCGTAGTGAAAGTACATCTTGAACATTTTCTCCAGGCATTGGTGGGAATGGGTGGGGGTGCCGGGCGTGGGGTGAGGGAACCTTATGATCCCCAGTACACTAATTATCCGTCGTCCCACAGAGCCGCATACAGCCAGATACACAATGAAATATCCCGCGGCTATACGATATAATTGCGAGATATTTTATCCGGCGCTGTCTGTTGATGTGTGTTTCTGTGGCGTAGGGAATGAATGCAATGTTGTCGTAATATGATGTCATCTGGTATTCACCGTTATTATCATATTACACCAGGATAATCAATCTAGTTGCATATGCGAAATTAAATTATGAATTAGGTATTACATGTATAGCTACACGAGTATCTGCAGTTTTAATGTCAACATTCAAGGGCCTATGGCATATTGCGAAAATAAATTAATCTACAACATAAATTCCTGACAGCTTTGGGCCACGCCTTTCCGTTCAGCATGTGGCAAATTCCTTTGAATGCTGCATTTGGGAAGTTCTTCGTCAAAGCGCACATGCACCCAATAAATGGCATGCGTGTATGCAAACAACCCAGTCGAGTTGATCAAGCAGGTTGGATGCTCGCTACCGCTTGATTTGTAGAATGACTTTTTAACAGATCCTTTCCATAACAAGCTTGAAATGAGCCAAAGGATTCTTTAACTACAATTCTCCTTATATTTTAGCGCATGTGAATTCACGGTAGTTATATGTATTCTCAAGTTTGGAAAACGTGGTAGCGGTGCAGAGTAAGGGCATGCCAATTCATTTGTGCTTTACAAACCATCCTAACATTAGTTTTCCAGATCTAATAAGAAGATAATCCTGGAATGCTGGCATTTTAAGGCATTATTTTCAAACATTCTTTCCATCTAACAATTTTCACAGCAATATCGCTCGGAATTCCTCTGAATTTTCTGTAAATCAGTTTGTTCTCTGTAGCTTTGTTAACCCTTTAACGGTCAAGTCGCTAAAAATGGGTTTGCAATGGTCATGAGAAAGGTAGATTTTCTAACCAAGAGCAGACTATTTTTGAAGATTTACCACTGGAATGGCTGGCTCGTTCCCGAGCCAGCCATTCCAGTGGTAAATCTTCAAAAATAGTCTACTCTTGGCATGTAAATGGACACTAACGGACAAACGTTTGGGATTTTATCGATCAATCTTGACAATTAACATGATGAAAGGAGTAATGCTGTAATAGCTTAAAACTCAAGAGATGAAATTGTGCATTATTTTCATCACCCACCCGCCATCCACCCACACCCACCTCCATACGTAAAACAAAACATTAAATTGGTCAGGCCGTATGTATTGTACAATGAAACAACCACCGAAATGTTCCTCTAACGTTCGGAGCTGCTAAGCCATATTTGGCCGATTATCAGCGTCGTCTTTCTCGCCTTTATCAGTAACATCAGTCGGGATACCAGACGTAGAGGTAGATTTGGACACAACATTACAGGCAGACCATAATTAGGTTAAGGGGGGACAATTCTGAGAATTAACGCGTGTTACTCGCTAGAGTTAGTGTCCGCGTTTGACAGACTATTGTAAGCCCCGTACCAAAGATAACATAATATAGAAAACTATAACAGCATGAACGATTCGAAGTGAATATTCTTTATTGAGCAGATTCGTGTTAAAATGGCAATTATTTACAATTTAATTAATATTGTCAAATTAAAAAAAGTGATGCTGCCAACCTGTTCCGGTAAATGAAATTTCAAAATATTCAGCAGTTCACCAGTATGGGTGTTTTTAAGTCGTAATACCGGGACATCTTAGCGCAAACGGTGATTTCTCATTCCAATACAATGTCTGTAGCTTCACACAATGACGTTAAAACGTGTAGGCCTATATTCAGAAGGACTCAGGGGGGTGGGTGGGGGGTGGGGGTGGTGGCTAGGCACAGTTTCTGACATTCTTATACGAGACCCTTGGGATTGTCGTTAAGATCGCGAGAAAGCGAGGGTCCAGTTTTGACCGTAACGTTGATGGGGCTGCTGAGGTCATAGGACTGTGTGGGTCTTATTCAGTACAGCTCAGAAATGATTTGAAATATTTCAGACACAAAATAAAAAGATATTGTTGGATATTTTGAACGTAATGGACCGTTCCATTTTTAGCTATGCCCCGCCCATCACTAGCTAAGCTCCACCCACACCTCGCCGTGTTGGGATTGATCGATCCCCAAATGCTCTAGCTATCAATTTCCTGAAAACTATACAGGGAAGGTGTTGAATATTTTGTAACTAATTTGACTGGGTGTCAAATTAGTTTCAAAATATTCAACAGAATGTTTATTAAATAGTAAAAGCAAACAATTTGTACAACAACGCATAGACCGTCTTCAAATATGCGTTCCTGACGTACTTATCGACGTCATTCATGACGTCATTCATTATGACGTCATTGTACACATCACGCAGTTCATTATGACGTCATATGATGATTTGGTACTCTGGAAAGGTGAATTAGATTGGAAGACATTGCTGCAATGTCTTCCAATCCAACTATGTTCAGAATAGTCAACAGAACATTTTATATATCGTGTTCAAAATTGTTTTCTTTTGTAAATTCTGACTGATTTATGAGTTTACTATAGGTATGGCATCCATGCATGCAACTTGAAGTTATGCAGAGGCCCCAAAATTAAGACAAGAAAAAAAAATTGGTGTCACTTTTAGGGGTGGGGGGGGGTGGGGGTGGGGGAGAGCCTGGAAAGATTTGGTGCCCGGCGCAAATGCACTACCTAAAGTTCGGCCATGCAGAAGAGTTTTGGGGGGTTCATTTCTAGCTATGCCACTCCCATTTCTAGCTATGCCACTCCCATTTCTAGCTATGCCACTCCCATTTCTTCACCCATACCTTACGCGTGTTGGGATCGATTTTATATACTTTGAACCCTGCATTCGCAAAGTCCCAATTTTAAGGTGACTATACAGATAAGCTGTTGAATGTTTAAAAACTAATTTGACTAGATACTAGTAGTATACGGGGTATCTGTTCGCTATTGTTCTTCACAGCAGGAGGTCTTCGAGAACAATGGCGAACAGCCCGCATACAAAGGGATTTTTGGAGAACAATGGCGAACATCCTGCACACAAAGGAAATGTATTTCGAGAACAATGGCGAACAGCGACACACGTTTTCTAGGTTTTGATAACAATGGCAACTATATTCACACATTTTTGAGAATCTGCACCACTGTGGAATGATCTAGTATTTTGAAACTGTTAACCCATAAAAGTTGTGTATTTTAAGCTTTAACGTAGCGGCGGCGCTCCCCCTCCGTGGTTATCTACCGTTGTAATGTAAAAATAATAGAGTTTAAGAGGATGAGTGATAATAGTAGAGAGTGGTATTGATAATAGTAAAATAATAGAGTTTAAGAGGTGGTCTGATAAGGGAGGTCGTAGGATGAGGAGGGAGGAGGCTGAGGAGGAATGCTATGGCGGCCGGCCTTTGCCTGGCGCTGTTCTCTGCGCATATTTAGGCGCGCCTGTATAGTTCGCTATCACTATTTGTTCTTTTCGTTTAGAGATTTTAAGAGAATAATTTTTTAAAACATTTTATATTAACGAGGAGTAAATAAGTGTGCGTTAAACACATAACAAAATGGCAGATAATTTAAGCGCCGATATTAAAGAATGTGAAGATGCTGTTAATGTAATTTTGCAGCAGATGCGTGACTCTGATGCGGCAAGATTAAACGTGGATCAACCCTATTCACCTGATGAACATGTGGATAATCTTTTATATCTGGGATCTATGTTGTATGATCACGACTTTTCAATTCTGCACGTATCTGATGAACATAACGGCGTTTTATTACGTGATGTTAACGATAGCGATGTCAACTCTGTTCCTGATTACTGTGAAGTCATTCTTGATCAGTCTATTACCGATGCTGATGTTCTTAATTATTTGGACGATTTATATGATTATGACGTAATCTTACCTGCACAACCTGCTTCTACCGATGATCAAACCGAACATACTAAAACTGAACTATCTATTCCTGATCTGAGTACCGTACCATCATCATTTTTCAATTATCCTCATAACGATTGTGACGTAATTGATCCTAATTATTCGACCAATGTACGTGATGGACACGATCTAAATTTAATTGACATTGTGCCTTTTGCTAATGACCTATCTCAGGATTTAGCATGTCTTCTTACTGATTATGATGTAAATTTATTTGACGATGCATCCCTTCTTGTGCCTTCATCTAATGACATATCTCTGGATTTAGCATGCCTTCCTAATGATACCGACCTAAATTTATTTGATGACACACCAGTTCCTGTATGTAATGCGCCTTCTGCTAATGACATATCTCTGGATTTAGCATGCCTTCCTAACGATTCCGACCTAAATTTATTTGATGCTGCGCCAGTTCCTGACTGTATTGTGTCTTCTGCTAATGACATATCACTGGATTTATCATGTCTTCCTAATGATACCATCCTAAATTTACGTGACGATGTATCGGTCTGTATTGCGCCTTCTGCTAATGACTTATCTCTGAATTTAGCATGCCTTCCTAATGATACCACTTATTGCATCGATGTCCCTACTCATCTAACTCTTATTGACACACGTGCAAATCATTCGACAGATGAAATTAGTCTTATCGCTGATGAAATCAGTCGATGTATATCAGAGAATATAGCGCTTACAGATGATCTACTTAATCGTTATTTGCAACACTATGAGTACGCTCAAATCGGAGGGTCGGTAGATGATTATACCGACTATATATCTGTGGAGATTGTTCGCAAATACCGCAGTAAAAAGTTTCATCTCGAAGGTACTGAATATAATGTATCTTTTAAAAGTTATCCTATAGCCAATACACCACTTTCTCATTCTGAGTTCATGTCAGGCGTCTTTCAATCTTTGTTCGATACGTATAGCGAATATAGTAATGTTCAGCCGAATGATCACGTGAGAATCGAGTTGATTCACCCTTCTTTGGAAATGGCGATAGCAATGGATCTTAGGCTATGGAATGAAATTACACCTGACATAATTTTAGAATCAGTGGAAAAAGTCATTCAGTCAAATACTGATTGTAGGTTATCAGAGGGTTTTGAATTTCAGGTTTTTCGTGTAGAGGACTACAATTCATGTGGGCGAAATGATACTCTCATAGGTGCGATCGATTCTAGACAATTAAATTTATTAAATTTACATACATCTGATTTAGATGCGTGCATGCATATAAAAATGTATTATACCCGTATGCGTCAAATATCCATTCTGTTTCGCGGCAGGAATATTTTCAGGAATAAAATATATTGAGAAAATGAACAAATTAATCTCTACACGTGAATGGAATAATTTGATACGTAATAAAACATATTTGATGCATATGGCACATGAATATCATACAGCTTAATACAGCGAAATTAATAGTACTGATAGGAACAAATTTCAGGAACATTTTCGTAATCAATTTTCTATTCAAGTCTACTCAGAGTCAACGCATGAACGCCTATTCGGTTGCGCTTCCCCAAGTTTACCATGCATAAATCTTATGCATTCAGCACGTGATAATCATATATTCTTAATCACATCTATGGCTGCATTTCTTATGGTATGTAATTACTGTACGTGGTGTAATGCGTCATTCTCTAATGACCACTCATGCACTGTGCGCTGTCGTAGTTGTCAGACACCTTATTCTGATAAAGGATCTTGCACTTCTACAGATGCTATGCATAAGATAATGTGTACTGATTGTCATCGTAAGTTTTATAACTGTCAATGTATGTCGAACCACCTCTCTAATGGGACCTGCGAAATGGTGACGTCGTACCCCCACTGTTTCAGACGCATACGTAAAGATGACGATGAACACGTATGCGGTATGACAAAATGTCACACGTGTAAAGAAAAGTATGTTATTACTGAAAATCATACGTGTTATCATAAAGTAATTCAAGAACCTATTATGTCATTATCTCATGCACGCTCTATGCATATGAATGCCGACATTTGTAGTTACAAATGTTTTCAAAAATACATCATTTATGACACAGAAACATATTTATCGCCTATCGACAGTAGCAATACTAATATTCTAGCTGAGCATAAAGTCAATCTCGTGGTTGCCAACATATACACCTGTGCAAAAGTTAAGCACCACCCTATTTTTACGCACATGCGAGGGTATATTCATGTGCTATGAAGAAAGCAATAGCATAAACATTTATGTACCCATCCATCTTAGTGCAAGAGGTAATAATGCAACCAGAGGAATGCTGATTATGATGGTGGAGAAACACTGTATGTTTTTGTTTGAACTTGAAAACGAGGCCTGAATATGGCTACGTTGACACAACTGACAACTATTGCCCTACAGTTGACACACGTGGCTAGATTGTCATTAATGGTGTCTGAAAACGAAGTTTAACATCTGTGCACGAGTTTGAGACTGTCATTATTAATACCGGGTATATCCACCTTGTGCCTGGATGACGGCCTGGACACGACGTCTCATGCTGGTCACCAACCGACTGATACGCCATTGTGGTATTCATTGCCATTCAAGATGGAGTGCGTCTGTTAATTCCTGTAGGTTCTGCACAGGAGGATCCCTCCTTCTCACCATGTTTCCCAGAATGTCCCAGATATGCTCAATAGGGTTCATGTCAGGGCTCCTTGCTGGCCATGGTAGGGTTTCGATGGCATTCTGGCGGAGGTATTCATGCACAGCTCTAGCACGATGTGGTCGGGCGTTGTCATCCATGAATATAGGGTGGGTTCCAGGTGCATGATTTACAAAATGAGGGACCACAACTCTATCCAGTATGGAATCTTGATATCTTTGTCCATTTAGTGTTCCAGGTACAGTCAACAGATCCAGCTTACAATCAAATGAGATGCACCCCCATATCATAACGGAACCTCCACCAAATGGAACTTCTTCCATGATGTTACGTTGGTCGTACGCCGTGCGTCTGGACCTCCATACACGAGTTCGACCATCTGTGGCATGAAGCAGGAACCGACTTTCATCGGACCAGTGTACCCGTCTCCAGGATCTCATGTTCCAGTGTCTTCTTTCGTTGCACCACCTCAGACGCTCCTCTTTGTGGTGTGCAGTGAGGAGAGGACGTCTGACAGGTCTCCTAGCTTTCATGCCAGCAGCATACAGTCTCCTTTTGACGGTAGACATTGACACTCTATTGCGCGCTTCCCATTGCTGGCTGAGCACTCTGCTGTTGGTGAATGGAGATCTCCTAACAAGGCGTACTAGGGCTCGATCATCACGGCCAGTAGTCTTCTTCGGTCTTCCAGATCTAGGCCTGTCCTTCACCTCGTTAGTTTGCCCATGTTTTGCAATCAAATGACTGATTACAGTATGGTTAATGTTCAGCTGTCTGCCAATCTCTCTGCATGACATACCAGTGGTATACATGCCTATGATTTGCCATATCACACGATCACTTAACCTTCGTCTTGCCATAGCGGTTCACAATCAAGAGCTAATTCTCTCTGTACAAATAAACCACGGTCATGAACACAAAATTCCTAATCTTGTCGCCTAAATCTGTATGTAATGTTCTACACCTCAAACTGGACTTTTACATAACTGAACACGTGTGCTGTTTCCCGCCACGCACGGACATCAAGCGGCGTGAAGTCATGCATGCATGTGCATTTCGTACTTGGAATTATGTCAGCTAATGCGGGGACAAAAAGTATGGCAGCCTAGTTGTACCATCATGTTTCTACGTTCTATTGTTTTTGCTGGTGCTTAACTTTTGCAAAGGTGTATATGTTGTGATGCGTGCTTCGAGCAACCGCTCGAAGACGATTGCTCTACATGTCATCGAGGCACTAATTATGGATATGTTCGCTTTCACGGGTTAGATGCGGTGGATCAGTTCGTTAGCTGGTTGACACGTGTTAAGGCTGCGCAAGTCGGTAAACAAATCACTAGAAAATATGTTTTCTGTGACTACTTGGTGATCGCTCACAATGTGCGCGTGCCTATGATTCTCTTTTACTCCTTCAATGCATTTGCAAAACCACTAACCTGCATCTTAAACCCTCAAATATTATCATGCGTGGTCGTTCAGTTCTCTCATTTGACTAGGTACTATTCAGTTTATCGATTCCATTAACTTTTTCCCCCTTTCATTACGTAAGGTGTGCGATGCTTTTAATCTTCCTGCTCGTAAGGGGACATTTCCACATCAGCTCAACATGCCTCAATATTGGGGTACGGTAATACCCTTTCCTGAGAGGGAGATATTCTGTCCACTAAATATGAATGTGAATGAATTAATCGAATTTGATCACTGGTATAATGAGAAGATATCTAGACACGAGCGCTACGATGTCGATAAAAATCTCATCGAACATTGTAATGATGACGTATCTGTCTTACGTTTAGCCATGTCTAGATTTAAGACTTTTCATTTGTGACAGGGATAACACTAGCGGGAGCATGTAATGTGGCCTATCACGCTTTATGGCTTCGACCTGAGAGCGTACAGACTATACCTGATTTCTCACTAAGAGCAAAATGCGCTTATAGCGTTTTGGGTGTAGAATGGGTGGAATGGGTCAGTCAATGCGAAGGTCACCAAATCGTGCATGTGCTAAATGGTGGTGAACAGAAAATATGCGGACATTATGTGGATGGAATTGATGTATCTGAAAATATTATTTTCGAGTTCTTAGGTTGTAAATTCCACGGACATGAGTCTGCTTGTTGCGGTGATAAGCATGATACGACATATACACCATATGGTGATCAGACATATGAAGAAGCATATTCCGTGCTTCAATGTCGCATTTCTTTATTTGAATCGCATGGATATATGGTAAGAATTATGTGGGAATGTGACTTTAAGAAACAAGTCGCTGATTCTTCTGTACTAAATGATTTTATCACCGAATTGGACTTAGCCCACACAATATCACCATGTGATGCGCTATTCGGTGGACGTACGTCCGTGATTCGTTTATTTATGGAAGTGGATGAGCATGCCACGCTCGAATATTTGGACTGAGTTTCCATGTATCCTTCAGTGATGAAACAATGTTGTTTTCTAGAAGGGTCATATATGGTTCTAAGAGGCGATGACTTGAGTGATAAGATGGTGCATGACTTCTTTGGTCTTATTAAATGCAAAGTCCTGCCACCTCGTGATTTATACTTTCCCATGCTACCTGCTCGAATAAATTCGCGCCTCATGTTTGTACTATGCGAAGAATGCGCAAAAAAATGAACAATCTTCTGTATGCGAACATACGGAAGAACAGCGCAGTTTATGCGGCACATGGACTACTCCAGAGTTACAGCTATGTCATTAAAAAATGTATGAAGTATGGCATTATCACGCGTCATCGCAATATGAGACGCATGGCGACGGTGGGTTATTTTCAGAATACATTAACCGGTTTTTTTAAATTAAACAAGAAAGTAGCGGTTATCCTGATTGTGATGGTAGTGAGAGTGAAAAGGCGAATTACGTTGCTGACTATTATAAACATGAAGGAACACAGCTCGACCCTGCCAAAATATCGAATAACCCGGGTTTGCGCTTTGTTGCTAAATCCTGTGTGAATATTTTGTGGGGACAATTTTCTCTTCATGATCATAAAAAGAATAGCATGATATCAACACGTAAAGGTCTTCTCTCTCTTCTAAATGATAAAATTAAAACTGTAGGATCCATTACATTCCTGAACGATAGTCTTCTAATGGCCTCCTATTCAGTCAATGATGAGTACATTCAGTCACCATTAAATACCAACTGCATTCTTGCGTCTTTCGTGACAGCCTATGGCCGAATAAAACTGTACGAAGTCTTGTCCTTACTCGGACACTGCGTAGCCTATCATGATATGGATTCAGTGGTATTTAGTACCCGTGAAGGTGAGCCGACCATTCAAGAACGTAGTGGGTATCTAGGTTCTTGGACGAGTGAAATCCCCTCCGATTACGAATTAACAAGTTTTTGCACACTCAGTCCAAAAAACTATAGTTATGAAACAAAGCGTCATGATGATCCATCGATCGTTAAACAGGTGACGAAGGTTAAAGGTTTACCACTTGGTACCCAACAATCAAAACAAGTTAATTTTGATAAAATGAAAAAATCCATTGATCAAATTATAAACGATGGTGGAATTACGGATAGTAATAGTGTACTATTAAGCTATCCATCAAAGATCACACGCACTGATCATTTTAGAATTCTTTCAGTAAATAGCAGTAAGATTTTCAGACCCGTCTTTAAAAAACGAATTTTGAAACTGGGAGATTTATCATCAGTACCATATGGTTACACTAGCGTAATATAAATAGCAACATTGCACTTTTTCCGTCAGTACGTAAACAATGTCGGTGTCATCCATGTCCGCCGAAGCCGCTAGCTGCTTGCACTATGATAACAAATATTGCTAGTCTGTGTAACGCTGATAAGGATAAGATGCATGCATTGATTATGAGAAGCATGCGGTTTGCTTTAAGAGATGACAAAATTAATGTTGGAAGAATTATACTCATGACTGAAATTAGCAAGGGTTTATTAACTGAATATGGGATAGACATAGTGCATTGGGTTTACGTATTATTGTTGCGAAGCTACATTAATCAATGTCTTTCTCATTCATAGCTTATGCTTAGTTATTGCACGCATTACAAGCCTTATATTACCGCAAAAATATTATGACTGAAAGTTGTTGTCATCCACCATGAACTTACAGTCAGATAGTTTTCAAAATATTTTGTGCATCCAGCGATAATACGCATCGACTTTAGTGTAACGAGTCTCTCAGCCGTGTAATGGTTAAAAGTTGTTCGTGCACGTTATTGCTCTTAAAGTGTGCGATGGTAGAAGATGGTGTCTTGTCCCGCGTGAATATGTACGATATTGATCGAACAAATGCGCTCCATAAATTCAAATTAAACGCGTCTATGCACGTCATTGTAATGCATGTGCTCCTCTGTACAACATTGTGCGCATGGTATTTACGCCATATGGCGTTCAATCCGTATGCGGCTGTTCGTTATTGTTACTAATGATATATAAATACAGCAGTTTCACGCTATGATTATTCATTCTCTACGATGTCGTCTGATCCTTGCTTTAAATATTTTAATCGCTCAGCATTTTGGTGGGATCTTGGTAATATGCATAAAGCGCGAACAATACGTTTTGGCGAAAAGTGGTGTATCGATCTACGGCAGTTTCATCCTGATGGTTATCCCACTAAATGTGGTTTATATCGCAGCATAGCAGCATTTATACAGCTGTTACAGATCATACCTGATCTTGAGGACACGGTAAAACGTGCGCGCAAAAAGGAAGGCGTACTATTTACATATCCTTTGGACAATTCTGTTCGTATTTCTATCTGTGACGAATTTCTGTGTATTGACATACGCTATTTTTTGTGCTCTGATGCAGAACCACGTGCCACATGTTGTGGGTTATACCTGCAAGACAACGAGTGGGAATTATTGAAACAGAACGCGAGTAATTTGCTGTCAGCATTACCTAACTTTTACGCACCTCCAGATGTGAGCGGTGATGCATTGTTTAGCATGATACCTCAGTGCTTTTACGGTGTGAAAAGGTGAGAGCATGAATGACATTCCATTCACTAGTGATTCCACAGAGATGTCTAATAATGCCACGCTTACTACGGACGCTGTATACCTCAATTTAAGTTTTTAGGTGATGATGAACAAAATTTCGTTGTTGACGATACCATCAAATTGTGTCACTATTGTAAAACTATGGGTCAGCCACACCATTATTGTCCTACGGATCATGTGCAAAAGATTAGCCAGAAATTATTCTCATTCATGCTGTGTGAAAAGATACATTCACTGGTTGTGCATGATTGTTACGGTTGTCTATTAAATCATCCAAGTCAATGTGAACATTCTTGTTTAGGGATTGATGTTGACCTTAATCTAATTGACAATTTTGAACTGTATAATGAGGCAGCATTATTAGAAATGGATGAAGCCGAATATTGTGCTCAGCTAGCCTGCCATTACATATATATGAACATTGTACTGAGCTGTACCATATGTGTATGATGGAATGGTATAGGTACATTGTGGATGTAATATATGAAAAACAGATGTTGTCGCCATAACTATAATTAATATTTTCTCTATGCAGGTATTAGTTTATTTAGTTTTATTTAAAATTAACCGTGTTTTTAAGCATTAAAACACACGGATAATTTTTAATAAAATCATATACGTATTTTATTTTTATTTTTTTAAATAACATAATTAATTGTTTTATTTTGTCAATCGTAGCTTTGTAAAATATGTTGTATTTGGTGGGGTTTTCGTATCTTTGTAACGATATGTATTATTGATGTATGTATTAATAAAAAAAGTTTTAAAATCGGATTTCGCTTGTTCAGTACCAGCACCTTACTCTCTATCTCTCTCTCTCTCTTTATCTGGCACTAGTGACTCGCTATTCACTCCCCCCCCCCCTCCACCTCCCCCCCCCTCCCCACCCCCTACTCCGCACGCATTGATATGCCCACTTTTCACTTGACAGAGGCACCTGATGGCGCATGCCATCGCTATTCTTTAGAGAAGAATGGTCCAGGTGAATGAATGATAGAGTGAGCTGAATAGCACATACTTAAATAAAACACCGTTAGACAGTTTTTTGTTCAATTTCATGGCAAAATATTCACTGAATATCATGTTTATTTTTGTAACTATTTAAAGATGTCATGGATTCGTCGCATAAGTATCTGATGTTATAATCATACACTTAAATGTTCATAGCATTTCTGCTCCGGAGGGTGTACATGACTACACAATTCTTAAACGTACACAGCATTTCTCCTACATCACCTGTATCTGACGTCACAATCATAGCATTTCTCCCAATTTTACATCTTAAATGGACATAGCATTTCTCCTGCATTTCGAGTATCTGACATTGCAATCGTAGCACTTCTCCTAATTTACGGGGCATTCTTAAATGGACATAGCATTTCTCTTACGTCACGAGTATCTGACGTCACAATTCATAATGCTAGCTAACCAGTACGCATTGATAAAACGTTTTCGCAGAAGAGTAACTACATATTACATCATGGTGATGGTTCACACGTGTCCACGTACGCCTAAGGTATATATATATATATATATATATATATATATATATATATATATATATATGCGCATGAGCGTATACCTTCTTAGTCGTACGTGGACACACATGTGCCGACGCAATGGCAGCAACGCTTGACTGCAATACATCGTTATGTCACCATTTACTATGATTGTCTGCGGTCCAACACAGTGCGGTAAAAGTGAGATGATAAAAGCACTAATAAGAGATCCCTATGCCATTACTCCCCCTCCACAGAGGATTGTGTACTGCTATGGTGCATGGCAAGATGGGTATAATGATTTGGCGAAAGAAGTTGAATTTAAAGAGGGTGTGAATGTTGAACTAGACAGAAGTTGCAGAACATTGGTGATGCTCGACGATTTGATGAATAAATGCGACGAGAATGTGGCTGACCTATTTACAAAACATTCACACCATGAGAATTGTAGCATAATATTTGTTGCACAAAATCTGTTTCACAAGTCATGCAATCAACGTGACTTTTCAGTTAACTGTCACTACATGGTATTGTTTAAGAATCCATGTGATGCATCATCTATTCGTTCTTTATCGAATTAGATGTACCCAGGCAATACAAAGTATTTGATCGAATCATATAAGGACGCTACACGCGAACCTCACTCATATCTACTCCTAGATTTGAAACAGACGACACCTGACAATATCAGACTCCGTTCATCTGTTCATCCGAAGGAGGGGTGCTACGTTTACATACCTAAGAAAATGGCATCACGTAAAACGGAACGCCATTTACCTATTCCGCAATATTTGGCTAAAGTAAAGCCTTCAATCAGAAATGATGTAATCAAACAGTGTTCGAACGAATTGGTGGATGTACTATGCGAATCATGCCTAAACGTATTACGTGGGAATGTTCATCTCACTAAAATACGATACAAGCAGCTGAGTAAATATAAAGCGAAAATGCATACACTGACTGGTCGCGGTGTGCCATATGCACGTAAAAGGAAATTGCTACAAACAGGCGGATTTTTAGGATCCTTATTACCAGCGGTGATCGGTACGCTAGCGCCATTAATTGGTAAACTGTTCACGTGAAAAGATGGAACATACACGTAAAATGGCGCTAGTTCCTCACGAATTGATAGGTAATTTAAATAAACAGAGTAAAATATCGTTGCTACAGGCAGATCCATCGATACGTAAAGCTATTAGTCTCGACAACGAGATATCCAATATATTAACCAGACACGATCTGACTGAAAATAAAAAAGCAAAATCGTATTCACAAGTATTGGATAAGTATAGGCATTACTATCAGCAAACGCAAGGACAACAACAATATCAACCGTTACCTCTACAGCCCATAACTAACTACGCTGCACTGCCCGCACAAATACTTGAACGTATGATGAGGGGAATACCAAAAATGTACAAGACAAAAGCCAGTGGAGTAATTGATATTTTACGTTCAGTTTCTGAACGTTTTCACGTTAATTATTTGGGCGAAGTGACAATAGAGGGTACTTTTTTCCCAAAAGGTAATGTACTCGACCTGCTTACAACCGTAGTAGCGCATGGGCGTAAACCTCTTATGGCTGGTATGCGTGATGAAGCGGAGGGAAAGTTTCTTAATCTGTTACGCAACCTAAACATACCCCGCAGATTTGTAGGGCAAGAGAAAACGATGAGACAGATATATAATGGTACAGAAAAGGATGTTAGCGCCAGTGAGTACACGTCTAAGCCCATGAGCAAAAGAATATATAGAAAGAGTTCTCTAGCGGGCATCAGGAAGAAAAAGTGGCATTCAATTCAAGTGTGGGTAAATTTAGATAAGTCATGAATGATGCTAAATTGGTGAAAGTATATTTTGATCCGAAACATTACGCATCTTTTGGTGGGAAAGAAAAGCTATATAATGCGTTCAAAGGTAAAATACCTCGCAACTACATCGACAAATGGTTAAAACACCAAGAAGTATATACCCTACACAGAGTGTGGAGAACAAAGTTTGAATGAAAGGCGAATGAAGCGGACATGTTTAATGGTAATATGAGTAATGCGCGAACACACCATAAATATGCATAAAGCACTCACACACCAAAACGTGATATTCTAATAATTGCCCAAGAGAATTAGTACATATGTCTACTCGGTTAAGAACTAGGAAACGATACGATATTGTATCCAGAGCACAAAGCTGTATGCATTCGCAACTACAAAGTGAAATCTCCTAGCGAGTAACATAGGTGATAATTCAATAGTAATTTTGAGTATTTCTAAAAAAAAAACCTAGTACGAGACGTGAGGTACTAACACGTTCTTTCATTATTAACACATGGTATGTTTGTATCTCGATTCAAGATTGATCTCACGGCTATTCAAGACGTATGGATAAATCGTACGCAACAAATAATCTTTTTAACATAAGTATGCTCGACATACAATTCTATAAACACACGGAACCCTCAGAGATATAATGACCACATTTTAACCATCGTACAACATCTAAAACGACTGACGTTATTGAAATATTAAGTATTTAAAAAACAATTTGTGTGTAATGACCGTTAAAAGTCAATACCTCTTCAAAATAATCAACAAAAATAGTTTACTAATAAATTAACGTTAGCAACGTCAAATTAATTTCAAAATATTCAACAGTTTTCCTGTATGGTATCGATGAAAATGAGATATGGGGAATTCATCGGTGAAAGGGTTAACTTCTTTTTAACCCATGATACAATCCAATCCATCACCATCAAGTCTTGGTTACCATTCCAACCGAACACTACATACCATTAATACAAGATTATTTTTAATATTTTGTTACTAATCTATCTGGTAGCTGTTGCTTACTAAGACAGTAACAGCTTACAGGCAAATTAGTCTCAAAATATTCTACAAATAGTTTACTAATAAATTAACGTTAGCGACGAAACAGTCAAATTATTTTCAAAATATACATCAATATCCTACCGTAATTCCTCATACATCCTCAACCTCATACTCACTAATACGACTCATAAGACCTCCATTACCTCTTACACTCTTTTTTTTTTTACATCATCAAACATCATCTCTTATTATTTTTACCTTACAACGGTAGATAACCACGGAGGGGGGGGGGGGGCGCCGCCGCTACGTTAAAACGTAAAATACACAACTTTTAAGGGTTAACAGTTTCAAAATAATAGAACATTCTACAGTGGTGCAGATTCTCAAAAACGTGTGAATATAGTCGCCATTGTTATCAAAACCTAGAAAACGTGTGTCGCTGTTCGCCATTGTTCTCGAAATACATTTCCTGTGTGTGCTGGCTGTTCGCCATTTTTCTCCAAAAATCCCTTTGTGTGCGGGCTGTTCGCCATTGTTCTCGAAGACCTCCTGCTGTGAAGAACAATAACGAACAGATACCCCCTATACTACTGTATATGTTCGCTGCCTACGGCGCCCAGTGAAATTAGTTTCAAATTATTCAAAAGAATATTTATTAAATAGTGAATCCATCAGAGACATACAAATCATACACTTAACGGCCGGGACTTTGAAATGTGCACGACGAAGATTGATACGTCATTAAATATGCATGTGACGCGGTTTACTATAGCGTCATATAGGCCTACTTGAGTGACAGATACCTGACCTCTCCATTCTTACACGCCAGATGTTTTCACACGTGATCACAAACGGATATATTACAAGGGGTGAATGGCTCCAAGAAATTATTGAGTGTTTGACATATTTTCACACACTTTACACGGCCGTTAATCCTCAGAGCCACAACTGTTTATTTCGAAAACTCATTTACAATAAATAAATATTCGGTTAAATATTTTGAGACGAATTTGACTGAAAGCTGTTGGTTCCGGTTAAATCATTTTCATTTTTCAGAATTTTCAACAGATTACCTGTGTCGATAGGTAGTGTCTACCTTCAAATTCAGTGACTTGTGTGAATTCGGGGTTCAAAGGGTTAATTGTATGGCATAACAATAATACGGGGGAGTTACGGAGACTACACATTACTATTTAATACCGGATTTTTGGCTGGCTGACCATGATGAATTTCAACCTGTTCATTCTGCTACGGGCAGGGTACAGCTGTATGGTATAGTCATGTTGATAATTATAGTAGTAGCGGTGGTGGCGGTGTGCGTGCGTGCGTGTGTGTGCTGATTGGTTGGGTGGGGGTGGTGGGGTGTGGATTGGCATCAGTGGCGCCACCATCAGCACGATCATTGCCTCCGCACACCACTAGTAGCACGACAACAACACCATTCTCGTCCTCGTCCTCCCACTCTTACTCCTACTCATCCACCTCCTCATTCTCCTCCTACATATCCTCATCCTTCTACTCCTCCGCCTCCTCCTCATTTCCCCCCCCCTCCCATCCTCACCCGCTAATCCCCCCAAACTCCGCACACACGCACGCGCGCGCGCACGCACGCACGCACACACACACCACCCGCACCCTCCTACCCGCCTCCTCTCCTCCTCCTCCTCGTCCCCGTCGCGTGAAAGCTCAGAATTTAATCATGCACAAGCAATTCTTAATGCAATCGTAACTATATATGTGATCTTTAAAAATTGTACAACCGACACTATAACATTTTTACATAATAGAATGGATTTAGAATTCATTTGCCTAGAAAAGATTTCTGCATGGATGACGGTCAAAGCGGTTATCCGCACCTGTCTTTCATGTGGTGTAGGAACCGCCCTGGTTCACTTCATGTCAAAAATTTTGACACCCACATGAAGTGAGCTAGGGCAGTTCCTACACCACATGTAGTTTTGGTGGTGAGAGGCGCTGCCACTCCTTTTTGGCGCCCCTCTAATGTCACCAAGTAATTAAATATAGTTTAGTACCATGTATGTATTCATTCTTGTTACACCATGAGACATTTACTTTTTAATATAATTGTATGGGAGACGCGGTCATAAGACCTGTCTTATCGCGCTCCCTCTAAAATAAATTCTGTTTAAACCAAGTAGTTGATTATGTCGTCATATGATTGACTAAGAAACAAAAGTCCTAGATTCATATCCGACGTTCGTTTCCGGGTTAGATTTATCTGGTTAAGAGCAACATTCCCTATAAAATACCATTTAACAAATTCTAATATCTAAAGCTGCGTTTACCTGGCACGCGGAATGCGAAAAGATGGTTGCGGAAACGGGATGCGGAATATACTTCAGATCGCTCTTTACTATTTTACTTCATCCATTTACCTGCAAGCGGTATGCGGAACGGCGGGATGCGGAAAAACCGATCGCTCGCTGTAGCGATTGTTCCGGACGGAAAAGATTCCTTTGCGGGATAGAGCACATGTAACCTAGCAACGAAAGGGTAATCCAAGTAGTTAAAGCTGATGCATCGTCTAAAATTATAAGAACCAATTTGTCGAAAAAATAAGGAAATCCGTAATATTATAATTAGATGTTGTTAGATTAGGACAAGGTATCATTTTTGTCTCGCCTGCAATGCAGAAGCGAGACATAGGGGTCACTCTTTCCGTCGTCGTCGTCGTCGTCGTAGTCGGCATTGTCGGCGTCACCATATCTGTACTTATGGTTAAGGTTTTTAAATATCAATATTTCTCATCATTGCCCCATCAGATCTTGCTGAAACTTTACAGACATCTTATCTATAATGTAGGGAAGCATACTCCATCAATATTTTTATTTTATTTTGAAAACATGGTTTTCGACGTAGAAAATGTACAGGTTTTTTTATGGTTAAGGATTTTAGAGATCATTATTTCTCCGCATTGACCCATCAGAATTTGTTTAATCAACTTATTTTTCAACACTGGCTCATCCGATCTCAATGAAACTTTACAGAGGTGATCTATTCTATATAGGGATGTGATCTACATAACAATAGATTTAATTTTGGATCATTTTAACTATTTTTTTCACGATTTTAGACTTGGACTTTTTAATGTGTTACGCAAGTGCTGTTTTGGCCAGTAATTATCGATTGTAATGCATCTCCTCTTAGACCATTTCAGCTAGAAACTTGAAACTTTAGGGATGATTGCGCATATGGACAGGGATGTGCATGACACTTTTGGAATTTTAGCATGACCCCATGGGCGGGGGTGGGGTGGGTGGAAGGGGGGGGGGGGGGGATGTGGGGTAAAAAATCATGTCGCATATCATTTTCAGGCCATTGAACAGTAGACTACAGTACAAGGAATTATATTCATCTTGAGTCACAAACTGAGGGTAGGGGCAGGGTCAAAAGTGGGCACCAATCTATTGTAATGCAACTCCTAGACTATTTCAGATAGAAACTGGAAACTTTCTGTATGATTACACATATGGCCAGAGATGTGCATGACACATTGGAATTTTGATATCACCCCCAGGGTGCAGGGGTGGGGGAACTGGTGGGCAGAAAATAAATTTTAGCAAATGTGGTCATGTCACATGTCATTTTGAAGTTTGTAGTTAGTAGACTACTGTACAACAAATTTTTTTGTTCTTGAGTCAATCTGAGGGCAGTGGCCAGGGGTCAAACTTATTTTTCAACACTGGCTCATCCGATTGCAATGAAACTTTACAGAAGTGATCTATTCTGTACAGGGATGTGATCTACAAACAATGGATTTAATTTTGGGGCATTTTAACTATTTTTTCACGGTTTTGGACTTGGCCATTTTTTCAACAATGGCTCACCGGATATCAAACAAATTTTACAGCAGCTTACTATGCAAGAAGTACTATCTGCATCATTACTAGCTTCATTTGGGGAAAAAATTCAAGATCAGACTCAGCAGTTTGGTAAAAGATTTCCATGTTTGATTGGTTAGACTTGTTTGTTGGTGCATTACTGAATATGTGTATTACAAACCATGCCAAGTTTGCTTTGCCAATCAACACTATCCATGCCTTTACAGGCGAGACATTGTACGCTTCAGCGTTCTTGTTAATCTAGTCGTCAGTATCCGCCATTTTGGATCTGCATCTAACGCCTCCATACATAAACATTTTGCAATGGTCTCAGTGGAAAGCTAGATATTAAAACGTAAAAAATGTGTTGTCGCTTTTGAAAGAAATTTGATAGAAATATTGCAATATCACCAATAAAAATCCAATAAAATAACGCAATGATACCGCGTGCAGGTAAATGGTACACGCAATATTTTACCCGCATTCCGCATACCCACTTTCCATTCTGCGTTCCGTATTCCGTGCCTGGTAAACGCAGCTTAAAGCGGTTCTTTATATCAGAGCATCTGCCTTTGGAGAATTAGGTCCGATCATGATTCTGATAAATCAAAGACAGAAAATGTACCAATATGCTAAGTGAGTGGTTCGTTTCTAGCTATACCCCGCCCATTTCTAGCTAAGCTCCACCAATGGTTTGCGCGTGTTGGGATTAATTTCTAGACATTGAACACTGAAGTCTCATAATCCCATTTTCAGGATAATTATACAGGTAATCTCGTGACTATTTTGAAACTAATTTGACTGGGACTGTTGCTGCCTACGCCAGCAAAAACTCGCAGTCAAATTACTTTCAAAATAGTGAACAGAATGTTTGCTACATTGTAAATTCATTAAAGACACACAATTCAGACACTTTCATGAGGGTCATATGTCAGACCTACGTTATTTTGATTGTGACGTCATCTACCAATTGAGGTATTTTATTATGGCGTGTGATATTTGAGTGACAGATCAGATCCCTCCATTAAAAGTCGATTGTCTACGTTAAATGGCGATTAATTGGCTAAGTTTGACCATTCACATCACGTGGTATATTAGTTGTTTTCATAATGGAGGAATTAAGTTTAGCTATGCCCCGCCCATCTCCAGCTAAACTCCACCCACACTGATCCCGTATTGGAATCGATCGATGCAGGCACTCTCTGAATCTCAATTTCCTGAAAACTATACAGGTAAACTGTTGAATATTTTGAAACTAATTTCACTGCGTGCTGTTGATGCCTATGACAGCAACAGCGTCCAGTCCCATAACAAAGTAACTCAGTCCGTCATCAATCAAGCGTTCGCGACGAACCTATCTGCGTCATTCATGACGTCATCATACACGTCACGTGCTTGATTATGACGTCATATGATTGATGATAAACAGGAAAGGTCCATTGTTTAGCGCCTGCTATGGTCGACTTCGTCATTCTCGTCGTTCTCGATTTCTTCATCACCAATCAAAAACAAAGTCATGGGTGGGTTTTTTTGTTGTCTTAATGTCTAATCTTGTAAAATGCAAATTATTGACGCACTGTAGTAGGTTACACCTCGTGGCGGTATACGCCCGTTACCGGGACTAATACCTCCAGTTATAAGTAGTTATATCACAATTGACAACTTTGACAAAACAGTGTGAATGTAGATGTATAACAGGCATGCATTTTAAAACACATGCATGACTGTTTACATTTTACCCGAGACCTTCAACATAGCGACAAATCGAATCAATTAGTATAATCATCCGGGTTTATTTTAATAGCGCGTTGCAATATGCCGTAAAACGCAACAGGTCATAATAACAGCGTTTTAAAATTAAAACGAATTCTGGGTGAAATCGTGAACTAGGAAATGTAAACGAACATTCGACAGTAGAATGGTTAATCCGATAGTAGGCGGTCATCGCATGAATGCTCACTTTACCGCCCGAGGGCAGTGATGGTAATAAAACCCATTAATCCGTTAACGCTTGAAATTCAAGTATCTTGATTTTGTTTACAGGGAAGTTGTTGAATATTTTGAAACTAATTTGAACTGGGAGCTGTTGCTGCCATAGGCAGCAACAGCTCCCAGTTCAAATTAGCTTCAAAATATTCAACAAAAAATTCCACAGAGCATAAAGAAATTTGTCGTTCTTGAGGTGTATAATAACCGAATGGTTAAATAGTTAAAAGAATCTTAAAATACTATATTCACTTGACATACATGTCTAATCATACGTGACAGCCTGACACAAAGCCATTAGAATTAAGGCTAGGTCGTGTATTCATTGTGCATTTTAAACATACTTTCATCTATAGTTAGTCAGTCACGGAAATACTCAACGCTAGGTCTACACAGAAAAAAGGTATGTCGTATTCAAATAATATTTAAATACTATACTCTAATATGTCTCCGATTGTAATATGCGACGATTTTAGGGCGAATCTCGTATAATCAGGAACATTTTCTCCGACGTAAAACTAAAAGCCGATTATCCGATGTTGAAATTCCGTTCATATACGTTTGCGCATAACCCAACATGGGCCACTTTAGCTCGTCCTATGCGATTCTTGTTAAGGAGTTTCCATGTCGGGCGTAGATACGAAATACATTGCGTTCATATTAGAGAATTACGTCGGCGTAACTACTTCTGATCAGTTAAATCAGCCGACAGCCGATGTATCCGAATAACAGCGTTCAGACTTAAGTTGTAATCGATGCATCGGTGTTACGCGGGAGTAACTGTATAATGTGATAAAGACAACCTTAAAGTCGTTATTAGTTTTCATAATACAGACCAATATTACGATCCATGTCTAGCTATTCTCCACCCATTTTCATGGGACGAATACCATTCACGAATACCATTCATGAGAAGTGTCAATGTATGTTGAATAGGCCTATAATAGTTGAACACGAATGAACGTTGAATGTCCTGAACCCAAACTGGTATGAGTTCTCTCGGTCTGGTTTGACCAACAGTTCTCTGTGCACCATTTGTTTTCCAACTATAAAAATGCTTTTCATAGCATCCAATCACATAAATTATAAGAGAATGTATGACAAATGTACGTGTAGGCTACGTTTGGTAAAATAATTATAAAAATGTATTTACCAACAATGAGGACTACCTATTCAACTGTCACACGTTTTCTATAAATTGTTAACACTTTCATGACGAAGCCGGCCTCTGTAGTGGTCTCTGAGGAATGTCCATTTGCAGGCCAAGAGAAGACTATTTTTGAAAACTTACCACTGGAATGACTGGCTCGATAACCGAGCCAGTCATTCCAGTAGTAAGTCTTCAAAGGTAGTCTTCTCTTGGCCTGCAAATTGACATTCAATAAGTAAATATTTAAATGTTGCGAGTCATTAAAGGGTTACTGTTAATTGTCAATAGGGAGTGGTGTAGGTACACGATTTTTTTTCCTAAAAATACAAGAACGTGTCTTAAAGGTGTATATTCACACCAGAATGCTTAAAGATAAAATTGTTAAATTTGTATACTTTTAGAGGCTTAAATTGTGTGCCTAGATGTAATGAAACCAAATAAATCTTAACATATTTTAGTTTCTTTACACATAAATTAATACAATTTTCTGGCACAAGTCACTAATTCAATTTCATACCTTGAAAAATAATAGCTTGTACGTTGTAAATGATCATTGTAAATGATCATATTGTTATGAATACTTATGATTAGTTTCGTTTCATTACATTGAGGTACATAATCTAAGCATCTAAAGGTATCCAATGTTTAAACAATTTTACTTTCAAGCATTCTGCTGTGAATGTGCACCTTTAACGTTTCAAGACATCAAAATTATGTCAAATTGTTCCCAAAATGTTCATCAAATCTCACTTGAATTGTATTGTCTTTACTTTGAGTCAATAAAAGAGCAATTGGTACAGTCTGGTTGTCTCATTATTATATTTCCATTTCTCTCATTGGTCGGTATCGGTCTTTAGTCTGTAGAACTTTTTTATTCTCCTGTTTCTACTCTCAGCGGTAACTTCCTTTATTCGTCAGTGACACCCCCCCCCCCACCCCCACCTCTACGTGCCTTCCCTGAGAATGTAGGGTACTGCGCCAGTAGAGCCAGATTAAGGCAATGGTTAATGCGGCTACATCCCCGCCGCATCAAATTAAGTCAAATTAGTTTCAAAATATTCAACTGCTTACCTGTATAGTTTTCTGGAAATTGATAGTCAGGGACTTGAGGGATCGACCGATCCTAACACGGGCGAAGTGTGTGTGTGTGTGTGTGTGTGTGTGTGTGGTGTGTGTGTGTGTGTGTGTGTGTGTGGGTGGGTGGGTGGGTGGGTGGGTGGATGGGTGGGTGGGTGTGTGTGTGTGTGTGTGTGTGTGTGTGGCTTAGCTATGATGGGCGGGGCCATGGCTAAAACTGAATTCCTCCATTTATAACGTCATCGTTTGAAGGCAATGCCTTCATCATCGTCCTATCGCAGGGTCTCGCGCTCACGCTACGCTCTCGTATCGAACGGCGAAGCAATGTTAGTGGGCGTATGTTAGTACGCTGGGCCTTCATCTGATCTATATGCTCAGTATATTCGTGGTGGTGATCCAGCATCCATAGAATGAATTATTTCCATACAAAACACAGGAATGCTTCAGACGTGTATGTAGGTCTATGTATTCGTACATACACACGCCTAGGCTTCTACCAGGGTTCCGTTTGCAATGACACCAGCTTCTATATCAACACTATCCTGCCATTAATTGCAATGGACCTTCCATTTTTAGCCATTCCCCGCCCATCTCTAGCTAAGCTCCACCCACACCTCGCTCATGTGATCGATCGATTGATCGATCTCTGAACTCTCTGACTATCAATTCCAGTAAACTATACAGGTAAGCTATTGAATATTTTCGAACTAATTTGACTGGGCACTGTTGCTGCCTATGGCAACAACAGCGTTCAGTCAAATTAGTTTCAAAATATTCAACAGCATCTCTATTAAATAGTAGAGACATACAATTCGCACAACGTGTCGTACTATTAAGAGTTAAAGACGGACCAAGTAGAATCATGTATGACGTAATGATTATGACGTCATCCTACACGCCACCACTTAGCTTACTGTGACGCCATATGACGTCAGTTTGATAGATGGATACACTGGAAAAGTGAATTAGCCGAAAACGGCATTTTAGAGATAGTTATGGAGTGGTTTTTTCCTCATGATGATCTTCTTGATGTGACCTCGTTGCTTCCATATAATTTTCACGACCTTCATTTTCACAGAAGAGCAATATTTTGTCAGTGTAGAACATTCTTTACTTTATTTCAACGGATTTGTCAAGCATGTCATCTCATAGGATGTAGACTTGCAAGTGAACCTTTAGATGGATGATGCTAGATTTGGTGATTTCACCACTTTAGGAAACTCTGCATGGTATGCAACGTGAACTGTTCCATTGACCATCATGCCGAGTGGAAAGTACCTCCACCACTCAAATCCCTTGCAGACGTTCAATATTGGGTGCCGTTTCGCCACTGACTTGGTTCGTGTTTCACTGACTTGGTTCGTGCCTGGTTCCATGGCTTATATGAGTTAGAGGAAGGGTTCAGTGTACCAGGCACGAGCCTGGTTCGTGAAATTCACTGCCGCCGTCAGTTCCATGCTAGCAAAGTGCATATTATCTGTAACAGAAGTATATCCATAGACCTATTATAGCTATTGACCGGCTATGACCCTCCCAAAGGAGGAATTTCAGAGTTCCGTATTTTCTCGCTTGATTTCGTTATATGAGAATATATTACTTGCAAAATCTTGTTTTTGTTGCGAATTCCACTACCTAGTTGAATAAAATGTCAGATTAATATAGCTAAACAAATTTTTAGATCAAATCCAACCATAAAGCAAACTGCCTATAGCAAATATTCATATTCTTGGCAACTTTAACTACAGGAAAAGTAATTTGCAAGCAAAGCTCAGCACAGCGCTTGGTGCCTCTTTATCTGATTCAGACGACCAAGTCTTAATTGATATCTTTAATGAATTTATTATGGAACAGCTCGTATCTTTCCCAACCCATGATGGAAATACGTAAGACTTAATAGCAACAACATTACATGGCCAATCAAGTAATATTCACTCCCCAGATATATTCAGTGATCACGATGCTGTTATGGCAACATAGTCTGCAACATGTCTGACAAAAGAAAACGGTTCTTTCAATATTCTAAAGGCGCCTATGGCACCATGCGTAAAGACACATTGAAGTTTGCAAGAACGAAGTACTTTATTGGTCACGAGAATACCAGTGAGGAGGAGATAAATTGGTAACTAATTAAGAATTTTCTAACTGAAACAACCAACAAAATGTTTCGAGTATGCTATCTCGTTCACAACAATAATTACCCTGGATAAACAACCAAAAAAGGGGTTTGATCGAACGCATGAGCAACCAGTTTTAAAAGCCTGAAGCCTGTTTTATAAGTCGAACTTTCTGTCCCGCTGCGCCAATGACAATTGGTTGATTTATATAGAGGACTCTTTTCAGGCAGATTTTTCTGGCACGGCACATGAGAAGTTCAACTTATAAATCGGGCCTGACAGTCTGCACCTAAAAAATAGCTCGAAGGCTCTGCGAATTAATAAAGAAGTTCTGGATTGCCACAACAACTTTGTCAATAATTGCCTCAGTGACATTAAAGCTGACTCACACCCATTTTGGAAGTACAACAAAAAATCTGATAAACAATTATCCTTCCACATTAGTTCAATGGAATTTTCGCAGATCCTGACCTCAGCAAAGGCGGATGGATCACTTAACAACCAATTTACTCCCGCGTTCACTGAAACAGCTTTCAGCGAAATACCATACACAATTCCTAAAACAAGCAAAATGGAAAATATCACTATCAAACCAAATGGAATTAAGAAATTACTAAATGCCTTGAAGACATCAATGGCCATGGGGCCAGACGAATACATCCGCGAAAACTCAAAGAACTGTCAACATCTGCTCTAAATTAATGAGCCATTTTGAGCCATTTTGAACATATAACATTATAATTAACAGACAACATGCGTTCCGTAAATTTCACAGTAGTGAAACTCAAATAATTAATGTCATCAACGATTGGGTTTCATCCATTGATATCCGGAACCAAGTTGACCTTTTTATTCTCGGCCTTGAAGTAACTTTGGCTACCTGTTCCACTTGAACTTTTGAAATTTAAATTCCACAAATATGGTGTGTCAAAAGACATACTAGATTGGATTGACTCATTCTTAACGGATCGCAAACAATGTGTAGTAGTCAATGGTGCTAAATCAAACGTTGCAGAGGTTGTGTCTGGTGTAGGCCTACTTCAAGGTACGGTTCAGGGGCCGCTATTGTTTTCAGTCCACATAAATGATGTTGTCCATGACATTTCCTCAGAGATCAGGCTATTTGCCGACAATTCACAATTCACCTTTCCAGTTTATCCATCGATCATCTGACGTCATATGACGTCATAATCAATTAGGTGAAGTTTCGAAATATTCGACATAATGTTTATTAAATAGTAAAGCCATACAATTCGTACGACGTGTCGGACTATTAAGCGTTAAAGACGGAGTATATCGAATCATTACGCCATGAATGATCCAGATATAGTCCGTCTTTAACGCTTAATAGTCAGACACGTTGTACGAATTGTATGGCTTTGCTATTTAATAAACATTATGTCGAATAATTTGAAACTAATTTGACTGGGCGCTGCTCTTCTTCTTTCTTCCTTTCGTTCGCTGATCCTACCACCAGTCCTGTAAGTGACTATCGACATGATCTTAAGCGCACTGGGCGCTGTTAATTTCAAAATATTCAACAGCTTACATGTATATTTTTCTGGAAATTGACAGTCCGGGAGTTCAGAGATCGATCGATCCCAACACGGACGTGATGTAGGTAGAGCGTAGATTCAGATAGGCTGGGCATAGCTAAAAGTGGAAATGTCCATTTTGTATGTTACATTAATGACCCGAAGGACTGCGAAGCTCTCCGACAATACATAAGCACGTTAGGTTAGACTACAAGCTAAAAGCAACCAGCTTACGTTTTGTCTAATCAGTAAAGTACTTGGGCGTTAGCGTCTCAAATGACTTAAGCTGGAACAAGCACATCACATATACATGCAGCAAATCGTACTTTGGAAACCATATTGTGGGAATGTAGGAATCAAGGTTAGCGTGTATCCTGTTTAACTTTATCCTATATATTCAACAGCTTTCAGACATGTATGCTTGTCCTGAAATGGCAAACACTGGGATAATAGTTGTGGAAGGGTTTAACCCGTTCATGACGAAACCGGCCCAAACCGGCCTCTGCAGTGGTCTTGGGGAATGTCCATTTGCAGGCCAAGAGAAGAGTATTTTTGAACTTTTACCACTGAAATGACTGGTTCGGTAACCGAGCCAGCCATTCCAGTGGTAAATTTTCAAAAATACTCTTCTTTGGCCTGCAAATGGACATTCGATAAGTAAATATTTTTATTTTTCAAAGAAATGTAGTCATTAAAGGGTTAAAGTTTTATGGCCGGAGAGACATAGGCCCATATTCATTTTCCCTGTATATGATGATGATGAGTCGGTGATTTTATATTTATGCACGCTTCCACGGATAATCTAGACATTAAAACGGCATTTAATAAATTAAAACATACATTAACCTTTCACCCTTACTCATCAGAGATGGCCAAATTCTTTATGAGGTAAGAAACATTTTGTTGAATATTTTGAAACTAATTTGGCGGGGTGCTGCTCCGGCCGATGCCAAACACAGGTTCAAGGTAAATTAGTTTGAAAATATTCCACGGAATTTTGCATAGTTGTCCTGAAATTGAGATACTAGAATATTTGGCGTGACGGGTTAAGCGAGTGGTAGAGTCGTTTATCCGCTGGCCATGGGGTTAGGCTTAAAGCGGTGTATTTTTGCATATCTTAAAGTTGCCATGATATGTTAAAATATCCACTGTTGACGCCTACCAGTAATATTATGTTATCAATAAATTTCCGTTTTCGGTAACGCTGCTATGAATCCAGGTGTTTGTAAGACTCGTCTAACATTCCTGACGCGCTATAAACGTATTCGCTCAGTACATAGAGCTTAGAATTCAATAGAAGTTATTGGTTTGGTTTGCGTCTATCAAGTCCCTGATTCCAGGTCCCATTCAAGTCATATCAAGGGTGGTGTTTTATTGCAGTATATCGCGCCATTACGGCTAACTACCAATTTATGCTCCTGGGTAAAGAGAGGGAACGAGGTAATGCGATAACCCGTGTTTCCAACTACGGCGTGATAGCGCACAGCTCAGATGCGAACCGGGGTCTTTAGTACGCCTGAGTGCTATTCAACACGCCACTCCGCCTCCGATATGATAATTCGATGTGCTTGGAGAATCCTTTTATAGCCGGTCAAGAACGGGTGCGAACCTTGTTTAAAACATCAATAACCACGTTAGCTGTAGGGGCTAATGCATTGAGTACTTTCACATGTCATGACAGCTTTCTAAAGCTACAAGAACCAGTATGTTATCGGGCAAAAATAACCTCCTGGAATATTAAAGGATAACTAACTTCATCTCTCGATAACTATGTAGGTGGTATAATAGGCTACTCGTAAACTATGCATGTAATTACACGCTTTTTATTATGGCGCTAAAGAAAGATATTCGGTCTTTAGTAGCCAAATGTTGGTACATTTATACAGCCTATGGTGGCTGTCATAGTTTACTTTTCAACCAATCAGAAAAATCCTAGCGTGCCCGCCTCGGTATAAACGTTCGGCCATAGAGGCGCCAGCTATAGTTTGGCAATTTCGTATAAAAGCAATCAGACAGGTAATCTGTTGAATATTTTGAAACTAATTTGACTGGAAGTTGTTGCTGCCAGTCAAATCTGTTTCAAAATATTCAACGGGATAAGTATGGCATAATAAAGAATGTAATGCATTGGCACTTGCATGGGATCACACACTATCGCTTGAGGAGACAAAATGGTGGCGATCACTGATCAACATTTACGCAATATTACAAAGCAGATAATTGTGATACAGATAAGGGAATATGACAAGATATGAATGCTGTGGAATCTATAAACCATAATCTATCGGTACAATACAACATCTGAGATGAGATCAGCATCCCTTTAAACTTTCGAATGATACATAGTATTACCGAGTAATCATGGTCAGCTTATTGGTACTTTGTGGATAATATTTGAACCTGATGGACTGATGTAAAGAAATGGATACTCTCAGAGATATAGGGCCTACTATCCGATAATATTTTGCACAAATTAATTGTAGTATAGTACAGCTCATAAATAAGTTGTAATGTTTCCAGAACAAGTACAGAAACATGTTAGTTAGTACAACTTTGAACACAACGTACGAAATGTTCTATTGAATGTTATGAGCATATTTGAATTGAAAGACATTGCTGCCTTAGCCTGCAATGCCTTTCAATCCAATTTTGTTTAAAATAGTTCAGATTTAGTAGTTTTATTTTGTTTTGGAGTGATCTGTACCGTACTTGAAAATTACGTGGTTATTGATGAAATATTAATACCCATCTTCCACCCATCACATCCCATCAATTCATCAATTCCCCAGTTAACTCGGAAATGTAGCATACCCATCCCGATATTACAGTGTTAGTCTTATGTGACGTTGTACAGCAAAAACATTTCTTCATAATCGGCTACAAGGATGCATTTCTTGCTATTCCCCGCCCAGTTCTATGGAAGTTCTAAGAACCTGAATTCTAAGAATCTAAATTTAAAGCAAACTATACATTTAAGCTGTTGAATATGCTGAAAATAATTTGGTTTGATGCTATTGCAAGATATAGAGATGGGATATGCCGACGATGTGGATTTCATAGACGTGGAAAAGAAACACCTTGACGAACTTCTCTCAATAGCTGCAAGTAAACTAAAAATTGAGAATCTCTTTATGAATGAATCCAAAACAGAGTTAACCTACATATACCTATCTACAAAGAGTTAAACTAAATAAAATGACGATCCACTTTGTGGCGGCGAACCATGGAGGAATGGTAAAATCATGAGCTCACTGATTTTCAGTACAGCTGACATTGCACCACGCTGCGTCATGGGTAACATAGCTTTCCAGTCTTTCTGGAAGCTATGGTTCCGTAGATCACAGATTCCCTTGGCAAAAAGACTAGTTTTATACATTGCAAACTGCGTATCCTTGATTCTGCATAACTGTAAGAGCTGGGCAGCTCCAAAAGCATCTCTAGAAAACTTGATTTGATGCCTGTCACCGCAAACACCTACGCACCATCACTGGACACCGATAGGCAGACAACATAATTTACAATGATGCACTATGGCAGCTATGTAATACATCGCCTCTGTCTGTAAAAGTCGCCCAGCAAGGATTGTCCATGTTTGGCCATATGCTAAGGATGCCAGAAGACACACCAGCACAGAGAGCCTTGGAATTCGCCCTACTCGGAGCCAACAAATACAAAGCCAGGAGAGGACGTCATTGCATAAATCTGTTAAGCGGTCTGTCTACCAGGTGACCTCAAGAAAGCAGACCTTGGTGCACTCAAATTAAGAATGGACCTAAGGATGCTAAGGATTTCGGCTGAGGACAAGACACAGTGGGCAAAAGCCAAGCAGTGCCGCTGTAGGATGTTTCTAGTACACCAGCCGCAGAATACAGTAATCATACATACATGGCAGCAACAGCGCTCTCTCTCTCTCTCTCTCTCTCTCTCTCTCTCTCTCTCTCTCTCTCTCCATCACTCTCATCAAGTCAACACAATGTGTCGCCCACGGGAAAACCCACCATACGGGACGACACCGCTAAGATGCCTATCCCATACGACGCCTCTGCGTCAAGATGTAGGCCTACATAGAGTTACATAAGTTACTTACATCGATGTTATTCAGTCACTGATCTACACAAAGTGAGAAATCAATCTAAATAGCAAATGTCGAAGACTTACTGAAAGCAGATTGTTTATACAGAAGCCATCGGCATCCTTTGAAAGGATAATATCATTATACAGACCTCTGTCTGGTAGTCACTACAGAGCGATTAGCATCGGCGTAAAGATGTGTACAATGCCATGGTATACGGGTCAATGACTGCCTTATCGTCGTCGTAATGCCTGCTCTATTAAAAAGTTTTTTTCAAATGAAAACGTTGCATATATCGGCAGAATGGCGGCAATGATAAGAATAGATTTCTCCGTCATCGCGTCTTCGCAAATTACCGCGTTGACCATTTGAACTCCGACTCCCGGCACTCCCGCCAACGGTGGTAGGGGAGGGGCGGGGTGAAATGTAAATGTCCTCTTGCACTCTGCAATCAGATGGGTAACTCACATACCAAATTTGGTTGAATCCCGTTCAACGGTTTCAGAAGTCTTACGTTGCAATCGATATTTTGTCATTTCAATCACACACACACGCACGCACGCACGCATACATGCACACGCTAGACATGGGCACTTAGCTAGAGATGGGCGGGGAATATCTAAAATTAGACTCCTCAGTTGTATTACAGCGTAATAAGCTAACACTAATACTAATAAAAGTCGTAATACGCTTAAATTTGTCAGAAGCCTTCAGAAGCACTAAGCGATCACAGCGCCTATTTTATAGCAAAAGGATACAGCTAACATTCAAAGCCTGTTAAAATCTGATTATAACTTGCAAGTAAAAGAAACAAATTCCTTCAAATAATAACACTACTTTGGAAAATTATTTCCGTATATAAAGCACATTGTATTTCGGCTTGAACAAAATAAAAGAAGCTTTTTGATTTGGTATCGTTTACTCTTTGAATCCAGAATTAATGTGCAATGTACGAAATATTGTTGAATATTTGACACTAATTGGACCGCCGTCGTAGTCGTCGTCGTCGTCGTCTTTGTCGTCGCCGACGACATTAGGAACGTCGTCATCAGAATTGTGTTTTGATCACCAGTATTATCTTGTCTTCTCCTTCTTATTTCTTTTTCTTTTATTTTAGGTGCCGATGATGTACAAAGCGTTCAGGACATTCAGTTTCCTGACGTGTGTAGCTTGTGGCCTGCTAGTAGCCACTGCTAGTCCAGGTAAGACATTGTCATTTTCCTCCGACACACAAGTTATGCATCGCTAATGAACGTAGTATGTTTTAACACTTTAACACCCATATCAGCCAAAAGCGATAACCGATCCAGTCATTCCAGTGGTAATTTTCTAAAATAGTCTTCTTTGGGTCAAGGGATATTGAAAACAATAATCAAAATGGCTGCGCGACATCTGTAGAGGGCGCATGGTGTAGCGTGAAAAGGCGAGTCAGGGAGAACACGCAGACTGCACAAGGGAATACGCGGTGTGATAGACGTGGGGAAGATGATGAGCAGAGCTGTTTAGGTTGGTGGGATGATGAAGGAGAGTGGGAATAACTTTTCACGGTGTTAAGGTACTATCTCTGTAAGTAGGCTATTACGCATTTTACACTATGCAATAAGGGTTAAATTAAGCGGCACACTTGACACGTGCGTATTATCAGATTACTCAGCCGACTCAAGATACCGTTATAGCGTGTGTCGCAGGCAGTGTAAATAATTTATATTCCAAGAAAACATATGATATGATAATATTGCCGGAACCACAGAACCGATTGTAATAATTCTGACACCTACCTGTAGCTGCAAATTCGAAGATGTATCCAATGCTAGGGATGTTAGAATCGGCCTAGTGGTTCAAAAGTGCACGGATCGACCGGACGGGTACGGACCGTCCCAGCTAGGCCGGGTATGGGACGACCGTTCCGGGTACGTTCCAAGCACGCCCCCCCCCCCGCCCCCTGAGTAGGATAGTGCGCGTGTATAAAGCCCTATAAGAGAGGTTTCGTTAGTCAGTAAGAGTGCGTAGCAACACGTGTCAGTATTGGGAGAGAGTGTATGATTATAGTGTACAGAGTTGGTACTAATGTTTCTTTAAAGCACACTATTCTCGTTGTTCTTGGTACCACGCAGGACCGGAATGAAACGAGGATTACAGAACTTTTTACCTTTTTTAAAATCGGACCAGAAATGGCCGAGTTATCATTAAAAGGCTCGTTTAAATTATCTTAAGATATTGCTTTGACGTCGTAATTGCGTGTATGTATTAAATGAATGGGGAATGCGCTGTTCACGTGATAGCCACGTCACAATTTCTAGCTGCACGCTGATTGGCTACTGCTCGCCCTCTGATTGGCTGGAGCGTCCTGCCTCTGACGTCACGAGTAGTATAAAAGGAGCCAGAAATCGATAATCGAGACTGCTGGACCAGCGCAGTGCTAGATGCGGGAGAACTGCTGACTGACTGTGGTACATACACCACAGCAGTGCCATTCGGAATTGAGATCTCCTGCACGGTGAGCAGTCCTGAACATCCGCGATACAATTTTGGAAGCTCCCGGACGGCCATCCGGGGGCAAAATAAATTAATATAAGAACTCCCGTTTCCGAACTTTCATAGAGAACCCTCCTGCTTATGGGCCTTGCGGTCCCGACGTAATACTATAGGATGTAGAGCTGATGTGATTCTTGGTGGGTAACCCGCTGGATCTTCCGGACCAAGCTGAAAAGTGATATCAAACTTTCACGCTGCATGTCGCATGTATTAATTAACTTTTAGACCACAGTCTGGTGGGACTCTGCTCCGTGCGTCGCAAGAGCTATGCGACATATCCCGCACCGTTTACCCAGTTTAATGTACATGCATATTTAATTACAACTATAGCCCTCCATGTTAATGGGAAGCTTTCAAACTACCGTCGCTGGACAGAAACCTTATAACAAACTGTGTAAATTATGTATCAGTTATTCGGATTGTCTAGTGGACATCTTTCTCTAGCTGTTTTTCTTCACCATCTTGAGGTTGAACCGCATCAACAGTCTGCTTGCAGAAATCTTCACTGCATTCAGGATCGTGCCATCTCGCACTACACAAGGGTAGCGTCTCAATTTCCATGATTTATGGACTCTTGCTGTATCGATGACCAATAGGTACTCAAGTAACTATACTATTGTGCATTTCAGTATTTCCGTAAAAGGTACTGATGACTAATAGTTACCTACCAGGTCTTTTCGACCACATTTTTATACTTTCTGTTTCTTATTGTATATGTTATCTTTATTTCCGGGTGCTCTCAACTTACAAGCACTGTGCGGTCTTATGACCTGAGATATCATTAGTACTGTATTAGTTAGTTATGTATATGGCAAGTAGCCATCCTAGTTATTATGTTGTGTTTATATGAAAACTCTACGATGCAGTACACTAGGTAATACTATACAGCAACATTATATCCGCATCACTATATTCCCACAGCATCAATTTTACACTGAGGTCACTGATCATGCTCACCATGCTCGAGCCTGACGTGATCGACTAAACCTGGCTATTCTAGCTCGATAGGATAGGTTTAAAGTAGTTAGGGACAATCTCTCCATAAAAGACAAATTGTGTACGCCTCTTTTCGGGCTGTAGTGGATATGTAACACCACACACCGGCTAGATTGTGTAAAAGTGGCCAATTGCCTTAGGGCCTCTTATTAATATCGAGTGATTGTCTCTTTCTGCACTCCCCCAGCCTCTCGGCTTAATAATTGTCTGGACTCCCAACCGACACGTTGGCAGGATCGAACTCTGGGAAGCTATTGGGATTTCCGAGTGGTGATAACTAAAGTGTTGATTTACATACACCTCCCCCTGTATCTTCGGATACCAGTTAGTTTAGATTCCCCCGCCAATGTAGGAAGCCTGTGACAAGAATTTATATATTATGTAACACTGGCCTGCAGTGCATCTCTGAGCATTCTGGAACATAACCCTAACGACAGGTCAAATGTTAATTCCACCACACACGGGTGACGGACAAGATGCAGATCTCCATCCAACTCGTTGTAGTGTCTGGGCGAGGTCTTAGAACCCACAACGCCCTCACGGGAAGGTCATTATGGACGGATATCTTTCTTTTACTCCCCACCATAGCTACTACTGTGCTTTCTAAATTGCTTTTGTGAACTGTGACCCGTCCTAGTGATGTTATATGTGGTTGCGGGACGATGGTAACCGGATCGTCATATGATTCGGGAGCTATTGCTCCATAACATGTACCCACGCTGTTTGTCTGAGGAAGATGCTATGCGGGGCGACCTTCGGGAAGCTGGGCATCTTCGCCAGTTTGATGTATGTGTCAAAAGATTGGAAGCGTATCTAATAACTAAATGGTAGGTTAGAATGTAGCGGAAGGCCAACATAAATAAAGCAGCAAGTACCAATACAGTATCTTTGGACCTACATAAGACGGTGACCTACGAATTCTTTGGAAATCATCCAACCCGTCTTCATGTAAACCAGTATGCATCACATTAACTATGGCTTCACTAGGATTGACCAGCACTTAGCTTTTTGTTTGAACAAAAGAGTTGCCCTTTTTGCCAGCTCTTTTCATCCGCTTCGGCGTTGAAGGCATTTTCCTGTGACGGAGGCCTGCATGAGGCACTTTCCTCTCGCAACAATAATATGTTGCGTGTGTTAGGGGTTTAATCAGTTTATATTAAACTATTCAAGTAGCCTCGTGGGGGATGCCTCTGCAGATTTACAAATCTGTGTGGTACCTTCGGCGAGACCATGTAGAAAGAACACCAGGTGGCTCTATGTACTGGAGTATTTTGTTCATTTACTGTCAAACGAGTAGCATTGTTTGTACAGTTATTCTTCCTTTTTAATTATATCATCATGTCCAGACTTTTAAATTAGTTAATGGACCGACATACCGGTGACATGAACAATTGGGACGAGACTGTGAGGTTTAAAAGTGCTGAGCTACCATCCTATCAGCCCACAAGCTGCATATGCAAGACCATGGAGCGCATCGTCAACCAGCGGATGCAGTGGTACCTGGAGTCGGAGAACATTATAGTTTCAGAGCAGGCTGGCTTCAGAAGATACAGGAGCACAGAAGATCAAACAACACATCTTGCACAGGTCATAGAGGACACTTTTCAAGACAAGAAGGTGATGCTAGCTGCCTTTATCGATCTGCAAAAGGCATTTGACAAGGTGTGGAAGGATGGCCTCCTCGTGAAGCTCCGGCGCACAGGCATCGGTGGCAACATGTTCCGATGGACCAAGTCATACCTACACAATCGCAGAGCTAGGGTGCTGGTGGATGGACAAGCTGGACAGAATGTATTGCTGAGACAAGGGGTACCTCAAGGCGGAGTATTATCACCAACTCTGTTCATACTCTTCATTAATGACATTGTAGCAGAGCTGCCCAATGGGATCCAAGCAGCCCTCTATGCAGATTACCTCGTACTCTGGTGCACTGAGGAGTACACAACGACTGCCACGTACAGAATGCAGCTCGCCTTGGACAGAATTACAGCTTGGGCCAATCGATGGTGTATTACCATCAACAAAGAAAAATCATCAGCCATGCTATTCTCACTGTCCACCAAAACCAAGGTTGGCAATCTGACACTGGGCGGTACTCCACTCGAGTACGAGGACAAGCAGACATACCTGGGAGTCACCTATGACAGAAGATTAACATGGAAGGAGCACATCCAGAACGCAGAGGCAAAGGCCAGAAGAAAGCTAAACATCATGAGGAAGCTGGCAGGAACAAAGTGGGGTGCCAATGAAAGGATCCTCAAGACCATCTACCTAGGTGCCGTACGACCACACCTTGAGTATGGATCCAGCTCATGGATGACAGCAGCTAAATCTCATCAACAGAACCTCGACAGAGTATAAAACCAGGCACTGCGCATCATCACTGGTGGAATGAGATCAATACCAATAGAAAAAATGGAGCAGACAGCAGGCATCCCCCCACTTAGCAAAGGAAGGGAATAAAAAGCACTGATCCAAGCTGCAAAGTTCAAATCGTTCAACAACAACCCTATGAAGATCAGGCAAGCACAGCTGTCATCAGGAAGACTTAAAAGATCAAGTTTTGTGAAAGAGACAAAAGAACTTCAAGGAAACACCAAGAAATGTTGCCAGCACAAATAGAGGACCCAAACCACACCCTTGATCCTCCACCCTGGGAAAACAAACTAGAGAGCATAGCTATTCGCACCACAGTACCTCATCTCACAAGCAAAGATGAACACAGTGATGTGAGCAAGAAGGCCCTGACCCTAGCTATGCTGGAAGAAATGTACCCTCAGGAGACATGGATAAGGATCTACATAGATGGATCAGCCAAAGATGCAATTAGGAGCGGAGGTGCCGGACTGCACATACAGTATCCAAACGGACAACATGAGTCAGCTGCAATACCGACAGGCAAACACTGCACAAACTACAGAGCTGAGGTCGAATCACTGGTCCATGCAGCTAATACCACCAGCAGAACAGCAGACCCTATTGCACAGATTGTCTTTTTATCTGATGCCCGCTCCGTCCTTGAGGCTATCACCAAAGGTAAGCTGCCACAACTTGAAGAAGCACTACAAACCATCAAATGCTTTCGGATAGCATTGCAGTGGATCCCCTCACACTGTGGAGTCCAAGGAAATGAGGAAGCAGACAAGATGGCAAAGGTGGGTGCAGAAGAGAATCAGACAGAAAACATGGTTACACATACAGAGATGAAGACTATCATCAAGTCACTCTATAGAACACCTCAATCAGAAGATGCCTACCATCATCTCTCGAGGCCAGAGCAAGTGACCATTTTTCGTCTCAGAACAGGACATAACAGACTAAACCAACACATGTACAGGCGGTTCCACCTTACGACATCGCCCGCTTGTCCTTGTGGAGAAGCAGAACAGACCACAGAGCACATACTTCAATGTTGCAGTACGTATCAGCTGCTGAGAGAAGAGATCTGGCCTTTGTCAACCTCTTTTCTTGAAAAGCTGTATCGGCCTGTGGAAGAACTGCAGAAAACCACAGATTTCATCTTGAGAACGGCTCTCCAAGTGTGATACCAGCGATCGAAAAGAAGAAGAAGAAGAAGATCTCAGCGGCAATGGTCGCACGACCCCGCTGGAACATGATCGTTCCACTGGATCTAGAGGCCGGTCTTTGTACCTTCCGGACAGTTGCGATACTGGATCCATAACCCCGAGAATCGTAGCTAACCAGCCCTCCCGCATATCCTGTACATGTGGTGCAACGGAGTGGAGCAACATGACGGACCAGCGCATACCCCTATGCCCCCCCCCCACCCGCTAGCTACAGTACACTATGTGGGAAAAGCTAAGCCAGCAAAATTTCAAACAAATATTTCAGGATGCGCTCTTTCCATCATCCCATATCAGAATGAGTATTACAGCTACAATGACAGAATTTGATGTGCCGAAGCTTTACAATGTTATCACATAACGGGAAAAATTCCATCAGATATCTTAATTATTGCAATTACTACAGCTTGCCGGGCAATATTGATCAGCGATGAAATTTTATGTCAAAATGTTAATTCATTTGGTAATATCTCTGGCAATATTCACGTGAGCAAAATTATAATTGGTCAGGCAAATAGCCATTTTTTTTAGCTTTAAGCACACTCCAATTTAATGACAATACGCAAAGATAGAGTCTGCGAGACAAAAACCATCTCATGCTGAATTTTACCAAAAATGATAACATATTCTCAGATCGTATCTTAGATGAATAATTTTTTTTATATATTCCAGTCTTTTGTACCGCTTGTCCAATATTAACATCCATTAAATCATATTAATCTCGAGGTCGGCACCTATTTAGAGATCATAGAATCATTGGAATCACTTCAACGCTTCGCTTGCTATTATCATTTACGAATATACTTCCTTAAAATATATATCCGCATCTATTGGCCTCGCTCCTCCAGTCATGGCAATAGCGGTGGTGCGGGGCTGACGTCGCTAAACGCGATAAAATGCTAGCGCTCCTATGTGCGAAAAATTGTCAATTTTACCGACTTTATCTAGCGATAGTTGGTTACGCTATTTCTATCTGGTTATTATTCTGGCGAAATTTCATTAAACATGTAATAATCTTTTAAATAAAGCTAACTTTTTATCATCCCGGTATTGTCCCTTAAGTTGGTCTGAGATTAGGGAGATTTGGAGTTGGTTAGATTGGTCTGAGACAAGGGGGAGTGAAGGTTGGCTAGGTTGGTCTGAGATCAGGTAGAGTGGAAGTTGGCTAGGTTGGTCTGAGATCATGGAGAGTGGGAGTTGGTTAGGTTGGTCTGCGAACGGGTAGAGTGGGAGTTGGTTAGGTTGGTATGAGATGAAGGGGACTGGTAGCCGGTTGTAGTCGTGTATAGGAATGCGGAGAGTTAGGTTGATATAAGTCGATGGAGAGTAGGAGGGCTAGCCTAGTGTGAGGGGAAGTCAGTGGTAACCGTTCAATATATATGTTAGAGGAGGTAGAATTGGAGTCGATTCCATTTTTGTTAGGGTGGGTGGAGGGTGAGTGTCCATTAGATTTTGTGGGAGAGGAAAGAGGATGGGAACAGTTAGCCTGAAATGAGAAGAGCGATGCTGGGAGGGTTTATGTTAAGTCAGTGCATAGTGTGAGGGTTATGCCTGCTTGAAAGAACGGCGAGCACAGAGTGTTGGGATTGACTGATGGGAGAGAGGGTGGGCTGGCTTAGGCTGGCGTGAAGGAAAGGAGAGTTGGAAGGGGAGGGGTATGTTGATGTGAGAGGATTGACAGTGGTAGATGGTTCATCTGTATTGAGTTGTTCACCTTTCATATTACTACTTCAGCCTCGGCCTTAAACCAGTTAAACCCGTGTTGTTCATTCCCATGCCAAAATGGTGGCGTGTGTGTTGAGCAGAAATCGGGTGGCTACACTTGCGACTGTTCTGGGACTGGACTTTCTGGTGCTCATTGTGACGAAGGTAAGATGTTACCAAATTTAAGATGAAATGTCATGGTCAGGTTTAGCCGACAACCCGAGTATGTGCTCCATTTACTATAGTTCCTTGATAACGCAGGTTACTGGGACGGAACGCGACCAATACCGGGCAGTATTGGCCCGCCATTGGTCCAGTACTGGCCCAGTAACCTGCGTTATCAGCTTCATGCCTACCCTACCATAGCTCGTTCAAATTCATGTCAACATAGGTTTGTGCAATGGCTGTCGAATTTATGCCGAGTTTCAAAATGGCGGCACCCATAGAAAATAACGTGTGGACGGACTGTGATATCGTGCAAATTAAACTGAAATGCAATTTGATTTTGAATGAAATAGCATGTATTTTGGAATGCTATATCATTTGTCTTAGGTGGTGTTCACACTAGAGTGCTAAGCAGAAGTAAGTCCGATCGATTACAAAGATTCACTTACTTTTCAAAACTTGTGGAAGTGTGAAAAAACCGAAATTTTATGATCGATTAGACGTAGTGTGAACACCGTCTAAGAATGAAATGTTATTTGTTTTACAACGTGATGTCATGTGATTTAGCCTGAGATGTTATGTGATTTTGAATAAAAATATCATGTGATGAAGACGAAAATGTTAAGTGTTGTAAACCATCGTCTGATTTAGACCGTGTGTGAATGTAAAATATCATTTGAACCACCTGAATTATAGGTTTCAAATAATTAAGATACGGTTTCTTGTTTTCATCATCCGGTACCGATTTTCAATATTGCCTATTTAACTGGGGTTTTTCCAGAAATATCACGAGATTTCGATTTACACCACTGCTCTTCATATGGCCATTCTTAAGTTTCCGTGTGAAACTGATTCGATCAATGCGCATGTTCAGCTCACAATCATAATTAATTAAAATAGAGAAATGCCGATTACGATTTTGTTTGAGTGGCTGATGATGTTTTTATATTCTTTACCAGTCTAAAGAAATTTGATTGAAAATCGTTCATTCCTCGACGACTTTCTGTCTCATTGTTTATAAATTTCAGTTCATATAATTGACAGGTTCTCTCTGGCACACATTTATATCTTGGCTAACACCGGGCACGGAAACAGTACATCACCTGCTGGTCAATCACAAATGGCTTTGGGACGTCGTCAGCTCAATAGATTATGTC
Organism: Chaetoderma sp. LZ-2023a; assembly: GCA_034401795.1. NCBI lineage: Eukaryota > Metazoa > Mollusca > Caudofoveata > Chaetodermatida > Chaetodermatidae > Chaetoderma > Chaetoderma sp. LZ-2023a. Next base: position 117,115,770 of record CM067359.1, read on the forward strand.
AGAGGATACGTCATGAAACTTGTCTATTTAGGTAAGGTGGGGAGGATGATGACGGTGACAACGACGAAGAGGAGGATGACGAGAAAGACGAGCACGATGGGAAAGACGACGACGGACGGCGACGGCGGCGGCGACGACGATGACGAGACAGTAATCTCACTATAATCTTCACACCATCATCGATCAGTGGGCGAACAGTTGATTGATCAATCCACCATAGTACAGCTCAGAAATAACTTAACATGTTTCTACTACAAAAACAGAAAAATATTAGTTAGTACAATTTTGAACACGATGTACGAAATGCCCGGTTGAATATTGTGGCCTTAATTAGATTGGAAGCCATTGGTGCTTAATGGCTTCCATTCAAATTAAGTTCAAAATATTCAACAGTACGTTTCGGTTTTGTAAACATACTACGTTATTTCTGAGCTGTATTGTACAGGCGTTACCTTCAACACGTTCTTTGTGTTTTGCAGCACGATCTCGACAAGTGGACAGCCCTCCAGTATACAACCCTGATCATGATTACGTAACACTAGAAGCAGCTACGAACACCTCCTATTATGCAATGGTTCTTCCTCCTGTTCCAACAGACTGCCCCACGCAGATGGGTGTTGTAGGTGAGTGACTTATTCGTCATTGTAGATCAATTTCGATTGGCTAACCATAGTCAACTATAGTTTACCAGACCCCGCCGAATTTGAAGTAGTGGCTTGTTTGCTCGAATCGGACAGCCTTACGAGCTTGGATGCAAATTGTTAATGCGAAATCAGTATAAAATTCCAAATTGGCGGATAGTCCGCTCTTGCCACGGTTAAATGCATATAAATGTGTAAATATTTCTTTAACCAATTTAGGCATGATAAAATACTACTTTCCTACTGCGTACCAATGTTCCCAAGGCCTGTTCTTCTCCACTTTCTTTTCTTTTATATAGACAGTGTTTGGCCTTTCACAGGACAAAAGTATCCATTTTCGTAGCCCATCAAAATAATCGATTTTGCTACCGTGTAAATAGTTAAACAAGACTAGTACCCGACTCCAAATTTCTTATAATTGTAATTCAATGGGGAATCTGGTATAGTTAACCACCCAGCGTTTGGCTGGGTAAAGCCAAATGCACACGTTCAATCAATCGTGTTCAGAGGCGTGCCTTCTCGATCTTGTATCGAAGGAGATCTCGCGAGATACGAATGACGTTCAGTAACTCCACTAGCACAATGCCATAACTCTCACATGGTATAACGATGGCATGCTTAAAAACAGAGCTGACTAACGAGATACGAATGTGATCGTATTTACATGTATATCTATTTTCTCCCTTCCCAGGACCAGAGAAGCTCCCTGAGGTGGACGAGGTGGTCAAGAAGCTGTTCGTTAGGAAGAAGTTCCTTCCAGAGCCCATGGGATCTAGCGTTCTGCTCACCTTCTTCGCCCAACATTTCATTCATATGTTCTTCAAAACAGATAGAGAGAAAGGAGCTGCGTTCACGTGGGGTGGGCATGGGGTATGTATGCATCATGCACGCGTGTGAACGTGAATCATCTATAATATCTATGTGAAGTGAACATATGGTATGTATGTAACATTCTCGTGGAGTAAACATGCTGTGTTTCACGTTGAACTGGACACAGTAGCGCTGGGATGAATTGTTGGTTGCGTGGGCCACCTTGCGGTGGGCCATCCCCTCACACGAATGTGTGCTATCCGGGGTACCTCGGCTGGAAAATATTGAAATCTAGATGTTCTTAACACTGGGCACTAAGTGCGTAAGATCCAATTTGGAAAATATGTGGAATGGCTAACATTCACGTGGTGGTACATATGTGATAAGTCTAACATGTGATATGTGTCACCTGGTGGTAAATATGTGGTATGTGTCACGTGGTGGTAAATATGTGGTATGTGTCACGTGGTGGTAAATATGTGGCATGTGTAAGAGTCATGTGGTGGTAAATATGTGGTATGTGTCACGTGGTGGTAAAGATGTGGTATGTGTCGCGTGGTGGTAAATATGTGGTATGTGTCACGTGATGGTAAATATGTGGTATGTGGGTAACACTCAGGTGTGTGGACATGTGCTATGTATCCATAATAATCACAAGGAGGAACACTGCCTATGCTATGTGCGTAATTTTCACGAGGGTCGACCTGCAGTAATCATCAAAATCCACGTGGTGGTACACGTGAGGTATTCTAACACATTCACGTCGAGTGGGTTGTCGCTGCGTACCCAATATGCATATGTCTATGTTAAAACATCAGCGCTTCCTCTTTGGCCAGCCACCGTTTTTTGTACTCAGCCAGAGGCTGGTAAAATCAGGTTATTCGTGGTCTTCAGTGTACCCAATCTTGCTTCTTCTACGTCAGCACATAGTACATTTAATAGGGTTGTGCTATGACGACCTCTACGGTCTGAATAGGTTTTTGGCACCGAGTGGTTGGTGTCATTCGGGGAATTTGCGGGACCACTTTCACAGATAGTGAACCTGTATGCTGGATAGTATATAATGTGTCATTGAATATTTTGCTGTCCGACCAATAGTGTTGTGTGGTGGTGCAAATGTGTTTAGTATGGCGTGGATCAAGTACATGTGGACTATATAGAGAATGGAGGAATCCAAGTTTAGCTATGCCCCGTCCATCTTTAGCTAAGCTCCGCCTAGGCTATTCCAGTGTTTGGATCAATCGATCCCTGCACTCTCTGAATCTCAATTTCCAGAAAACTCTACAGGTAAGCTGTTGAATAGTCAAATTAGTTTCAAAATATTCAACAGCATGTTTATTAAATAGTAAATACATACTATTCGTACAACAACGCTTAGTCCGCCATCAAGAAAGTGTTCGTGACGAACTTAGCTACGTCATTCATGACGTAATTGATTATGACGTCATTCTACTCGTTAAGTAGTTGATTATGGCCTCATCTTATTGATGGATAAACTGGAATCATCCATTGCGTCTGGGGCTTCCAAGCGGATGCTATTACAATTATACAACACCAGTGATACAGAGGCTGTATCTTAGGATAGTAGTTTCCTAGTCACAGTGATCCTTTTCCCTTTGGATCCACAGTTTCAAAAAAGAACTGGAGTGTTATTATGTTTATTGTAAAGCAGCGTGCAGCGATGTCGGCGGAGATGCATGCAATATGAGGCGAGTACTTTGCCCTTCCTCTATGTCTCAGCAGAGTGCGACACTTTTATCGCCGAGTTCCTCTTATCTGATAGGTGTACAGGAATAACACCAGTCACGGCTTCCTTCATGAAGATATTCTCATTCTTGTTCTTTTCTGCTTCTTTTACCCATCCATGACGTACATTGCCTCATCATACTCCAGCTCTGCTTACCCCACCTCTGCCTACTCCATCTCTGCCCACCCCTAACTCTGCGTACACCCAGCTCTGCCTACTCCAGCTCTGTCTATCCAAGCTCTGCCAACTCCAGCTCTGCCAACTCCAGCTCTGTCTACTCCATGTCTGCCTACTCCAGCTCTGCATACTCCAGCTCTTCCTACTCCAGCTCTGCCTCCTCCAGCTATGCATACTCCAACTTTGCCTACTCCAGCTCTTCATACTTCAGCTTTGCCTACTCCAGATCTGGTTACTCCAGCTCTTCCTACTCTAGCGCTGCCTATTCCAGCTCTGCATACGCATACTCCAACTCTTCCTACCCCAGCTCTGCCTACGCCAGATCTGCCTACACCAGCTCTGCCTACTCCAGCTCTGCCTACCCCAGCTATGCCTACCACAGCTCTACCTACTCCAGCTCTGCTCTGCCTACTCCAGCTCTCCCTACTCCAGATCTGCATACTCCAGCTCTCTCTACTCCAGATCTGCATACTCCAGCTCTGCCTACTCCAGCTCTCTCTACTCCAGATCTGCATACTCCAGCTCTGCCTACCTCAATTGTTACCTACTCCAGCTCTGCCTACTCGAGCTCTGAATACCCCAGCTCGGAATACCCCAGCTCGGAATACTCCAGCTCTGCCTACTCTTGCTCTGCCTACTCCCGCTCTACATACTATAGCGCTGCATATATTCAGCTCTGCATACCCCAGCTCTGCCTACTCCAGCTCTGCATACTCTGGCTCTGCCTACTCCAGCTCTGCCTACTCCAGCTCTGCCTACTCTGGCCCTGCATACTCCAGCTCTGCATACTCCAGCTCTGCATACTCCAGCTCTGCATATTCCAGCGCTGCATACTCCAGCTCTGCATATTCCAGCTCTGCATACTCTAGCTGCAGAGTAAGCCAGCATGTAAACAACACCATAGACATGACATCTCTCTATGGAGAAGCGACTCAAACTCCTACAGACTGCACATTGATGTATATGGTATATGTTAATAACAGTCTTACTAGGCTTAGCGTATTGGCACTACATTCGGCTTATATTCGGCAATATAACCTCAAACTTAGATAGGCTGATGATATCAAAGGCATGTGCCATTTTTGGGTACATCTTGTTAAAGTTCCAATGTTTAGATGTAATCACGGACAAGAGCTGCGCCAACAACATCGATGGGGACGTCTTGCATGTAGACATAATTGCTTATGCATATTAGTAATGGGTAATATGATATCAGCAATATATTTAATCTGTTTCTCGCTAAAGTTGTCAGGGCCTGATGTACGTCCATTTCATACATAGGGTCTTAAAGGCCTTTGTAGTACGATGGGATCATCTACAAGTCGGTGCCATACCACCACATCCGGATCTGAGAATGGACCAATCCAGTTTATCCATCCATGATGTGACGTCATAATCAACTACGTTACGTGTAGGATGACGTCATATTCAATGACGTCATGAATGCCATAGATAAGTACATCACGAAGGCATGATTGGTGATCGACTAAGCATTGTTGTACGAATTGTATGTCTTTATTATTTAATAACCACATGTTGCTGCCATAGTGCCAATTAGTTTCAAAATATTCATGAGCTTACCTGTATAGTTTTCTGGAAATTGGTAGTTAGTGAGTTCAGGATCGATCGATCCCAACACGAGCGAGGTGTGGGTGGAGCTTAGCTAGAGATAGGCGGGGCATGGCTAAAACTGGAAAGGTCCATTGGCTTATAAGCCAGTCTCCGATCTTATCTGCCTTTCCCTGGATTGTCTGGATGAAGTTGCTTTCAGTGTCATTGCACAGGAAGTGATAGTAGATGATCAACATTTTTCTAAACTTTTACAATCATTGCTAGCTGTTATATTATCTGCCAAAGACTGTGCGTGTAGGTTGGTTCAGCCATTGATCGATTTTTTAGAAGTGTGCCATTGTGTTCTCGGTGTAGTTTTATGTGGTGATTGATCCAGCACTTTGATAGATGAGGAGTCATTGTATCTCCTGTTGTTCAGGACAGGTATGGGGATTTTCAGTATTTGAAATGCGGTGACACCATGTCTATAAGTTTATTCTTCAAAGAAATCACTAAATCTCATGAAAAACTTTCTGTGATAGGCAAAATGAACATTTTCATTTTCACGGTTAAACTGGCGATAGCAGGCTTTTTTGGCATTGGATCTAAAAAATAACATATATGGTTGGAGGGTAGAATGCCCCAGCGCATTGATTTATTCATTCACGGGATATTCGAATATTAGTAAAACAGAATTATCAGAAATCTCAAAAGTGAGTTCTGATGAAATTCTTACGTTTCTTGGGAAAAAACCATGTCGAAATCTAAGCTACCACTCAATTTTTAACAAAAACAAAATGAGCCATTCCCCCAGTATTGTTCTAACTCAGGAATATTACATCACGATTTTTCAAATGATACTCCTAGACCTAGCATATCAGCCAATCATGTCCAAACTTGGGACATTACTAGGACCCTAGAAGACATATGGAGTTTCTCAACAGAATTTGGATCTGGTGTATGGCTTCCAAGAAATTTGCTTTCCGTGCCCAAAAAAGTCCCATAGTAAATGTATGGGGATTTTCAGTATTGATCTTTGAAGTGTGACTACACCTAGAGCTTTGGTCGGATTACCACCATACTTGGCTAGAATCTTACCCTTGGCATCCTAAAGGGTTTTTGTTTATTTTGGGCTCAAAAGTCACAGTTACTGCTTACAGGTAAACGGTAGGAGGTTTTGTTTTTGGGAGAATTGAACTGCCCTTGGTAAGAGAAGGTCAATGTAGGGTTAAAATGTTAACCATCTTGAGGCACTAAGTCACTAAGTTGATTCCCCCAACAAAATCATTAAATCTCATGAAAATCTTTGCACTGGGAAAAATGAAATTTCACTTTCACATTTCAACCATATATAACAGGCTTATCTGGCCTTGGATCTAGAAAAAATTAACTAATATGTCTGGACTAGAATGCTCTGACACGTCCATTTAGCACTTCACAGTACCAAAGTCTGCCCATCCGTTTTCTAGATATTCAAATATTAGTAAAACAGAATTTTAAGAAATCGCAAAAGTGAGTTCTGAGCATATTTGATGAAGTTTCTGAGCATCTTGAAATGAAAATTCATCCGTATCCAAGCTAGAGAATTTTCAGAAATCAGCAAAAGTGAGCTTTGTTTACATAACACAAAGGATTATCTTGGTGGCATTAAGAGACATTTTTATATTGAATTTGACCATGCTGAAGGTAACAGACCATGATCTGATTGGTTGAAGGCACGCATATTAGCAATTACTGGAACAGTAATTGTACTGCTCTAGTTATTATTATTAGTAGTAGTAGTAGTAGTAGTAGTAGTAGTAGTAGTAGCAGCAGCAGCAGCAGCAGCAGCAGCAGCAGTAGTAGTAGTAGTAGTAGTAGTAGTAGTAACATGATTATTATTATCATTATTATTATTATTATTATTATTATTATTATTATTAGTATTATTAGTATTATTAGTATTATTATAGTATTATTATTAGTATTATTGTTGTTGTTGTTGTAGGTCGATGCCTCACACATTTATGGCAAGAATAAACATGTAGAGAATTTGCTCAGAACATTTGCACATGGCAAAATGAAATCCCAGGTAACATTTGGAAGACACGACAGTTTACATTATATGGCCTCCCTCACCCGGTTCATAGCTAACCTTTCAACACCGAATTCCCAGAATCTCAATTTCAATGGACCTTTCCATTTTTAGCTATGCCCTGTGCATCACTAGCTAAGCTCCACCCACACAACGCCTTGTTGAGATTTATCAATCCATGAATGCCCTAACTATCAATTTCTTGAAAACTATACAGGGAAGCTGTTGAATAGTTTAAAACCAATTTGACTGGGTGCTATTGCTGCCTATGGCAGAAACAGCGCCCAGTCAAATTAGTTTGAAAATATGCACCAGAATATTTATTAAATAGTAAAAACATACAATTTGTACAACAACGCATAGACCATCTTCAAAAATGTGTTCGTGACATACTTATTGCCGACATTCTTGACGTTATTCATTATGATGTCATTCTACACATCACATAGTTGACTATGACATCATATGATACTCTGGAAAGTTGAATTAAGGTGTTGAATATTTTGAAACTAATTTGACACGAATGTGCTGCTGTCAAAGGCAGTAACAGCTTCCAGTCAAATAAGCTTCGAAATATTCAACAGAATAGTTCAAGCATTGTAGATGATTTTCATATTTGACCTTTCAGGTTAATAAAAATGTAAATAACAATGATTAATTAATTAATGTTTCATTGCACAGATAATTAATGGTGAAGAGTACCCACCATACCAGAGTGATGTTCCTGATGTCCCTATGATGTACATACCAGGCGCTCCTGGTTTAAAGTTTGCATTGGGCCACGAGTTCTTTGGTCTGCTACCTGGCCTGTTTGTGTATGCCACAATATGGGTTCGTGAACACAATCGGGTCTGCGATATATTGCGTGAAGAACATCCTGGATGGGCTGATGAGCGTTTGTTCCAAACAGCCAAACTGATAGTCCTGGGTGAGTATCAATGATATTATATGTACTCATTTATAACTTTTTATCTGATGTTATTCATACAGTATTGAGGGTTCTCTCATATTGACAACTTCATTAAATATAAATAAAAAGAACTTTAAATAGACTCCCAGCTCTGGTAGCATTTGGAACATTTCACTGATTAAGAATAGACCTTTCCAGTTTATCCATCAATCATACGTTGTCATAATCAACTATGTGGCATGTAGATTGATGTCATAATCAATGATGTCATGAATAATGTAGATAAGTTCGTCATGAACGCTTAATGGACCTTTCCAGTTTATCCATCAGTCAAATGATGTCATACTCAATTACATGACGTGTACGAGGACGTCATAATCAATGACGTCATGAGTTGCATAGATAGGTTCGTCACGAATGCTTAGTTGATGATAGACTAAGCGTTGGTGTATGAATGTTGTTGTCGTTGGTTTTGTTTATTTGCCGCTCACACATAAGTGTATTTGAGCCATGACTCACTTAGAGAGGTGCTTTCACGAAGGTTTGCAGTGCTTCTCCGAAGTGAAACAAATTATATGGCTTTACTATTCAATAAACATTCTGCTAAATATTTTGAAAACTAGCTTCACTGGACGCTGTTGCTGCCATAGGCAGCACCATCCTCTGGCAGCATGGCAGCACCATGTGCCCAATTAAACTAGTTTCAAAATATTCAACAGCTGACCTGCATAGTTTACTGGAAATTGATAGTCAGGGCGTTAATGGATCGATCGACCCCAACACGGGCGAAGCGTGGTTGGAGCTTACATAGAGATGGCCAGGGCATAGCTAAAACTGGATTCCTCCATTGATGACGGAGTAGGTGTTGTTATATGAATTGTATGTCTTTACTATTTAATAAGCGTGATGTTGAATATTTTGAAACTAATATGACTGGGCACTGTTGCTAGGCAGCAACATCACCCAGTCAAATGTATAGTTTTCTGGAATTTGATAGTCAGGGAATTTAGGGATCGTTCGATCACAACATGGGCGAAGTGTGAGTGGAGCTTAGCAACGGATGGGTGTAGCTAAAACTGGATTCCTTCATTGAAAAGGTTACCATGGGTCACGTCGCGAATATACTGCCAGTGATCATACTAATCTCAGTGATTTTCAAGATGTTTTAGACACAAACACAAGTAATTTTAAAGTGGGCATATAGAGCAAAACAAGATGAGCGTTCATTCTAATGCAGATATGAACAACATCGCTGCATCCCAGATGAGTTTTGCTTCATTTCCCCCATCCCATTCAGCTTTGGGGCCTTTGATCTGTCTGTCCTCTGGCGTGGTTGTATCAGCTCTCTGGACAGTGGATACAACACTATGCTCTATTGCGATTGTGCTTGCATAAAAATCACTTATATATTAATTTGAACAAAAAATGCACTTGCATATTGAACCCGAATATGTACTTAAATTTAAATTTTCAATAATCATTTAAAGTCTGTATGCAAACACCTTTTTAATAACCATTTATACAATACAGTTGAGAAACACAATCAATTTGCGCCTCCCACATATAACTTGGGAAAGCATACAGTAAGAAATAAGCGGGAAATGCAAATTTGAAAACGCACAAAACGGGAATTCTGATTTCAACTTTTTCAATTCAGGCAATCGATAAACTAACTGTATCTACATCGCTCCGGTTACGACTAGCTTAGCCCTGCATAGGAGTCTAGTAAGCGAGGCAGATATCGAAAGCTTTAGCACGCGCGATATTTGTAATTGTTTCTAGTACAGTTGTTCCTGGTGAATATGCTGGTATATGTTTATTATTTATTAAACAAACTGATTTCCTCTAAATTGGTTATCAAATAGGTGTTGGAAAATCTCGCAAATTTTGCTTATTTTCATTGATAGGGAGATAAATGTCGTCTGACCAAATAAATTAGCGTGATTACTTCCCAAACAGGTGATACATTTTGAATTGGGAATCGATCAGGGCGTTGGTGGCAGGTGGTCATGGGATATTGAACAAAAGTAGTTTTTGTTATTAGCAGAGAACGTGTCAAGCGAATAGGTTGTATTTTATGAAATATTGACACATCTATACACCTATCTATGCAAGGTTATAACAGTCGTGTCATGCGAACTTTAAACTTTGACTTTTTACAGGAGAAACCATTAAAATTGTGATCGAGGATTATGTACAGCACCTCAGCAGCTACCATTTCAGATTAGTATTCCGTCCAGATGTTTTATTTGGTGAGTCATTCCAATACCAAAACCGGATCTTCGTTGAATTCAATCACCTGTACAGATGGCACCCACTAATGCCGGACTCCTTCAACGTCAGCGGACACGTATACAGCTTAAAGGAGTCACTAAACCACGCAGATCTCGTTCTCAAACACGGCATGCGAGATTTCGTGGACAGCATGAGTAGACAAATATCAGGACAAGTAAGTATTCATAATATTTATCTTTTTTCTACACTTTGAACCCAAAATGCTGTATCCGAAAACTCATTTAGAATGTAATACATATTTGTTGATTATTTTGAAAGTAATTTGACTGGGAGCTATTGCTGCCGTAGAGCCGTTGCTGCCTTTCCTATATAGTTACCATGAAATTGAGATTCTGGGAATTCAGGATTTAAAGTGTCAATAAGTATATATAATGTAATATGCTTTAACGCGTGCCTCGGTGAATACTCCCAGGGTGGGGAGGTAGGTACAACACATATAGTGGCACATTATATTGGCAAATACATTTTTGAAATTGTGTTTAATAAATGTGCAGTCTTAGTAAATAGGGTTGTGTTGAAAAAGTGGAGTTATATTTTTTGGCAAATAGGCTTAAATCCATTCTAAATAGTCCAAGAATGAAAAATTTCATGTTTGCTATTTTTCATCAACCGTCACAGCCGCCATCTTGTATTTCCAAATGACCGCAACTCGGAAATTATTTTTGTCGGTATCTCGCTTATCAAAGCTCTCGTGTCCCATTAAATATAAATCCTTTTGCACGAGATATGAGATGCCAGCTGATCTGTTGAATTTTCCCAGCATGCCATTTCCTGACTACATAATCGTTGTAACTATCGGACGCCATATTCGTGTAGTCTATTGTCTGTATAGGCCAGGATTTCTCAAACAAAACCAACCCGCCTGCACGTGCAAACAGTCATTTCTCCTCCAGCTCTGGAAGCGTAAGCAAGCACGTATGGCATACTATTGACGGCAGTACATTCGATAGCCTGCATTTCTATCCTGGTCAGCGCAACTGTGCCAATTTCCAGATGAAAATTAGAGCACACTTGTATACATATTTTGACAATAATTTGCGTGACAGTTATTCCTATCAATGACAGCAACAACATTCAGTCAAATTATTGTCAAAGTAATTATTAGGTAATGCGATTACTACCTGGTACAGAATTTGATACTAATTTGAATAAAGTGTTGCTACACCCGCTTTCAGTCCCTATATTCTAAAATCATCATCATAATTTTTAGTCGACTCTCGCTACGGATTTAAATAGCAAATTGACTAAGTTGTTGGTTTCTAAGGTACCAACAACATTGTCTAATTATTATCCACACACGTGCAATCAATATATTACTATTTAGGTAAAGTGAGCTTAGGCCTATATACGCTTTCTCGCCAAGAATGAATGCTTAGCAAACGGCGCGCATGTTTCATTGACATATTTGTGCATTTGTTTGAAATGCATTCGTCGAACAGAAACGTACAGACTGTAGCTAGGCGAAATAGTTACTTCGTGCAGGCAACGTGCATTTTGGCCATATACTCACTCTACTTCGATAGTAATACTGGGCGTCGTGTGATTCTATGGACAACAGTTTAATAACGTTTTGATGCCTTAAACAGAAACAACCTACAGTCAAATTGCTCTTCAAATCCGAAGAAAGTGTTTACTGAAATGTATGATGATTATTTTAGAATACATAGACTGAAAGCAGTTGCAGCAACGCTTTCCAATAAAATTTGTATCAAATATATAACAGGTAGTAATTGTCTTACACACTAATTATTTTGACAACAACTTGACTGAACGTTGGTGCTGTCATTGATAGCAACAACTTTCACGCAAATTACTCTCAATGTATATAAAAGCTTTCTCCTATTTTCTCCTGAACATTGACACACTTTCTCTGAACAGTATTGAAATACATACTGTCGAATGTACTGCCGTGAATACGCCCTACGTGCATGCCTTCCGCTTCCAGAGATGGGGACAAATGGCTATTTGCACATGCAAGCAGATTGGTTTTGTTTGAGAAATCCTGGCTTGTGTAGACAATAGACCAAATGAATAAGGCGTCCAAAGTTACAATGATTACGGGGCCAGGGCATTGCATGCTGGGTAGCATTGCACGCCGCATAGAATTGCATGCTGGGTAAATTGAACGGGCATCTCACATCTTGTGCAAGTGTCTATATTTAATGGAACACGAGAGATTTAAGTCAGCTATGGACGCAATTCCAGTGACTATACCTAGGAGTTTGGTGCCAAGTACTTATATAATGCCCTTATAACTTTGATAGAATATCGGCCATCTTAGATTTCAAGATGGCTGCCAGCCAGATCTATTTTCTTCATTACTCATTTACTATCCACGTCTCATTTACTATCCACGTCTCATTTACTATCCACGTCTCATTTACTATCCACGTCTCATTTACTATCCGCGTTATAAACATGATTCCAGCGGTTATATCTAGATTTTTGGATCTACGGATTTCGATAATACCATTATAAAATTAATTGCAAAATTAAATTTAAAATTCCACAAATATACACATATTCGAGGCCTCAAAGGATGAATGCAGTTTTAGCTTCGCCCCGTCCATCTCTAGTTAAGCTCCACCCACGCCTTGCCCGTGTTTGGATCGATCGATCCCTGCACTCCCTGAATCTCAATTTCCAGAAAACTATACAGGTAATTCGTGCAACAGGACGGACTATTAAGCGTAGGCCCTATATGACGAAATTAATTACGTCATTCATGACGTAATTGACCATGACGCCAGCCTACGTGTGGCGTAGTTGATTATGACGTCATATGATTGATCGATAGATTGGATTCATCCATTAGTCCTCCACATGGATAGGGCATCTCTCCGGTGTTGTTTACGCGCTACCTTGCCGCAGCCCTCTCATCCGTGCGAGAGCACTCCACAAGACCAAACCCACCAGTATCGCAGGGGCGGATTTAGAGGGGATGTAGGGGGGTGCGCACCCCTCCCTTCTCTACGTCTGTGCCCTTTTAACCCTCAATATAATTATTTTAGCAACATAATTTTTTTAAACTTTAAAATAGGGTGTTTTTTATACTACTGAGACTGCAGGAAATGGCTTCCAAAGCCATCTAATTTCTAAAATTGCAGGAGAGGACCCAGAACCGCCCCCACCCCACCCCGTCTCGAGACAGGACCATCCCCAACTTGTGCATCCCTCCATCTACCAAAACATGCATCCACCCCTGTCTCGCTACATGTTGCATCATTCGAAACATTGCCTTCCAGTAATTTTTGGAAACTGTGGATTCGTGGACCACGGATCCTTCTAGAAAAAATACACTTGAATGACGCGGCTTGTGTATCACTGATGATGTACAGCTGTAACAGCTGTGCAGCTCCAAAGGCAGTTCTTGATAAGCTCTGTGCCTGTTATTGCAGACACCTTCGTACAGTAGCCCAACATCGTTGGCCGGACAGTATGATACCCGGCAACGCCTTATGGACTATGCGCGATACAGTAAAGGTGGGCCAACAAAAAAGTTTTATTGTTTGCCATGTTCTACGAAAGCCATAATACAGCTCCTCACAGAAAGCCTTCGGATTTGCTGTACTCGGTGCCAACATTCGCAAAGGTTGTAGAGGACCTCACTGCGCAAACTGGCTAAGCGCGCTACGTACCAATTCACCTTTCCAGTGTATCCACCCATCATATGGCGTCATGGGCTAATCAACTACGTGACAGGTAGAATGACATCATAATGAATGACGTCATGGATGACGTAGATAAGTACGTCACGAACGCGTATTTGAAGACCGCCTATGCGTTGTTGTACGAATTGTATGTCTTTACTATATAATAAATATTCTGTTGAATATTTTGAAACTAATTTGACTGGGCGCTGTTGCTGTCATAGGCAGCAACAGCACCAAGTCAAATTAGTTACAAAATATTAAACAGCTTTCTTGTATAGTTTTCAGGAAATCGATAGTTATGGAATTGGGGATCGCTCAATCCCAACACGGCGAAGTGTGGGCGAGCTTAGCTGAATACACACAGGCAATCAAGAAGAGCCTGATGGAGGTGAGCACTCTCGCCAAGAAAAAGAAACAGTGGCAAAATAAGAAGAAGGACTGATAGCAGCTGCGTGATGTTTTCAAACGACTGCAGCTGCCGAAAACTGTATATCTTCATTACCGTCACACGATTATGTCAGATGTGCCTATCCTACTTCATCCCTATACCTGACGGAGTATCCAGCACAAATAGCGACTATTGTCAGAATGCTAATGAGCGGTGCCAACTATATGGCCTGAAATAAAATCCATAAAATGGAATTATAGTAGACTCCCACGGATTATAGAATGCAATCGCTTGGCTCAAACAGTTCAGCAAATCATTCTTGGAAACGAGAGAAATGACGACGATCTGTGTGACGATGTTGATGATGTCTGAGGGATGATGATGACCAGAATGATGACGATTTCCCGGGTGATGTAGATGACAATAGTAATGACGATTCGCTTGTGTGATGATAACGACTATGGTGATGACGACAACAGTGATGATGATGATGATGATGATGATGATGTTGATGATGATGACTTGGCTGGCGATGATGACAACGACGCTTACCTGGCTTATGATGATGAGCATAACGACGACGACGACGACGACGACGATGGTGATGAATTGGGTGATGAGGGCGCCCATAGTGATGACGATGACAACTGTGATAATAACGATCATAGCGATGATGATAACCTCCGTGATGACGATGACCATGGTAATGGCGTGACGATCAGCACAATGGTCAATATGACAAATATATAATGATAACAATGACACACGGCCATGGCGATCCATGACCACGATAGTAGACGGTTACGATCTAAATCACATTGTCCATGTGTATTATAACGCAAAGAAGGTATTGGATTCAGGTCTGAGTGCGGGCGCGTGTGCGTTTGCCCAAGTCCATCCGTTTGGCTATCCCGATCTCAAATACTGCTGATGCGATTTGATTCCAATTTTCACACAAAAATACTGCTACCCTAAACAAGGATTCCTATCCTTTGTTGGCGATCCATATTAATATATTTAATAATCTGGCATCCGAATTAGCTGATTATATTCCGAGTCTATGACCATCTTGGAAAGGGCCAATCAGATTTTCCTCAAATATCGGCACAAGAAAAGGTATCGCCGTACACTACCGTAGTTTTGGTGTTTGGTCGTGATCTGGATTTAAAAACACGGATCAGGATTCGGATCATACTACGGATCAATGTGTTACTCTGAGAATATGGATATGGTTGACCTCAAATCTTAACACAAGTATCGGGCTTACGATATACAAGGATTCACAATCGTTGCCCGCGATATTGATGTAAAAAGATTGATCCTGATTCGGATTATATTTTGGGATTTTAACAAACGAAAATGGGTGCCGATATGCATTTAAAATATATGAATGGCAATTCTGATTGCTATTGTTATTATTCCATTTTTCACAGATGACCGTGAACAACCACAGCCCTTTCACACTCCATGTTGCCAAGGAGACGCTGGTGCATGGAAGACAGCTAAGATTCCGCTCATTCAATGAATACCGCAAGCGCTTCAATCTAAAGCCATACCGAAACTTCCTGGAGCTCACAGGTTCATATTCAATATTCATATTGCCATTATATTAAACCATTTAGATATTACCATTGTTGTGATTGTATGCTTCCTCTTAAAATGGTCAGAATCATTGCTATTGTTATTGTCACCATCGTTGTCATTATCATCATCACTGCTGCCTCGACAACACGACCAATGATAGGTACGATGTAATGTATCAGCAGTAGAAAATATGTGAAGCTGAAGAAATCACAAAATCCTGCGCGATATATGCCAGGAATTACTTTGACTAGACGCTGCTGGGAGCGACAGCTTCCAGTAAAATTAATTCCCACTATTCAACAAATTGACGCTGATTTTAATCGACAATATGAGAGTAGGGTCTACGTGTTCCAAATCAGACCACACACCGGTCCCCGCGATTTCTTCAAGCATTGACCCGATATATCGGTAGGCTATATCACGATTTTATACACGCTATTTCGCGATATTATCTGGGCAACATTACTAACCTGGAAAATATGTGAAAATAATAATAGAGGTGTACGTGAGTAATCCTGGAATTCATTTCTAGGTAAGTTCCGCCCTCTTTTTTGTTGGAATCGACTTGAAATCCCGTAATCTAAATTTAATTGTAACTATACAGGTAAGCTGTTGAATATTTTGAAACTAATTTGACTGGGGGCTGTCGCTGACTGCTGCGTCATTTTGATCATAACATCAGCTAGCATGTGACGTATTTGATTGTGACATCAAATAATTGAGTGACCGTGCGGATCCCTCCATTACATGTCTTCTGGTTACGAAGGCTACACCCTATAGCAAGTTAATTGTATCCTAATTAAGAAATCGCCTGTCGATAGTGATTAATGGATGAATGCGCTTTTAGCTATGTCCCACCCATCTCTAGCTAAGCTCCGCCCACACTTTGTCTGTGTTGGGATCGATCGAGACATGAACTCCCTGAATCTCAATTTCCTGAAAACTACATGGTAAGCTGTAGAATATTTTGAAACTAATTTGACTGGATGCTGTTGCTGCCTAGCAATAGATAGGCAGCAACAGCGCCCAGTCAAATAAGTTTCAAAATATTCAACAATGGTTATTAAGTAGCAAAGATATATAATTCGGGCACATGACCGACTATTAAGAGTTCTTGGCGGACTTAGATACGCCATTCATGACGTATTTTAATTGTGCCATCAGTCTATCTGTGACGTCCCGGTATTTGATTATGACGTCATATACTTGACTGATGGACTGAATTCCTCTTTTGCTTGTCCTCCGTAAGGCAGTCGCTTATAATGTCATTGATTATGGCGTCAGCCTACACGTCACGTTTATCCTTCTAGTCAGAAATGGTGTATTGTACTGACAGATTATGGCACAGCGATTCCATATTGAGCATTTTCAAACACATTCCTTTATTGATGTCACAGTAGTAGAGGAAACCAGTTTATCGATCAATCATATGAAGTCATAGTCAACAACGCCACGTGCAGGCTGATGTTATAATCAATGACGAGATTTAGTCCGTCATAAACGCTTAATAGGCCGTCAAGTAGTACGAATTGTGGGTTTTTTGCATTTTAATAAACATTATATTGAATATTTTAAAACTAATTTTACTGGGCGCTGTTGTTGACATAGTTTTGTGGAAGTTGAAATTCAGGGAGTGCTTAGATCGATCGATCCCAACAGTGGCAAAGCGTGGGTGGAGCTTTGCTAGACATGGGCGGGGTAGAGCTAAAACTGAATTCACCCATTGGCTTTTAAACATCTTATAGGCTTTGGATCTGTAATATTCCGTAATGTCCTGTAATCTCAGATTCAACACGCGTGTATTTCTATCATGTAATGACAACCATGTGGAGTATTTTGAAAATAATTTCACTGGAAGCTATTGCCGCCGATGCTTCCAGTTCAATTAATTCCAAAATATCCAAAACTTGCCTGTACGAGTATGGTTGCTTCTACAGCACACTGACAAACTACACTTGGGAACCTATATGGCGTAACTAAAGTATAGGCAACAGGTGTTTTTTGACGGGATGAAAATTAAATCATGTCTGCTTTCTTTCATAGAATAGACATTTATTCATCCACACAATGCATTTTTATTCAGGAAACGCGAATTTGGCAGTGATATTGAGAGAGTTATACAAGGACGTGGACGCTGTCGAGTTCTACGTGGGGCTGTTGGCAGAGCGAAGGAGAGAACGGGCGATGTTCGGCAGTACTATTGTGGAGATGGGTGGTCCATTCTCAGTGAAGGGTCTTCTCTCGTCGCCGATTTGTAGTCCAAAATTTTGGCGCCCTTCCACGTTCGGTGGTCAGGTGGGATGGGATTTGGTAAATACTGCCACACTAAAGAAGCTCTTCTGCGATAACATCCGGGGGGAATGCCCGCTTGTCTCGCTACGGGTGCCAGATTTTCAGGAGCCAGATCCTATGGAAGAAACAAAGCAGGATTTGTAACCAATAGCTGTCTTTTATGACCCTCGGATTTTAAGTATTACATTGACAATGTTGTCATATGATGTGTTCATTTGAATTTAGGTTTAATGTGTAAATCGTCATCATCATCATCATCATCATCATCATCATCATCATCATCATCATCATCAT
>CM067359.1:117136685-117324158 GCA_034401795.1 Chaetoderma sp. LZ-2023a
TTGTTGTTGTTGTTGTTGTTGTTGCTGCTGCTGCTGCTGCTGCTGCTGTTGTTGTTGTTGTTGTTGTTGTTTTATCTTGGCTGCAATGTAATTTGTAAATATGTACATGCCCTAATGAGATTTTAAAATTTTAAAGTTTTAAATATTCAATAATGTCATTGTTATTCATTTTGGAACACCATATCATACTTAACAACATTCCAACATACATACCTGCTCGACAGACCACATTGACTTTAGGGCCCACAAAGATTTTGGTTCTTTAACACAGGTTTTGAATAGGAAGCAAAATCGTGTGATCAAAAGCATATACCGTGGCGAGTGGTTTGTATTAAAAGAAAATCTGTCTCTTTTTGGCGTTCCATAACGTGTTCACTTAAAAACTGTTTAACCGTACATGCCCTCAGGAGGTTGGTAATGGACCTTTCCAGTTTTAGCTATGCCCCGCCCACCTCTAGCTAAGCTCCACCCACACTTCGCCGTGTTGGGAATGATCGATCCCCGAATGCCCTATGCTATGCTGTTGAATATTTTGTAACTAATTTGACTGGATGCTGTTGCTCCCTATGGCAGCAACAACGCCCAGTCAAATTATTTTCAAAATGGTCAACAGAATATTTATTAAATAGTAAAGATATGCAATTCGTACAACAGCGCATAGTCCGTCTTCAAATATACGTTCGAGACGTACTTATCTACGTCATTCATGACGTCATAATGACGGTACTCATTAATATGCTATTCTACACGTCACGTAGTTGATTATGATGTCATATGATGGATGGATAAAGTGGAAAGGTCGATTATTATTGTCTAACCTTTACTTACATAACTGCCTTTGTTTTATTGGTTGTTATATATTCTCTCAATAAACTGTTACCTTCATTTTGTGTTTTTCATCTCTTGGATTAACCCATTAAACCCTAAAAAGGCAGATATCTCATTTCCAGGCAAACATATAGGCCTACAGATGTGCTTGCTTTTTTTAATATTTCGATGTGAATTATACTATGTGTTTCCGATGACTATGAAAGTAGCAACTATGCAGTTTCAAGGGGAATTAGTTTCAAATTCAGCGGAGTTGATCCTGGGGTAGGGTGGGTGGGAAAAAAGATTGAGAGAGAGAGAGAGGGTTGGAAGGGAGAGAGTGGTGGTGATGGAGCTGGAAGCAGCGGGGAAGGGCGGGATATGTGGAAGGAAGGGGTGGATGTAGGGATGTGGCGGAGGGAAGGGAGAAGGGAGGGAGGAACGGAGGAAATAACGGATGGAGGAACGGGGAGGGGGCGGGGGTTCGAGAGAGAAAGTAAGAGGGGAGAGCGAGAGAGAGAGAGAGAGAGAGAGAGAGAGAGAGAGAGAGAGAGAGAGAGAGAGAGAGAGAGAGAGAGAGAGAGGGGAGGGTGGAGGGAGGGAGCGAGAGAGAGAGGAGAATGTGAGAGAGATGATGGGAGATGGAAGGAGGAAGAGAGGGGATGGAGTGAGAGAGTCATGTGTGGAGAGCGATCTGAAGCTATCAAACATATATAGCCAGTGGCTTGCAATTCACATTTCCAAAGTATTCGCCCATCGTATCACGTCATAATCAACTACGTGATGTGTAGAATGGCATCATAATGAATGACGTCGTAAATGACATAGATAAGTACGTCACGAACGCATATTTGAATACAGTATATGCGTTGTTGTACAAATTGTATGTCTTTACCATTTAATAAATATTCTGTTGAGTATTTTGAAACTAATTTGACTGGACGCTGTTGCTGCCATAGGCAGCAACAACACCCTGTCAAATTAGTTACACAATATTCAACAACTTCCCTGTATAGTTTTCAGGAAATTGATAGTTAGGGAATTCGAGGATCGATCAATCCCAACACGCCGAGGTGTGGGTGGAGCTTAGCTACTGATGGGTGGGGCATAGCTAAAATGGAAAGGGTCATTGTCATTTACTGCTCAGCAGGAAGATATATGTCATAGTCTTAGTGAAGCCCCACAAAGTAGATTGGTCATGTCGCAAATGATCGATGATGTCCCTGACCAGAGAGGAGGATTGTGGCGTATTCGAAAACTCATTTGTCAATTTAATAAATATTATGTTGATTATTTTACAAATAAATTTACTTGAAGCGAATAGTTTCTGGCATTTGAGTTGCAATATATTCCATGGCAGCAACAGCTCTCGGGATTAACTATACATTACGCCGGAGAGGCGCTGATTCCGCTGCTTGGAGTATGACGTTTTTAGAATAAGCTTATAGAAATCAGCCAGAAATCTCAAGGTAGGATCTGAGCTGAAAGAATGTAACCTTTCCAATTTATCCTCAATCACATGACGTCATAATCAACTCCGTGACGTGTATGATGGCGTCATAATCCATGGCGTCATGAATGACGTAGAAAAGTTCGTGCCGGACGCGTAATTGATGACGGGTTATGCGTTTTTGTACGAATTATATGTCATTACTATTTAATAAACATGCTGTTGAACGTTGTGAAACTAATTTGACTGGGTGCTGTTGTTGTCATATGCAGCAAGAGCACCCAGCCAAATTAGTTTCAAAATATTCAACGGCTTACTTGTATAGTTTTCTGGAAATTGATAGCCAGGCAGTTCAAGGAACGATCGATCCCAACACGTCGAAATGTGGATGGCGCTTAGCTAGAGATGGGCGAGGCATGGCAATAGTCCTCCATTGTTCGTGAGTAGCACGCTGCTTCTTGGATGAAATGCAGACGGTGTATGGTAAGGGATGTTACCAAGCTGTCATTAGCAACGGTAAGGGGCGTTACCAAGCAATCAATAGCAACGGTAAGGGATGTTACCAAGCCATCAATGTCAACACGGGGTTACACATACCATCGTCACGCTGCCATTAGCTGAGCATGCACCGTTTAGTGACAGTGATTGGAGAGCCCATTGCTTGCATCGGCTATGCACTAAATGATAATACCAAAGACAAGCACAATCAGTTGGTCAAAATTAGCAGCAATGTGGAAGGGGTCAAATGTATGATTTTACTCCAGCCGGAGAGAAAGTATTGCTCCTGAGTTGTTGATCAACTATTTAAATATTCTACACAGGCAGCGCAATTTCTAAAAGCAATGCTGTGTGGGAAGGACACTTCTCTGCCACATCAAAGATCCTGGAAACAGGTGATGCCGACAACCGCAAAATGGACACTAATGTGGTCGTGTTCTTGGAAGAGGCAAACGAGTTGCCAGAAAGCGGTCTTATGCACCCATGCTGTATCAACGGGAAACTTACTCTCAGAATGGAAATGTTAAAGGAAGAAATGGGCAGTCATCACAAATTAAAAATACACTAAAGCAAACACTCCGGAAAAGTGGTTTCTTACCTTAACATCCAATGTGGCACTTTCTGGACTCCCTCTCCATAAAATCGATGGTGCATACTGATGATACATGCACAGTCCATCATAAACAAAGACAAAAGCAACACAGGAAAGAGAAAATAAGCAACACGACACAGCCCTTTATTTGACTTGAGGTGGGATTATCAACTCAAACTAGCTCCAGACAAACTGTCATGCTGAATACTGGAGTAACACGAGACGTCAGTCACGCTCGATCATCAGCCTAAAAAGAACATTTTGTGGCCTGGTGCTACCATCCCATGCTCTCTCTCTCTCTCTCTCTCTCTCTCTCTCTCTCTCTCTCTCTCTCTCTCTCTCTCTCTCCGCCCCCCCCCCCTCTCTCTCTCGCTCTCTCGCTCTCTCTCTCTCTCTCTCTCTCTCTCTCTCTCTCTCTCTCTCTCTCTCTCTCTCTATCTCTCTCTCCGCCCCGCCCTCTCTCTCTCTCTCGCTCTCTCGCTCTCTCTCTCTCTCTCTCTCTCTCTCTCTCTCTCTCTCTCTCTCTCTCTCGGCCACCATCCCATGCACGCTCTCTCTCTCCTCTCTCTCTCTCTCTCTCTCTCTCCATCCCATCCCACCCACCCCTCGGGATCTCCCTCCTCGGGCGCCAGCAGTTAGCGCCAGTCGTGCCATGATGACTAGGGCGAGCCTCTACGGGTGGCAGGTCTCGGGGCTAGTGGCGGTACTCCCATCGCGTGGGTCGAGGCATCTTCCAAAAATCTTTGCTGACCGGACTAGTCAGCCATCTCCTTGGCGATGTATGTGTCCGGCTGGGTATCCCAGCACAGCTTAAAGCCTGTAGCCAGATCCGTGCCCCGGTCAATGGGGGTTCTCCGCCACTCTTAGGCGGGGGTCGTTTGGTCAGCATTGTTACTCGCTAGGTCTTAGGAACAAGGTTCCTAATCTAAGCAGGAGAGAGTTGTGTGTAGATACACATTCAAACCAGCGGTAGCAGATGAAGCGACGGAAGCAGTAGAATAGGTGTCGGTCGTGGTAGTGCTTCCTGTATAGCGGTATTCTCTACAGCCAGGGCATTAGTGGCAGGGGCAGTAATTTCTTCAGCGGGAGTTTCAGTGGCGGTGGCGGAGGTTTCCGTGGCGAGAGCTTCGGCGGCTCGTTCTAGTTCTTGCTCATGCTCTCACGCGGTGACGAGGGAGGCAAATCTCCCTCGTGCATGTAGCCGAAAAGTCGTCCCCACGACGAGATGTGGGAGTCCTAGGAAGAGATACGTTCGGGTTAATCCTGCGGCGAGCGGGGTGTGAGTGTGGGTGAAATGTGTGCCCCAGGTTTAGGCATTGTCCAATTTATTCTCCAGGCATAATGTATGCAAATACACGCTCCGTATAAACCAAACAAGGGAATCCCCTGATAGCCGGTAAGTTACTGGGCCAGTACTGAACTAAACTGGGAACAATGAGGCCCGGTATTGGTCCGATGCCGACCCAGTAACCTGCGTTATCACGATCAAGACCATGGTCTACTAGAAAAGGAGCACAGAGAGACACAAATACAAATGGTTTTGATGTCCTACAATGTGAACTGTCTTAGTATCAAACAGCAAGAGAAGATAGGAATGATGACATTTGGTACATCAACCTCCATATAGACAAAACAATTGACCACAGCTCCAAGATAGGCCAACGGAAATCCAATATTATTCTCTTGCAACTGGAGTTGTTGTGGATACCATGGAGGTCCTCAGAAAATACAGGCCATTTGAAGATGAAGTCAGACTGTATACTTATTGACTACTTGGATCCATTCCGCATGAAACGCAAATTTGAATAACTCTTAGCTGACTGATATGGTGTTCCGAGATGAAGTCGAGATATTAATGAACGAAATCAAATATCTGTCTTGATGAGGCAGATGGACGACCTAATCGATGAAAAGATACGTAAAACCATTTGTCATATAAACGTGTGAAGACACATACTAGTAAACAAATAGAGGAACGTGAAATCTGGTTATCTGGTGGAAATGATGTGAGAGAAAGCTGTCTCAATTCCTTCTCTCCTTGATGTGTCACTGGAACATGGATATAATCTTGAACTTTGGTCAAGCATTAGCGAGGAAATTGATACGAGATTGCTCCTTATTATTAGTTTACTTGCGCTAAAGATGAGATGAAGCTAATCCTAATCAGATCATCAGACATAGATATTGTAATTATCACGCTCTAGGAATATTCCAAAACTTGCCAACATGAGGCTAACGGGACAGTTCTTTAAGATTTTAGACACAGATCTGCATTATCACATTCCATACACGCTCACATGGTATCTAAAAAAATGGACCCTTGCAGTTTATCCATCCATCATATGACGTACTAAGCGTTAAGATGCTGTTGAATAATTTGTAAGTAATTTGACTGGTCTATGTTGATGCGATAGGCAACAGTTTACCTGTATAGTTTTCTGGAAATTGATAGTCAGAGAGATCAGGGATCGATCGATCCCAACACGAGCAAGGTGTGGATGGAGCTTAGCTGGAGATGGGCGGGGCATAGCTAAAACTGGACAGGTATGTCACTCATAATCAATCACGTCATATGTACGAATTGTATGTCTTTCTTATTTAATAAACAGTCTGTTGAATAAACTAATTTGAATGGGCGCTGTTTCCGCCAGAAGCAGCATAAGCACCCGGTCAAATTAGTTTCAAAATATTCAACCGCTTACCTGTGTAGTTTCCTTGATATTGAGATTCTAGGAATTCAAGTTTCGAAGTATATAAATTAATTTCAATAAGCGGGGAAAAGTGGGCGGATCTTCGCTAGAAATGGACGGGGCATAACTAGACATATACCCTTTATTGGTTCACTTCACATTGCGCATGCTCTTAGTGGTTGTGATAGTAGTAATTCTTTTTCTGACAAGTGAACGTGTCTGGAATGTTTCGACCAAACAGGAGATCAATTTTGAGATTGTCAGAATATGTCGAAATACAAAATTATATAAAACAAAATACAATTCTGGGTGAGATCTTCAATGCAGTGGTAACGATTGGAACAGAGTTCGTCATAGAATGGACCTTTCCAGAGTATCCATCTATCATTTTAACGGCATATGACGTCATAATCAACTACGCGGCGTGTATGATGACGTCATAATAATTACGTCATAAATTATTCTATTTGGCCCGTCTTTAACGCATAATAGTCCCACACGTTGTACGAATTGGATGTCTCTACCATTTAACAAACATGCTGTTGAATATTTTGAAACGAATTTGACTGGACGCTGTTGCTGCCATAGGCAGCAACAGCGCCCAGTCAAACTAGTTCCAAAATATTCAATAGCTTACTTGTATTTGAAAATTGATAGTTCAGCGATGGATCGATCCCAACACGATCGATGTGTGGGTGGAGCTTAGCTAGAGGTGGGTGGGGCTTAGCAAAAACTGGAAAGGTCCATCGTTGTAACCTGTTGGCGACTTTGCTGATCTCAACAATCTGTGAGTGCATGCAAGGCTGATCTAAAATCACTACCGCCTTCTTCTTCTTCTTTTCGTTCTCAAGATGAAATCTGTGGTTTTCTGCAGTTCTTCCACAGGCCCATACAGCTTTTCAAGAAAAGAGGTTGACAAAGGCCAGATCTCTTCTCTCAGCAGCTGATACGTACTGCAACATTGAAGTATGTGCTCTGTGGCCTGTTCTGCTTCTCCACAAGGACAAGCGGGCGATGTCGTAAGGTGGAACCGCCTGTACATGTGTTGGTTTAGTCTGTTATGTCCAGTTCTGAGACGAAAAATGGTCACTTGCTCTGGCCTCGAGAGATGATGGTAGGCATCTTCTGATTGAGGTGTTCTATAGAGTGACTTGATGATAGTCTTCATCTCTGTATGCGTAACCATGTTTTCTGTCTGATTCTCTTCTGCACCCACCTTTGCCATCGTGTCTGCTTCCTCATTTCCTTGGACTCCACAGTGTGAGGGGATCCACTGCAATGCTATCCGAAAGCATTTGATGGTTTGTAGTGCTTCTTCAAGTTGTGGCAGCTTACCTTTGGTGATAGCCTCAAGGACAGAGCGGGCATCAGATAAAAAGATAATCTGTGCAATAGGGTCTGCTGTTCTGCGGATGGTATTAGCTGCATGGACCAGTGCTTCGACTTCAGCTCTGTAGTTTGTGCAGTGTTTGCCTGTCGGTATTGCAGCTGACTCATGTTGTCCATTTGGATACTGTATGTGCAGTCCGGCACCTCCGCTCCTAATTGCATCTTTGGCTGATCCATCTGTGTAGATCCTTATCCATGTCTCCTGAGGGTACATTTCTTCCAGCATAGCTAGGGTCAGGGCCTTCTTGCTCACATCACTGTGTTCATCTTTGGTTGTGAGATGAGGTACTGTGGTGTGAATAGCTATGCTCTCTAGTTTGTTTTCCCAGGGTGGATGATCAAGGGTGTGGTTTGAGTCTTCTATTTGTGCTGCCAACATTTCTTGGTGTTTCCTTTGAAGTGCTTTTGTCTCTTTTACAAAACTTGATCTTTTAAGTCTTCCTGATGACAGCTGTGCTTGCCTGATCTTCATCGGGTGGTTGTTGAACGATTTGAACTTTGCAGCTTGGATCAGTGCTTTGCATTCCCTTCCTTTACTAAGTGGGGGGATGCCTGCTGTCTGCTCCATTTTTTCTATTGGTGTTGATCTCATTCCACCAGTGATGATGCGCAGTGCCTGGTTTTGTACTCTGTCGAGGTTCTGTTGATGAGATTTAGCTGCTGTCATCCATGAGCTGGATCCATACTCAAGGTGTGGTCGTACGGCACCTAGGTAGATGGTCTTGAGGATCCTTTCATTGGCACCCCACTTTGTTCCTGCCAACTTCCTCATGATGTTTAGCTTTCTTCTGGCCTTTGCCTCTGCGTTCTGGATGTGCTCCTTCCATGTTAATCTTCTGTCATAGGTGACTCCCAGGTATGTCTGCTGGTCCTCGTACTCGAGTGGAGTACCGCCCAGTGTCAGATTGCCAACCTTGGTTTTGGTGGACAGTGAGAATAGCATGGCTGATGATTTTTCTTTGTTGATGGTAATACACCAGCGATTGGCCCACGCTGTAATTCTGTCCAAGGCGAGCTGCATTCTGTACGTGGCAGTCGTTGTGTACTCCTCGGTGCACCAGAGTACGAGCTCATCTGCATAGAGGGCTGCTTGGATCCCATTGGGCAGCTCTGCTACAATGTCATTAATGAAGAGTATGAACAGAGTTGGTGATAATACTCCGCCTTGTGGTACCCCTTGTCTCAGCAATACATTCGGTCCAGATTGTCCATCCACCAGCACCCTAGCTCTGCGATTGTGTAGGTATGACTTGGTCCATCGGAACATGTTGCCACCGATGCCTGTGCCCCGGAGCTTCACGAGGAGGCCATCCTTCCACACCTGTCAAATGACTTCTGCAGATCAAGAAAGGTAGCTAGCAACACCTTCTTGGCTTGAAAGGTGTCCTCTATGACCTGTGCAAGATGTGTTGTTTGATCTGCTGTGCTCCTGTATCTTCTGAAGCCAGCCTGCTCTGAAACTATAGTGTTTTCCGACTCCAGGTACCACTGCAACCGTTGGTTGACGATGCGCTCCATGGTCTTGCATATGCAGCTTGTAAGACTGATAGGACGGTAGCTCAGCACTTTCATCTTGTTCTTCCCTTTTTTCAGAATAGGAATCATTCTGGCTTCCTTCCAGCACTGAGGAACCTCTCCATTGGTCCAACTGAGATTAAAGATATCTAGCAACTTGCGGAGAGATGCATTACCAAGGTGTTGGATCATTTCATTCGTAATGCCATCTGGCCCGGGAGATTTCTTCTTCTTCAATTGGCGGATAGACTTCTTCGGTTCTGCTAAACTAATGTCAACTTTCATTGCATCGTGAGTGTTGGTGTCTGTTCTTTCCTTTTGCTCTTTTCCAACCTCTTTTTGACGCATTCGTGGTATAGAAATGTTGCTTTCTTTTGCATATGCCTTCGCAAAGGCATCTGCAGCCATCTTTCCTGACAGTGTTTGTCCATCTTCTTCAAGAGTAATCTTCTCTCCACCGACACCCTCATCATTCAGTGCTTTAGTGACTCTCCATAGCTTTGTTGTGTCTCTCTCTAAATTAAACCCTGCCGTCTTTTCCCTCCAGCTTCTTCTTTTGGCCTCCAGCTTGGTCTTTAGATACCTGGCTTTAGTTTGTTGTAGTGTGAAGTGGTTTTCATGACAGGGATTACCCTCTGCATCTTCTCTGGCCTTGTATAGTTTATCATGTGCTGCTTGCAGTTCTGTTGTCCAGTAGGGGCGGTAGTTTTTCCTGAACCCTCGAGGAATCGTTTTGTTGGCAGCCTTGAGGATACTTGAATTAAATTCCTTGACCGCATTGTTGATGTTTCTCCCTTCTACTGCTATATTTTGGGTAAGCTCATTGGAATGAATGCCGAACAGACTCCAATCTGCCTTTTTGTAGTTCCACCTTGGATGTTGAGGTGAACTTGTTGAAATACTTCCAGAAAGAGAGAGGATGACTGGGCGGTGGTCGCTTCCTCCTAATTGCGATCCGACCACTCTACTGAGGTTTCTGTGAATGTCTTCTGTACAAAATGCCAAGTCCGGCATTGTTGTGGAGTGCCACCGGCGCGAGTAGAAGGTAGGCTGAACTGTGGGATCGTTGACAAGTAAAAGGTGCTTTTCATCTTGCCATGCTTCAATGTCTTCCCCTCGTTTATCAAGTGTTCTGTATCCCCAGCTCTGAGACTGGCTATTAAAGTCTCCCGCAATGAGGAAGTGGCAGTCCGGGACCTGGATTGTGTCAAGTGAGAGATTCTTGTCATTAGGGCAGTAATAATTGACATTGTCAATCACAGAGTTGCTGGTTGTTACCTTGATCTTGATATATCTGCCTCTTCCATAAATGTTTTGATCTGGCTGGCGTTCACGCTGTTTCGGACCAAGGTGATCACCCCGCCTTTCTTTCTTCCTCTTCGATCACACCGGAAAATCTGGTAACCTCTGATCTTAAATGGTTTTCCTTCTTGCAGGTGTGTCTCTTGGATGCAGCAGATATCAATGTTGTTTTCGTACAGGAACTGTTCGAGCTCTGATTTCTTGTTGGTAATCCCTTCTGCGTTCCTGTGCATGATGTTGATACTGGGGTTCTCTTTGGGTTTGGTCTTCTCTTTCGGTTGGCCAGTAGCTCTCCATCCTCGTCTCCTGGCTCCACAAGACGAGTTGATGGGACCTCCAGTAGCTGAGGGTGGGCTCCTTCGAGGCATGGAGCTAGGTGCTGCACCTGCCTGGCGGATCCTCACAGGGCGAGCACCATTTCGTTTGATTCGATCTCCAAGTGTCATTCATTTGGGTTGTGCATAATGCTCTGGTTAGCCCCTCCAAATGTCTGGATTGATACACAGTAGGTTACACCCCTGCGCCACGTTGAGGCCGAGCATATAGTCTTAAACATGGGCAAAACCGCCTATGGATGCAACATGCCGGTATTCGTGTTCTACGTCCCTTACTTCAGGTAGTAATAGAGGAATCCAGTTTTAGCTATTCCTCGCCCATCGTTAGCTAAGCTCCACCCAAACTTCGCCCATTTTCAGGTAGATCGATCCCTGAACTCTCTGACTCAATTTCTTGTTGAATATTTTGAACCTAATTTGACTAGACGCTATTGCTGTATATACACAATACAATACGTAAATTTGCGTCTGTTCAATCTCTCTTTAAATTACCAAACGGTAAATTATTCATTTTTGACAGCTATGCTATCGTTGCGAAAATAAGGGCAAAAATCTTAAATTTCTATTAAAATCGTGACCATTAAAGGGTTAATAGATAGAAGTAGCTTGTTTAGCGCTTGGAAGCCCTGTGAATGTATGATGGGTTGCGGCCCTTTACTAAATTGTCCAACTATATTGATAAAATGGTAAGGACGATAATATTGACATTCGTAATGATGCTGATAATGATATTGATAACGATGTTGATCCTCGATAAGGATAATAATAGTATTACCTTTATGTAGGCCTAACCATCATTTAGATATATAAATATTATACTCCTTTTCCCCCCATTGCGCCACGTTGTGGCTTGGGTGTAAATAAATAAACCAAATGAAGGTTTTATATGCCGCTGATCGTCGGCGTCACCCAGTAAGCGAACACCAGGTCATACGCATTTTACTGAACTCGCGTCATCGGCGATCGCGACCACTAGCCCCCATAGTGAGGTGCATGAGCAATCTAGCCGATATATACGATATCTATGGTATTAACTACCAAGCTTGTGAATATTGTTATTTTGAGAGAGTTGGTGAGCTTGGCTCCCGAAGTAATAGTACGGCGGATATGTGACATATTTGAGTCAAGATGTTCCATTCTGACAGAAAGCGTGTAATTTGGCCTATAAGGATGTTAAGTTATGCGATGTCTAATTACAAGAGGTGTCATTCGATATGTGAAATGGAACACATTCAAAATGGTGTTTACAAGATGGCCGCCGTTCCAGCGCAAAAGCCAAATTACTCAAGTTCTAGACGTAGAAGAAGGATGGAATTGATGTCAAACTATGGGTTTCTAATGTCACTGATTATGATTTTATACACTGTAATACTCTAAATATGTAAATACGATCAGACATTCTATTGCGACAGCCTGATTTTGGAAGCAAAAGATGTTAGTTTTTAAGGTGGGTTGTCTTAAAACACCATGTTTTGCCAACAAAAGCTATTTACCATTGGATATGCCTTAATTTAAGTGAGTGTCTGTCCTTATTGATGGCTCTAAATTTGGTCGTTTTAGACACATTTGACTGTATTCCTAAATTATACAATGCCATTCTTGATAATGCGGAACTCTTTGCAAAGAAGATCTAGGGGTCATGTCACCGTCTGTATGGTGAAGATAAGTACGTGGTGATGATGGGCGGACATCGAGATGGTGCTACTCAGTGCGATAGGAGACTGGCTAAGTGACAGTAGATGGATGTCTGCGATTGCAGCAGCTAATGTCATGACCCAAGACAGAGCCTATGCCTTTCAAACGGCCTCGCATATATCTAGGGTTCAATGGGAACACCAGTTGACCTCTGCTGGCTTCCATATTTTGCAGAAACGTGCATTGGTTGCCTACAAATTGAAGTAATTCTTCATCAGAGGAAACACTGATGTTCGAAGACTGGTATCGGTGAACCATCCACAGTTTAAGTACTGGAGCTCAGTGTAGAAATTAGAACTGATGTTTCTTCAATTCATGAGATCACAATAACAGACCCATGTCCTATTATATATAGACGTGCTGGAGGAAATAATACCTTGGATGTGTTGCCTTGACTACAAACCACTTGGTGCAATGGCTGCCCATTAATGTGACAGGTCTGTTTCTCACAAAAAGTTCTCCGCCTTCGCACGTGATCTGATCCATGGGCAGCAAAATCCTATTCTGAAAGGTAATAGGGAATTATTGGAATCACTGACAACGAACCTGCCTTGAAATGCTGGCTGGTAATAAGCTCGAAAATAGTATTCTGGAAAGATACACAGCCAGTACTGGGCAAAGCACACAGACAGAAATACAGATCACCATGCGCAGATTCCGACTAAACAAAGATTATTCACACTAAATACAAAGTGCGTTGCTGACGCAATCGAGGAAATGAAAAAAAAAATTCTAGATGACTGTTCTGACCGAATGATGATGGATGCCAAAGTCCTTATGTCTGAGACCGTGATGAATTCCATACGAACACACAGTACCAAACATTTGTCTTGATCGACTCTCTAGATCATCGAAATTGGTATACGATCCACTCACCAAGAACAAGTTGGTGTTGTTCCAACCACGCCAGAAAGAAAGTACCAGAACAAGCAGGTAGATTGTCCCAACGAAGCGAGATGTACAGTTATTATTTAGATGATATATTTCCTGTTAGTCCAGAGATGAAAATATCAATTCATTATTCGAACGTGAGGACAATCCATTGCCCCATTAATTGTCATGACCAATGCAATGCTCCACAGTAGCCAGTCAAATCCGATGTACGGTCTGCAAGTATTTAATAGCTCGATAAGTCGATAGCACAGTCTTTAACGTGTGGGCCAGCTATGATACATTCGCTAGATCCCAAGCGATCGCACACACGTATACAATGATGGACGAGTGAAGGCGATTGATCGATAATGCCATGACCAGTGTGAGCTATATGCGATTCTTCGAGTACAAATCTCCCTCAAAACTGGAAAACACCCCCGGGTTGATGAAAACAAAACAGAGTTCTTCAGCTGCCTTATACGTAAGTTGGAGTGATTCCAGCTACCGGAAGGAAAGACACTCACCACAGCATGTGAGGAAATGTAAAGAAAATGTTGTGATGTGTTCAGAAAGAGAATGTTGTCTCTGAGATGAAGTTGGTGATAGAATGTTACCTCATGCCCCATGCTTATTAGCAAGGTCATGGAATAATACTGCTCGATGCGAAAGATACAGACGTTGCTGTCTTAGCCATACAGACAGCAAGTATGTTTCGGGAGTGTAATCTTTGAGTTGCATTTGCTTTCATTACATATATCAGCTCACAGGATTGCAACACTTGTGGGTGCTGCAGTATCGCAAGGATATTTTGGCGTGCTTTTTCTTGGGTGAGACACGGTGTCGGTATTCTATGGAATTACGAAGATGGCATGGGAAGTTTGGAGGACTTAAAGTCACTATTTACCCGATTGTCTCATGCCCCAACCTCGCTGAATCATAGTGACATGGAAGCACTAGGAAGGTCTGTCGTACTACAGTAAAACTCACATTATCATTGCCAAAGGCTAAAGCTACTGTGTCACACCAAGTAGTCTTAAATGAAAACTAATAACAAACTTACAATATTCTGCGTATTTAGCGTATTTTTATGCATTCTAATGGAATATGAAATGATTTTCCATGCTGAGCGCCCTATCATTGAAATTGAATTGTGCATAAAAACTATGCAACGTGGATGAGTTTTATTTAAAATGTGTAGGTTGTGCCTCGTGAAATGGTGGAACCGCCATTCAATAAGAAGAAGGGATTCCCCAATCGCAAAGTATGTCACAGCGCATAAACAAATCTCTAGTGACAGCGACGAGTTTGTGAATGTTACGCTACATATGTTCCTTCTCCTACTCGCGTGTTTTAGCGTGTTCTCAAGTATCAACTTCTTGGTGACAGCTTGATATTGAATCATATGAAGATATGTGTGCTCCAGAATAAGAAAATTCAACAATATTTATGCGATTGGAGGCGGAAAACAATCCCGTCAAGGGGCGTTCGGCCCAGTGTCAGCTCGCCACGTTGTGACGGTGTTATTATAGTACAATTGTAATACGCTGGCGGCTTATTTTAAACTCCAAGTAATTTCAGCGAGTTTGTCTGAAACTGTACACACATACGCCAGTTCCGTAGCC
This sequence comes from Chaetoderma sp. LZ-2023a, assembly GCA_034401795.1. NCBI lineage: Eukaryota > Metazoa > Mollusca > Caudofoveata > Chaetodermatida > Chaetodermatidae > Chaetoderma > Chaetoderma sp. LZ-2023a. Next base: position 117,151,454 of record CM067359.1, read on the forward strand.
CTATTCTATGCACTGGGCATAAGAAAATGTAGGATATAGGTCGCCTATTCACGTTTTGCGTGTAGGATATGCATACATGAGTCCTACAGCTTCGTTCGTCGCTAAGTCAGTCATCCACACAGTGAGTTGGCCGGTCGATCAGTGGGTTGGTCAATCTGTGGGTGGGTGGTTCGGCCTGTCAGCCTGTCTGCCCATCCATCACTCATGCAGCCATCTGACCTGCCACTCATGCAGTTTGTCACCCATGTAGTCATCCGATCTGTCGCCCATGCAGTCTCGACTGTCAGTCTCTATTCCTCATGCAGTCATCCGATCTGTCACTCATGCAGTCCGTCAGTCTGTCTCTCATGCAGTCATCCGATCTGTCACTCATACAGTCTGTCAGTCTGTCACTCATGCAGTCATCTGATCTGCCACTCATGCAGTCATCTCATCTGTCACACATGCAGTAATCCAATCTTTCACACATGCAGGACGTCAGTTCTGTCACTCATACGGCCAGTCGGTCGGTTGCACAGTTGGTTGATCAGTCCAAGGGTGGGTGATTTAATTTGTCAGCCTGTCTGTCAGTCCGTCACTCATGCAGTACTCTGATCAGTCACTCATCCGGTCCGGTAGTTGGTCACTGTAGCACATATCGACCAGTCGGGTACTGGCCGTACCAGACAAGCTGGGTACGGGCCGCCCGTCATGGATTCGTTCCTATAAGCGCGCCCCCACGGGTAGAGCAATAAGCGTGTATAAGCCTATATACGAGAGGAATTTCGTCGTGAAAATGACTACGTTCGTTAGCACGCGTGGTGCGCATGCGCGCACCTGCCGCTGTTTCGACGACACATGTGCGTTACGACAAAGAACGAGTATGTACTTTTAGTGTACCGAGTTGGTACTATTTTATTCTTTAAAATTACTTGTTCTCGTCACGTCTGGTATGAATCAAGATTTCAGTAGATCAGGAGCATCGTCGGCCGGGTGGGGGGGGGGCGAACAGTCGAGAGCTGCCCACAGTGTGGGACCTTGACAAACCACCCAGAACACCAAAGACCGATACCTACGTCATCTCGGTTCCTGCAGGTTTTCAGTTCAGCTCGCACCGTAGCAGTTCTCGGCACACCGCACCTTCAATTTTGTAAGCTCTTGGACGACCGTCCGAGGGCGAAGTAAGATCTAAACTTATGTTCCTCATTTTTTAATATCTATAAAGGAATTGTTATGCGGTGAGCCCTTTGCGGGGCCCGAAATGTAATTCTACGTGATGTAGAGCAGCGATGTTCCTTGGTGGATGACTCACCGGATCTGCCAAACACGCCGAAAAGTGGACTTCAACCACCGCACTGCATGTCGTGTGTGTTCTTTTTAACGTTTTGATCACAGCCAAGTAAACCTTGCTCGGTCCGCCACAAGAGCTATTTGACGCACCCCGCACCGTTAAGCTTCAATATGTACATGCATTAATTACAATTATATAAGTAACCCTCTTTGTTAATGGGTTATGATTAACTTTCTTAAGACTACCGTCATCGGACGGGAACTTTTCGTCATTACAGCATTTATTATGTATGACTTACAAACTATTTGGTAGACATTACTTACTACTGTGTTTCACTGTCCTGAGTTCGTACCATTTACAACTTGGAACCAGCATGCGGGAACCCTGTTTGCGGAGATGTATCCAGCTTTAGAGAACGTGTCGACTCATGCCACGAGTCTAGTGACGTCTCAATTTCAGTAACACAGTAGCTCGGTGTGTAAGAGTGGCTACTAAATAGTCAAATAACTATACATGATATCTTTAATTATACAATATTATTTCTGTAAAAGGTACTGATGACAAATAGGTACCGCACCGGTCCTCGGACCGCATCTTATAATTTCTTTATTATTACTGTTTATAGTTATCCTAGTTTACTGTAAGGTGTGTAGACTAACCGCACAGTATTAGTTCCATCAACCTGCATTACCACTGTTCTAATCAATCAGTATACCGTCATTGGTCTGTACTTGGTTAGTTAGGTATATGGCCAGCGGCCATCTTGTTGATATGTTTTGCTTATTTATAGAACACTTTGGACTGCAGTACATTAGGAAATACTATACAGCAACATGTATATATGCATCACTCTCCCCCGCCACCAACAATTTTTCACTGAGGTCGCGGTCCGTGCTATAACTCTGTTTAGCCCAGCATGCTACCGACTAACCCTGACTATTCAGCTCGATAGGATAGGTTTGATGTGATTAGAGACAATTTCTTCGTTATGAGGCATCTAGTGTATGCCTCTTTTCCGGTCGGTGCGATAATCTAGCCCCGCACTCCGGCAAGGTTGTGTAAAATTGGCCAACTTACCTATAGGGCCTCATATTTATAAAGTCATTGTCTCTTTTCATGTTCCACTAAGCCTTATGGCTTCTTAATTGTTTGGATGTCCCTATCCGCACCGTGGACTGATCCGACTCTGGGAAACTATTGGAGGTTTCCGAGCGGTGATGGCCAAGGTACGGTGTCACATACACCTCCCCTGTATCTTCAGATAGTTATCCTTGCCAATGATGGAAGCACTGCGAACACATTATTATTAGTTGATAGGTTGTTAAGAGTATATTTCTCCCACACCGCAGTGCATATTGGGCAATTTGAATATAAACGTAATGGCAGGTCAATACTTAGCTCCATAGGACTTGGTGACGGACGAGATGCGCATCTCCACCCAACTCATTGAAATGTCTGTACAAGATGTTGGAATCTGCCACGCCCTCACGGGAAGGACATTTGCGGTGGATATTCGTCTCTCTATCCCCACTGTAACGATAGGTCAATCATCAAAATCTGCTTATGTTAAAGGTAGCCATTGTCCTGTGATGTTTTATGTGGTTACGGAGCAAGGCATCCGGATTCTCGTCAAGCTCGAATGTCTTGCAAAGTAACGCTGTCCTTGGAGGTAGAGGCTTTGGGGGCGTCTGCGCCCATTGGACAGCCGTATCTAAAGATAGGTAGGATCCCCGCCATTTGCGGCCTAAACTGGTTTTTGTTTCTAACACCTAACTGGGAGGTTAGTCATAGAGGAAGGCCCGCATAAATAAAAGCGGCACCTACTAAGACAGTATCTTGGAACTACATAAGACGGCGACTTGGGAATCCCTCGGGAATCGCTTGTCCCCTCTTCACGTAAACCAGCACGCAACACTTTAGTTATATTTTTCACTAGGAAGGTCTTTTTCACAGCACTTTTGGTTGAATAAAAGAGTGGCCCTTTTTGCCAACTTTTTTAATCCGCTTTGGCGTTGGAGGCATTTTCCTTGACGGAAGCCCGCGCAAGGCACTTGCCTCTCGCAAGATATCGAGTGATGGCCGCCCGCGCGAGGCTACTACTTCTCGTATGCTGGGTCCTCACTTGCAGGGATACCTCTGCGGACTTACGAGTCTGTGTGGTACCTCCGGTGTCACCGCGTTTAAAGTGCATCAGCTGTCCCTATGTTATGTATTATTTTATGCTCACTGTTATCTACCAAACTCTGTGGTTTGTTTAGGTTATATTTTTATTATTTTAGCATTTTTGTCACAAATCCTTGTAAGTCCATAGTTCCAATTTACTATGAACAGACATACCGGTGACACAAACTCATGGGCGGACACCATTCAATTTAATGTTAGCGGCGATGGTCGCACGGCCCCACCGGAACGATTGAGCTGGTCTCTGTATCACGTGGAACAGCGTCGCACGGGATCCGGAACCTCGAGACTAGGAGCTAGCCAGCCCTCTCGTCCGTCATGCACATGTGGCGCAGCGACCGAGCAGCACATACCGGAATGACCCGACATTACCCCGCGAGCTACAGTCACTCATGCAGTCTTCCAATTTGTCACTCATGCAGTCAGTCACTCATACAGTTGGGCGGTGGGGCGGTCGGTCGCTCGTGTGGTCGGTTGATTGGTCAGTCTTTCACGCATGAAACCATCCACTCTGTGACTCATGCAGTCATCCATTCTGTCACTCTTGCAATCATCCTATCTGTCACCCATGCCGTTCATCTGGTTGTCACTCATGCAGTCATCCTATCTGTCATTCATGCAGTCATCAGGTATGTCGCACATGCAGTCTGTTAGTTTGTCACTGATGCGGTCCATCAGTCTGTCACTCATGCAATCCGCCAATCTGTCACGCATGCAGTCCGTCAGTCTGTCACTTATGCAGTCATCAGATCCCTTACTCATGCCGTCATCGGATGCCACATATACAGCCCATCAGTGTATCACTGATGCTGCCTGTCAGTCTGTCACTCATGCACTCATCCGATCTGTCACTCATGCAGTCCGCCAGTCTGTCACTTATGCAGTCATCAGAACCCTTACTCATGCCGTCATCGGATGTCACTCATGCAGTCCGTCAGTCTATCACTCATGCAGTCATCCTATTTGTGAATCATGCAGTCATCCGATATGTCACATATACAGTCCATCAGTGTATCACTGATGCTGCATGTCAGTCTGTCACTCATGCACTCATCCGATCTGTCACTCATGCAGTCCGCCAGTCTGTCACTTATGCAGTCATCAGATCCCTTACTCATGCCGTCATCGTATGTCACTCATGCAGTCCGTCAGTCTATCACTCGTGCAGTCATCCTATCTGTCACTGATGCAGTCATCCCATATGTTTCTCATGTAGTCCATCAGTCTGTCACTCGTGCAGTCATCAGATCTGTCGCTCATGCAGTCATCTGATCTGTCACTTATGCAGTCATCCGATCTGTCACTCATGTAATTGGACGGGCAGCCGGTCAGTCGGTTGGTCACTCAGTTGATCGGTCAGTGAGTTTGTCAGTCGGTTGGTAGGTGGGTTGGTCTGTCAGCATGTCCGTCACTCATACAGTCCTCCGATCTGTCACTCATGCAGTCCGCCACTCATGCAGTCACCGAATTTGTTGGTTATGCAGTTCCTCACTCATAAAGTCGGTAGGTCGGTCGCTCATTCTGGCAGTCAGTCTGTGTCGCATGCAGTCAGCCGATCTGTCACTCATGCAGTCCGTCAGTCTGTCACTCATGCAGTCGCTCGTCCGATCTGTCACTCATGCGGTCGGTCAGCCATGCGATCTGTCACTCATGCAGTCAGTCGACCGTTCGCCATGTCCATCATTTAACCGATCTGTCACTCATGCAGTCAGTCATCCTATTTGTCACTCATGCAATCAGTCGGTCATCTGCACCGTCACTCATGCAGTCAGTCGGGCAGTTGTTAGTCGGTCATTCGGTCAGTTGGTCGGCCTGTCAGGCTGTCCATAAGTTCATCACTCATGCAGTCATCAGATCAGTCACTCATGCAGTCTGTCAGTCAGTCACTCATGCAGTCGCTCATCCGGTCTATCACTCATACATTCAGTTGGTTGGTCGGTCGGCCTGTCCGTCAGTCCATCACTCATAAAGCTATCCGAGCTGTCACTCATGCCCTGTCAGTCCATCACTCATGCAGTTGGTTATCCGATCTGTCACTCATGCAGGCGATCGTTCGGTCGGTCGACTTGCCTCGTCACTCATCCAGTCATCCACTCTGTCACTCATGCATCCCATCAGCCCACCACTCGTGCGGTCGGTCATCCGATCTTTCGCTCATGCAGTCGGTCAGTCATCCGATCTGTCACTCATGCTGTTGGTCAGCCAGTCGATCGGCCGGTCATCATGTCTGTCAGTCCATCATTCAACCGATCTGTCACTCATGCAGTCCGTCACGCATGCAGTCATCAGATATGTCACTCATGCAGTATGTCAGTCCATCACTCGTACAGTTGGTCAACTGATTTGTCACTCATGCAGTCAGTCGTTCATCCAATCTGCCACTCATATGCGGTCGTTTGTCGGTCGGCCTGTTCGTCAGTCCGTCACTCATACAGCTATCTGAGCTGTCACTCATGCAGTCTGTCAGTCCGTCACTCATACCGTTGGTCATCTGACCTGCCACTCATGCAGTCAGTCGTTCGGTCTATCAGCTTATCTGTCAGCCCATCACCCATGCAGTCATCCGATCTATCACTCATGCATCCCGTCAGTCCGTCACTCGTGCAGTCGGACATCTGATCTGTCACTCATGCAGTCAGTCGGAAATTGGCAAAAAGTCACCCTCTCTTTCCCCTCCCAAATCCATACTGCATATATTTGAAATTTCAGGGTAGTCTGAGATGAGCTCACGAAAAATCAGGATATGATTGCTTTTTCATAATGATAATCCCATAAGGAAAATACCACAATACTGGTAAGACACACTTATGAATGAACGTGGGTTGGGCTGCCCGTTTTCGTAATAACGCCAATAGTTTGCAAACTATTGTGAACGCGTTACGAAAACTGATAACGCAAGCCACCTTTACTTATACCGTGTGCGCGTTACCAGTGTTGTTGGCCAGTTTACAGCTAATTCGCCTATTTGAGTCTAGCCCATTATTTAATTTAGTCGTTAATAGTATTTACTGATGATGCATCCATCTAATAACAATAGCGAATTGACACCAGTCGAAAGCGAAAGCGAAACAAAAAATATGCCACGTGATAAGAGGGATTTCCCGGCATGGATATTTCTGAGATGCCCACTGAATACAATATAAACTAGATGGATAAGATTAGTAATGATTGTAAAAATGCGCTATTTGACGATCGTTGTAACGGTGGAATTACATCGTTTTATTGGCGGCGTTGTGCGAATATGAGCTTCTCCTGACACAATGAGATGATGTATATAGCCTAGAAACTGATTTGCAATAATGAAATACTGTGACATAGCTGCTTTAATAGTCCAACACGTTTTATACATTGTGTGTCTCTACTATTTAATAAACATGCTGTTGAATATTTTGAAACAAATTAGTTCCAAAATGTTCAATAGCTTACATGCATAGTTTTCTGGAAATGATAGTCAGAGAGTTCAGAGGTCGATCGATCCCAATCCGAGCGCGGTATGGGTAGAGCTTAGCTAGAGATGGGCGGCGCATAGCTAAAAATGGAAATCTCCATTGGGAGTTGTCATTGAAATAACCATGATGACACGTAAAGGTAGAATCGACAACAGATATAGGTGGACAGATGATGCATCGAACAACTCCCAGGAAGCCCACATAGGAACATTGTACATATTGTGTCGCAGGGATCATGCTGGAAGGGCCGAACGAGATACAATGTAATTAGCAGGCCTCGGCATCATTAAGCACGCCATTGCATATTTTAGGAATGCAATCAAACGTGTCTATAACTACCACTTTTTTACCATTCATTAAGGACAGACAGCCACTTAATTCAACATATTTACAATGGTAAATTGCTTTTCTTGTCAAAAGATGGTGTCTTTAAGACTACCCATCTTAAAGAACTAGAATCGTTGCCCCCAATAGCAGACGGTCTACGTAAACTGTTTTCACTGTATTTACATATTTAGAGTATTATAGTGTATAGAATCATAACTATAGTGGCATCAGAAACCCCTAGTTTGGCATCAATTCCAGCTCTATACTACATCTCGAAGTTAAGTAACCTTGAATCTAAGTTGAAACGGCGGCCATTTTGGAACCGGCATTTTTAATGGGATCCATTGCACGTGACAAATGTCATCTATTCTGTTTAAAGTCAGCATACTATAAAACCGTTATATACTAAATTTCTGCCAGAAGGGAACATATCTGTCCTACATAATCCGGCTCTGACTGGGTCACGTGGTACAGTTTCTACCGCGTATTCAACCCGTGGTGAGCGCGAGACGCGAGTATAATTCTGCGCATGAACAGACAACTACGCCAAATGGTATCTTTGGGGGCGTTTCAAGATTTGAACCGGTAAACGTGTTAATATCATTTTTGCAAGTTCATTTTTGTAAATTCCACCATATTATATTTGCCTTTTTGCGTTTAGATATAGGTTAGCAATCACACACACAACCCTCAATGCATGAGCATACATTTAATCCGAATACATTTACTAACCCTATCAGATTACGCACATTTGTTTAGTCCGCAAACATCGGAAGCTGGACGGTGTACTATTTACAAAACAAACCATCCCCTAGAGACAAATGAGGGATCCGATTTGCTACTCAAGTATCTGGCGTCGTAATCAAAATACGTCACTAAAACTAAACGTCACAGCCATATAGCGTAGATTCAAAGGGGCAGATGTCGGGCCGTAAAGTTTTTGATGTGTTTACAATGTAAAAAGCATTCTGTTGAATAATTTGAAACTAATTTAACTGGGAGATGTTTACCTGACAGCATTGAGCCAACACGTGATCGCAGAAGACATGCTATGGCTATTGAGGCATAGTAATACAGTATTAACCATTTAATGACTAAATTTGATCAAGAAAATCAGAATATTTGTTTCGTGAATGTCCATTTGCAGGCCAAGAAAAGAGGGTTTTTTTTTGCACATTTACCACTGTAATGACTGGCTCGCTTATCGAGCCAGTCATTCTAGTGGTAAATTTTCAAAAACACTTCTCTTATCCTGCAAATGGACATTCGTCAAGACCACTGTAGGGGCCGGTTCTGGCCGGCTTCGGTATGAAAAGGTCAATAATCAACTCCAGCAGACTGTTCATATTTCATTATTAATCTTTATGTATTCTGTACAATGGTTCATAAATAAATATATAGTATAATACAGTACAACGGGCGATAAAATTTTAAAACAAGATCTACAATAGAAACAAATTGTAACTCTATAAGTCACCAGTTAAACGGCGCATACCAGCGCGTGATATGCACTTACAGAATCGGGCAAGGAAGACCAAAAGTGATCAATTAAAGCCATAACTGTGCAGGGATGAACAGAAAAGGACGGAACTAGGCTGGGAAGACAGGAATTGTGTAGAAAAGTGCATAATTAATCACGAACGACTAGAACTAGGCGCATTTATCTTTGCTTAATTATGTTTAACTCTGGCCGTGTTAACGCTAGAGAGTTAATCTGTACGGCGTTACTTTAGAATATTACTCTCTAGCCTGAACACGGATTAAATAGGTCTATAATTTCAGGTAATATATCGGTTTGCATTCCCATGGTCGAAGATGATCGTGGACAGGACGTGACGCCATCTGACGGAGAGTGAGAGAAAATGATGACGATAGAGCTACCTAGCGGAAAGTGAGATAAAATGATGACGGTAGCGCTACCCGGCACATAGTGAGAGAAAATGTTGCGTTCACATAGGGAGGAAATAACGGCATATATCGGAAGATAAACCTCCTGGAGCAAGGGGCAGTCCAATAGGAACGCTACCCGATATACCCGCTATTTGCTGATTTAGCGACTGAGCTCCGGATTAAGTCTCCGTTGAGAACACCGCCTTAGTTAGGCATATACAGGACAACGCGAGAATATACATATTTAAACATAAGGAGTTAGGGCGTGTTTACACCAGAGATATAATCCAGAGAACCGCCATACATCAGCATGGCATAACTCAGAATTAACTCTCTATGTGAACACGCTTTAATAAAAATCGATCACAATGGACCTTTCCGGTTTTAGCTATGCCCCGCCCATCTCTAGCTAAGCTCCACCCACACCTCGCTCGTGTTGGGATCGATCGATCTCTGAGCAACCTGACTACTCATTTTCCCAAAAAAGTACACAGGTAAGCTGTTGAATATTTTGAAACTAATTATTTTGAAACTAATTTGACTGGGTGCTGTTGCTGCCTAAGGCAGCAACAGCGCCCAGTCAAATTAGTTTCAAAATATTCAACAGCGTGTTTATTAAATAGCAAATAATTATAAAGATATACAATTCATACAACGGACCATTTGAGATTTGGTGACGGTCTATAGGGAACCCTTTGTGACGTAATAATTATGACGTCATCATACACGCGCTGAGCTGATTATGACGTCATACGAGGTCTGATGATGAATGGAAATTAAGCGGCTAAGAAGAGATCTAAGCGTTGAAAGCTACAGCTAGAGAAATACATTTTTATATAGTAACGCGGTACTTCAGTGTGGCGTTATTCAGAGTAACTCTCTAGTACGAACACGGTCTTAGATCGCTAAGAAAATAGTTATGCTACTAAAGATATAGATAGACCATTACCCAGAACATGATAGCTTAGCGAGAATTAGATATGCATAGAAAATGCATGGGGCTACATTGACAATGGCAAATGTAAGGGAAACATGAGAATTAAATCCAGTGAAATGCAGCTGCTCCTCGCGTTGACGGCAGCATTCATAATGGGGAATTCTAGTTTATCCATCAATCCTATGATGTCATAATCAGCTACGTGAAGTGTAAGATGACGGCTTATTCAATTACGTCATGAAAGTCCGTCACGAGCGCTTAATTGATGTCGGACTAAACGTTGTTGTACGAATTGTATTTCTTTAACCATTTAACTATTTAACCCTTGAATTTGTTCAAGAAAATTTCAATTTTCTCATAAAAAATGTCAATTTGCAGACCAAGGGAAAACTATTTTTGAAAATTTATCGCTGAAATGACTGGCTCGGTTATCGAGACAGTCATTCCCGTGATAAATTTTCAAAAATAATCTTCTCTTGACCTGCAAATGGACATTTCTCAAGACCACTGCAGAAGCCGTTTTTGGCTGATATGAGTGTGGGTGGAGATTAGCTAAATATGGGTGGGTCATAGGTAAAACTGGATTCCTCCATTGTACTGTGAAAAAGATAATCTAACGTAAAACAGAAAGAATTTTGCCAGGGATTAATTTTCGGGGTTTCTATTAAGCGAAACCTCCCATATTATCTCACTAATGTAAACCCAGCCAAAGTCTCATAGTTGAACACCAGTTAATCCCCGGATTGACACAAAGGTATGCTATGCCGTTCATTCTGAACAGCACTGCCGCGGCAATCGATGATCGATCTGTGCTAGACAGAAGTTAATACATTTACATCTTACAATCAAACGAATTCAGGGTCATCAGTTTGCTTCGAAATAACACTTCTTTGCTGACAGTTTATCTATACAATTAATAATTATTTTCATAAGTTTGATTTTAACTTTTGTTAGTTATTTCTGTACAATATTGAACTTATTTACACATAGAATTATCAAACAAATCTTTGATATTTAACACAATGGAGATTGCACAGGCCTCGGGCTGACGTGTGTGTGCGCTCTGTCATGTCATGGATATATAGCACATTAATTCACTTGCATGGGCGCAAGCAGGGGTGGGATGGGGGCCGGTGGGGTGGTGGTACCTTTCACCTGTTGTTTGCTTCAGCTAGTGAAGCCCTTCAACTTGCAGTCAAATAGGGCTATATGACGTCATAATTAATTACGTCACATGTAGGTTGACGTAACAATCAGACGTATTTAGGTCCGTCAAAAACACTTAGCAGTCCGTCAAGTTGTATGAATTGTATGTTTTACTACTTAATAAGCATTATGTTCAATAGTGTGAAACTAATTTGACTTGCTGCTGTTGCTGCCGAATGCCGCAACTGCATCCAGTCAAATTAGTTTCAAAATATTCAACAGCTTACATGTATATTTTTCTGGAAATTGAGATTCAGGGAGTTCGGGGTTTAATGGATCTCAGCACGGACAAAGCCTGGACGGAGCTTAACTAGTAATTTGGCAGGGCAGTGCGTAGTTAAAACCGGAATCGTCGATTCAACAAATTGTGATAATGCGACTTGCTCTGGAATACCGATCTGATTCACGCAAAGCCAACGATTACAAAACCAGATTATTATCATTACCGGCATTTGGCATTTCAACACGTCCAGCTCTCAGTGGGAATTCTATCCCAGAGGTCGCTCCTAGTTCCAGGCTCCCAGCCGTGGGATATCTTAAATCGTCACTTCATGTTTTCCTATATGTATCCGATGATCACATTAATATTGGAGTCGAGAACAGACCATGTTGACTCGTACCAGAGCGTCAAATTCACAAATTTCCACACAGATTGTCTATTTAATACGCATGGGGCTGTGAAATGCTGTACCTACATTCTAGTCAGACTGATAGTTCGGCTTCATATTGCCTAACCGTGTGCAGAGTCCAAAAGCAAACTGCAGCCAGATGAATCTTCATAGCACTGGCTCTTTACAAGCATATGCACTTGGTTTGTAATGAGAAAAGTCAGACTGTACATCAGAATAGATGATGAAGCGAGTATACTAGGTGACGACATCACACTAATAGCACCACCTACTCCCCAGGTACTGGGCTGAAACCGCGACAATATGCAGTACCGGTCCAGTAAGCTGGGTTATCAGGATGTGTACTGAACCAACGTGAGTGGATAGTGGGCCGAGTCCGCTGATATGATACAGCACCACATGGGCCATGGTGAGCGGATCGCATGCGGGTCATGATTGGACTGTATGCTACCACAACGTGGGCCATGATAAGCGGATAGCTATCCCCACGTGGGCCATGATAAGCGGATCGCATGCGGGTCATGATTTGACTGTATGCTACCACAACGTGGGCCGTGATAAGCGGATAGCATGCGGGTCATGTTTGCACTGTATGCTACCACAACGTGAGCCATGATAAGCGGATAGCATGCGGGTCATGTTTGGACTGTATGCTACCACAACGTGGGCCATGATAAGCGGATAGCATGCGGGTCATGTTTGGACTGTATGCTACCACAACGTGGGCCATGATAAGCGGATCGCATGCGGGTCATGATTGGACTGTATGCTACCACAACGTGGGCCATGATAAGCGGATAGCTATCCCCACGTGGGCCATGATAAGCGGATCGCATGCGGGTCATGATTTGACTGTATGCTACCACAACGTGGGCCGTGATAAGCGGATAGCATGCGGGTCATGTTTGCACTGTATGCTACCACAACGTGAGCCATGATAAGCGGATAGCATGCGGGTCATGTTTGGACTGTATGCTACCACAACGTGGGCCATGATAAGCGGATAGCATGCGGGTCATGTTTGGACTGTATGCTACCACAACGTGGGCCATGATAAGCGGATAGCATGCGGGTCATGTTTGGACTGTATGCTACCACAACGTGAGCCATGATAAGCGGATAGCATGCGGGTCATGTTTGGACTGTATGCTACCACAACGTGGGCCATGATAAGCGGATAGCATGCGGGTCATGTTTGGACTGTATGCTACCACAACGTGGGCCATGATAAGCGGATAGCATGCGGGTCATGTTTGGACTGTATGCTACCACAACGTGGGCCATGATAAGCGGATAGCATGCGGGTCATGTTTGCACTGTATACTACCACAACGTGGGCCATGATAAGCGGATAGCATGCGGGTCATGTTTGGACTGTATGCTACCACAACGTGGGCCATGATAAGCGGATAGCATGCAGGTCATGATTAGACGGTATGCTATCACAACGTGGGCCATAATGAGTGGATAGCATGCGAGTCGTGATGGGACGATACACTACTACTACTACTACTACTACTACTACTACTACTACTACTACTACTACTACTACTACTACTACGTAGGTCATGATGAGTGGAAAGCACAGGGATCGTAATAAATCGATGCGGTCCCTCATGAACCATGATAATCGGATAGCACATGTGTCGCGATGAGACGATCTGATTGCACGTAAGTCATGTCGATACGATGCTCAAGGAGATAACCACGAGGAGTGTGACATTTTGTATGAGAATGCTCCCTGGAGAAGATCTTTCATGAAATCATGATCACAATAGACGTTCACAAGCACGTGTTTTCCTCCACCTCTCGTTCACATTCCTTGCATTTAACAGTACAACACCAGTGGAATTTACACATGCAACGTTCTACAACTTTAACAATCCGTGTACGATATCCCCGCCCACAACACATCAAGTCACATCCGTCTAGAGCTTTAGATGTGCGATTGCATACGCGACCGTGTGTGCCGGGAGATCCCAGCTTCTTGTTTGCGTCACAATAATCCGGGCTTTGTACGAGGTAGACCAGGTCTCTGTCAGTATGACGTTTGAAATGCAGATTTTTGGGTGCCAATTCGGCTCTGGTTTTTTCCGTCGTGGTTTGGGTTACTTCTGAGGCACCATCAAATTTCTCCTTAAGTCGCAGACCAACGGCACGAAATGGTGGCAGCGCGCGCCAACATGTCTTCATTTCACAGGAGCCCGAAACACCGTGACATTTACACTCCACGCGCATCTGATCCTCCACTGCCTGTATGAATAATAATAATAATAATAATAATAATAATAATAATAATAATAATAATAATAATAATCAATCAATCAATCAACCATCATATCAGTCATCCAGCCAGCCAGCCAATCAGCCAGCCAGCCAGACAGCCAGACAGAGAGCCAACCAGACAGACAGACAGACAGACCGACCGACCGACCGACCGACCGACCGACCGACCGACCGACCGACCGACCGACCGACCGACCGACCGACCGACCGACCGACCGACCGACCGTCCGACCGACCGACCGACCGACCGACAGACAGACAGACAGTCAGCAAGCTGAAAGCTATGTGCCTTACACATTAACTACTGTCAATAACTTCTGGAGAGATCTTGACCAGATTTTGTTGAAGTGCTGTCCGTGGGGTCCAGAAGATGTTGGATACATGTGGATCAAGTGGTCAAAGGGCAAGGCCATGGTGGCCAGATTAAAATGATTATTTTGACAAACATGTGCATCAAAGGCATTGTATGCGTAAGGTATGTAGTGTAGCAAATGTAGGTCAGTACGTCCTCAGCGTGACCTACTATTCACGAGCCATCCGCAGCTAGCCAGATTCTTATCGACCTTGTTTTTATTATAAAGCAACTCGCCTTAAGCTCTCAACCTAGCACTGATCCTAAGAAATTCTTAAGATCCGTTAGCTTTGTGGGGTGATACAACTGCAAAAATATCAAACACACGCCCACAATGTAAGTCTCTATCAGGCGTGCACCCCACAACATACATGTCTGTCCAGAAAGACAAGACGTTATGGCATGTGTTATTAGATAGTTCTTCTCCTTCTTCTTCTTCTTCTTCTTCTTCTTCTTCTTCTTCTTCTTCTTCAATATGTTCATCGTTGGCATCTACTATTTAATAAGATGTTTACGTAGTTTAACTCATATCAGTGAAAAGCGGCTTCTGCGGTGGTCTCGAGAAATGTCCAATTTACAGAGCAAAGAGAAGACTATTTTTAGCCAGTCATTCCAGTAGTAAACTTTCAAAAATAGTCTTCTCTTGTTCTGCAAATGGACATTTTTGAGAGTTAAAGGGTTACATAGGATGATATTGCTTAAAGCAGTATTAATTACTTTGAAAAACATAATGTGGCCACCATTGCCTTGTCCTTTGACCACTTCACCCACATATATGCCAGCAGAATTGTTCAAAATAAAATTGTTAAAATTATATACTTTTAGAGGCTTAAATTGTGTGCCTCGATGTAATGAAACGAAATAAATCTTAGCATATGATGATTTCATTACGTATAAAATTATTATAATTTTTTTAAGTTGTCGAATTGAACTAGAGGCACCAGTCCCTAATTCAAATTCACAACTAAACCTACGAAATTTATTTATATGGAATGAAATCATCATATGCTAAGATTTATTTTGTTTCGTTACATGAGGTACAAGTACACAAATTTAACAATTTTATTTTTAAGCATTCTGATGTGAATATACACCTTTAAGACGAGTTCTTGTATTGTTAGAAAGAAAATTCGTATGCTATAGCCTACCACTCCCTACCATACGCAATTACGCATATCTTCAATATATCCTACTTCGATAGTTTATAATTTCAACAATTTTATTTTCAAGCATTTTGGTGTGAATATGCATCTTTAAGATATGTCTGAGTAGTTTGTCTATGGGTAGTGTGACGGTAGATCCAGTGGCAATCTGGAGATTATCCATCACGGAAACATCGTGCTATGCGTTGTCAAAGTAACGGCGATTTAATTTAAATATGCTTAGTGCTTTAACAGGAAATAGAGTATTTGATAATCAAAAGGTCCCCACCCCCTACCAATATACCTTCTTCCCCGAATGTGAGTCAATGGCATCACTCGACCACACACACCATACCACCCCACTCCCTCATCGTCTCCTATAATCAGATCAAAGCAGAGTGCCCTTAACAACAGCTGATAATATCAACTCGAACGTGCCTCACTACGGTACACACGCAGTGTCCACTATTGATTGCGTCAACGACCACCTGGATTTTAGGCTTAGTGGTTCTTTAATATGAATGTCTGAACGACCACCTGTCATAGAGAACCATTAACCCTTTAACTCTCGAATTTATTCAAGAAAATTTAAATTTTCTCATTAGAAAATATCCATTTGCAGACCAAGAGAAGACTATTTTGAAAATTTACCACTGGAATGACCGGCTCGGTTACCGAGCCAGCCATTCCAGTAGTAAATTTTCAAAAATAGTCTTCTCTTGGTCTGCAAATGGACATTTCACAAGACCACTGCAGAACCAGTTTTGGCTGATATGCGTGATAAAGGATTAAAAAGAATTTTCTACTAAAACCACATATATTTGGGATTTTGAATACCGACTGTAATGGGATAAAACAATAAAAGAAACATTGTAGTTAGTAAGAAAGATTTTGAACACAATTGGATAGAAAAACTAATTATGTTCAAAATATTCAGCTTCACGTTTTATTTTAGTTTGGAAATATGATACGTTATTTTGGAGATGTAGGCCTGTTATACCACGTGGATCGAAGGTGTGGTGACGGTTGATCACTGCTGTGGTGGGTCATATGTAGTGTAAAGGTAAGCGGTTGGTCATTATTTGGTGAGGGCAAATGGTATCGTAATGGAGGAATCCAGTTTCTCCGTCAATCATATGACGTCATAATCAACTACGCCACGCGTAGGCTAACGCCATCATCAGTTACGTCATGAATGACGCGATATAGTCCGTCACAAACGCTTAGACAAATAGTCTAACAGGTTGTACGAATTGTATGTCGTTACTATTTAATAAATATGCTGTTGAATATTTTGAAACTAATTTGACTGGGCGCTGTTGCTGTCATAGCCCACAGGCAGCAACAGCGCCCAGTCAAACTAGGTCCAATGTTTTCAACAGATTAGCTGTATAGTCTTCTGGAAATCGCGGTTCAGAGAGTGCAGGGATCGATTATGATATTTATTTTTCGATTATGGTTGGGTGGGAGATCAACTTTGTGTTGTCGAATAGGCCTTAGGCAGCAACAGCACTCAGTCAAATTAGTTTCAAAATATTCAACAGCTTACCTGTGTAGTTTTTTGGAAATTGATAGTCAGGGTGTTCAGAGATCGGTCGACCCCAACACGAGCTAAGTGTGGGTGGAGCTTAGCTAGAGGTGGGTGGGGAATAGCTAAAACCGGTCCATTACGTCATGAATGACGTAAATCATCGGTAGATCAAATTGGAGACCGGTTGATCATTTTGTTATTTGTTGTCGGTATGAATGGATATCATTGCATGGTGCGCAGCGGTAGGGTTTGGTTGTAGATCATTGAGTTGCGTGATGCGCGGTGGGCGGTAGATTATCGTTGCTATATGGAGTCTCTCCTGTACCACCCATCCTCTCTCAAGCTCGATTCTTTTTACAATTACGCCTCGAACTTAGTTTGCTTTCACCAGTTTCTGCTTACGACGGTGTCAAAACTGATTTAATCAGACTGGTCATTTCTAGATTAGCTAGTTAATTGCAAATTCATAAATAATATCCGAATACAAGATTGTTGTTAACTGTGATTTGCCTGTGTGTAATTTCTCTGAGAGTAACACGTGTATCCTAGAGAATGGTGATTGGAGCATTGGAATGTAGTTCGGTGAGGAGGCGAGATTATTAGCATGGCATCGAACGCGCCTTTTCGCGCCAAACTCAGCTTGACGCGCGCTATCGGCTGTCAGCGCATGCACGTTCAATGTAGAAAACAGCAGACGATTTGTCTTGTGATGGGCCTTTAATTATGATTAATTGCCGCTAGGGGGAAGGCGAAGGCGCCCTCGATACCTTTGATGAATTTGCCAGAATCTCACATCCATGGGTACATACGTAAACGGAATTGAATATTTTCATTATGTTTTAGAGCCAGAACTGAGGAATCTGCTGCCTAAAGTCATGACGGCGGTAGACAAGGTTCGCAAACAAAGTTCATGGAGAGACTCAGACGATCGCTCAACCGAACCATCTACTGTTCTATTCGGATACACACATGCCAGAATGTCGACTTGTACATGTTTAGCAGACGTTCCAAGAGGCAAAAGACAGTAAAATAACAATTTATAAATCTCTCCGCACGTGTTTTGTAAGTGCCATTACGCAGACTTTAGGCCGTAAATAATCTCGCCGCTAGGCTGTTGTTTGGACGAGCAGACGAATGAGTAGATGTCGGAATGGCTAGAATAGCAGGTAGATCCAACAGCTGACAGTGAAACAAATGAGACGATAGAAGCATTTTGTTTATAGCAGAAGATCTATGGCGCTAATAGATCAGTGTTGAAATACACTTGTTGCCTTCACAATCCGAGTGCCATCAAGAATGTTAACGAGAACTGGCAATAGATTAGGCATATCCCCGCAAGGCATCTCACATACTCCCTACTGCTCATTAGGCCAGCATTGGACGATGGTCTTCCTTTGCGCTTCATTAGACCTTCCGTAAGTAACCGACAGGTTTGTTGTCATTCTCACAAAGGGACATAGGGACCTACTCTAAGGATATTTATGAACCCCGGAACTTTTGTCTCTAGCCATGATTCAACGGGGATTATTTTTAATCTTTTATTATGACCGTGCAGCTATACCTAACCCCAATCTAAAAAGAATAGAAGCAAGGATTCGTGCCGATAATATGCCTCTAATGTAATGATCGGCAATCTTCTTACGGTATCACAAGAACTCGACTGGTACACAGACTCTGCTTCGGAGGTCAGACAGTTTGGGACCCAATGGAACTTCCTCGAGGGCTGTAGACACGCCACTTTTGGTGCTGATTTTGGGATCATCTTAACCCTTATCACTAGCTTGATACTGACATCAAAACCAACTCGTCCTATGGTTCGTGTGATATCAGCATCTATATACACGTCAGCAAATTATTGTCCTCATGTTGTGTGCGACCGATTTGAATTTTACAACGGATTAAGAGGGACTATTTTGCTGTTAACCGTGCTTCACGCAGAAGGCTTTATATCATCTCGTTTTACGTGAAATAATATTGTAGACTATGTACAGAGTCGTTCTCGTGTCCTTTCACAATTCAATTCTATGTATCCATCGGGGCGAATTTACTACGCCAATAACCACTCATTACACACAACATTCTTTTCTAGATATCGTATCGAGGCAGATCTCACGAGGCACGAACTTGATCGTCAAAGTAGTTCTGGTAAAAAAAAAATCAGCATTTTTGCTTGACTAGTGTCCATTTGCAGGCCAGGAGAAGAGTATTTGTGAGAATTTACCACTGGAATGACTGGCTCGGTAACGGAGCCAGTCATTCCAGTGGTAAATATTCAAAAATAATTTTCTCTTGGCCTTATCATATACATGCCTTAAGGACACTGCAGAGATGTTTGTTGGTCGATTGACAATTAAATGGTTACGTTGACACAATAGGGGTTAAATAGTAGACCTTACGTAACTCCGTCCATATTGCTTTCAATATGGTTATGTAGTATTGAACACACGCATACGTACACATATGCATACGCGCAAGCACATCTTGCTATTTCTGACATTATTGCGGTCGAAGAACGGCAGTAGAAACACGTTTTTTGGGATGAGTAGATATCGGTTTATAATCTTTTATAAGGTTTTTGGTACTTAAGATTATATTAGTAATGATCAAAGCCCGTGCTTCGGTTAATGTTGTCCGCGGTAATTGAAGCTGTATGCGGCGCGCACTTCAGACACGTTCCAAACCGCCCTAATGGCCGCTTTAACACGAAATCATACATGATGTTAAAGCGGAAATAGCTACTTGTAAAGCAGATATAATCATAATAATTGGAACCAGGCTGTAGGGATGATAGCGAGCGTATTAAGCGTGATAGGGGTTGGATCAAATTTAATGCATGAATATGCTACAGGTGAATGGACGTTTCCACTTTTAGCTACGCCCCGCCCATCTCAATCTAAGCTCCACCCACACCACGTCCCCGTGTTGGGATCGATCGATCTCAGAACTCCCTTACTATCAATTTCCAGAAAACTATACAGGTAAGCTGTTGAATATTTTGAAATTAATTTGACTGGGCGCTGTTGCTGCCCAGCAACAGCGCCGAGTCAAAATTAGTTTCAAAATATTCGACAGAATGTTTATTAAATAGTAAAGACATACAATTCGTACAACGTGTCCGACTATTAAGAGTTAAAGACTGGCCAAATAAAATCATTTATGGCATAATTCATCAACAGCGCCCAGTCAAATTAGTTTCAAAATATTCGACAGCATGTTTATTAAATAGTAAAGACATACAATTCGTACAACGTGTCGGACTATTAAGAGTTAAAGACGAACCAAATAGAATAATTTGTGACGTGATGATTATGACGTCATCCCACACGCTGCTTAGCTGATTATGACGTCGTATGACGTCAGATTGATAGATGGATACGCTGGAACGTTGAATTGTGGATCAGGTGTTAAATTCTAGGCTCTGGAGGCGACGATACAACGAAAATTGTTCCCCAACATTGCTTAGGATGCTTTCCATCACTCACCAGGTGTGTAAAACATGTGGCAATAGAGTATTGCAAGCTCTGCATTTAGGGAAATACCTATTCGCCTGTCAGTACTACAAAATAGTAATTTGAAAATAATTTATGAGGATATTGATTTCCAAAAAAAAATAGTACGAAATAGTTGCTTAAATTTTCCCTCGCATCCCACCCCGCTCTCTATAAAAAGCAGTCCTCTAATTGTCACTCCCGGCTAACACCAGGAAAGTTTGGCCTGTCATCGGGTCAGAGCATCTCCCTTCATAGCAAGCTCCAAGAAAACTAGGCGTTTGCCGAAGAGTTTCCGAAACAAATTGCTACAACTTTTAGAAATACTGTGAATCAAGGCCAGGTAACGCGGTTACTGGGTTTCCACGGGGCATTGACAGAGCAGTAGGCTGTGGGTGAGGTGGGGTGCAAGCAGTACAAAAGTCAACAGATTATATTTAAAATAAGATAGCTTCATAGTCAGCTGAAATTATACATTTATATCCAGAAATACAGGAGATTCTCTCTGAGCACCCCACACACCCACCCCTCCGGATATCAGGTCCACAGTATGGCCCTGTTTGGCCCTTGGTGTAGGCACATATGCCAGCTTTGCGAAAAAAATTGGCATATCAAACTTATCGGTGAAATTTTAAATATAGCAATTTAATTAATTTCCTAATAAAATTAATAATTCACTCGGACGTTGGTACATAGATTGTTGGTATACGAGAATGGAAATTTTGATCTGATGATCTGGAATTTCGGTGGTCTAGCAGGTTAAAGATTATCCAATAATCCACATTAGAATGAGAATTTAAAAGTGAAATACATTAAGAGCACTACTGTATAATCTGTCGATAACGATAATGGACACTGTAGTGACCATACACATGGTCAGTAAAGGCAGGGTGTCACTTAAAGGTGCACAGTCACACACACATTCCCCAAAACAAAATGGTTAAAAGCGTATACTTTTAGAGGCTTAAATTGTGAACCGCAATGTAATAAAACGAAAAAGATCTTAACAAATGACGATTTCATTCCGTATAAATTAAAATAATTTGTTTAGTTATGAAGTTGAAATAGCGACTCGTGCCTCTAATTCAATTTCACAACTTCAACAATTATATTAATTTATACGTAATGAAACCATCATGTTTTAAGAATTATTTCGTTTCGTTACATCTAGGCGCACAAGCCTATAAACGTATATAATCGTAACGATTTTATTTTCAATCATCCTCGTGTGAATACGCACCTTTAATATCAAAATATGGTCATATGAAATAGGTGTCTTGGAGACAACAAGATGTTGGTTCGATAAGACGGGTGGTCGTACGACCACCCGTCTTAAAGAACCGCCATATTGTGGCCTCGAAAACAGGTGCTCCTTTACGGTTTTAGGCAAGGGGTTTTTCTGGACTACATTGGGACGTAGTTCTTGTACAGGTTTTCCTCTTGGGTATTGTAGTCAAAGACGCACGAGGTATTGACAGAGAGAGAATGTGGGGATTATCCCTCTTGTTTACTCCCGGCTGGCTTCTCCAGTTTAGTCAGATCAAATTGTTGATATTCACAATCTTCTGTCAATTCACAAAAATCATCCACATTGATACATTCAAATACATACGATGCTAGGAATGACATGAGCTGTTTGCAAACATGTCTCCCGTACCACCCCCACCTCCTTCCCTGAAACACGAGTAACGAGTTTAGCGAAGAACCGAGTCTCACGAGATCACGTTACTAAATGTAATCCGAAGAGGACGTCGCATCTTTAGCATGTCTTGGCTTTTATTAGAAGTTTTGCGCTTTTTAAAAATAAATAAATAAAAACGAAAGTACAATATGTCTATATAGATCTGAATCGGTGAGCCGGTAGAGTCGTAGTGCGTTAACGCTTTTCATAATTAAATCAAGCACGTACGTACCATAACCACGGAAACGTGCTTAAAATGGCGCCTATCCAATATTTCGAAAATAGACCGAGAGTACCGTTAGAATCTACATGCCAAGGTTGACCAATTTATTTTGTTTTGATAATGAGTCATTTTAAGTAATCCTGATTTCCAACAATGAGTCCGTCTTACACACGGGTTGTAGTAAAATACGGATTCACGCGGAAGTGTGTGTGTGAATCAGATACGTGATCCGCCATCGATATTTGTTTAAAGGGGGGTGGGGTCTAATGTCCCTTGCGATGTATAACTATCCCGCTCATTCTTTTGAACTGACCAGCAAAACAACTGTCAACACGCTTAAGTCGCTTAGATTTCCTGTGGGATCAGCGTGCTTTTCATAGTAAAGATTCCCAGCTAATTTTCTTGTTATTCCGCTTAAAGTTCCGCATTTGTTCCTCTAACAAAACGACCCAGCTTTAATTCTCAACAACAGACCGTTATGGCGGTCAATTAATTTTCAAGACAAATACGCCTGCGCAGTTGTGTTATTCGTATGGGGGCCTTGTAACGGATTAACGTCCTGCTAATAGAGTCATTTAAAATCAATCTTTCTACCCAGACAAAGAACTAATGAGTTCACGTCAGAAAGTCAGTAACTATGGCCATAGTTCGTCTTCTAGCGCCGAGCATATGGCACTACTTAGAGCCTGACCGCGAGTATTAGTAGACACGACTAATCACTCCAATCGCTAATTTGTAACGTAGACTGGTGAAATCTATCGGAATCTGTAGAAATTTGGCAACTGCGTGTGTGAAGCACGCTTAGATGGCAAGTCCCATGGGAACTTGACGTGAAACGACTATCAAGGAATTCCCGATTTATAGGAAAACGAATGTTTGATTAATTAACCATTTGGATATCAGAAATAACAAAGACGAATACTATTATAACCCTTATCACACTGAGATCATACAGTCGATTGTATCTGGGGCATTAATGGAGACGTTTATGTATGTCAATATAGTTAATTGGAAACAATATGACTGAAAGCTGTTGCTTTAGATAGCAACAGCATTCAACCATATTGTTTCCAAAATAAATGCAGTCATCGCAGTTGTTTGGTTGGGTTGCGCGGTGTAAAAGGTCCAATATCACACACGAATATGCTTGAAAGCCAGATTAAAAAAATTATATACTTAAATTGTGTGCTTCTATGTAAGGAAACGATATATGTTTTAGACGTTAATGATGTCATTCCAAATAGATTAATACATATTTTTTTGGTTTCGATATTGAGTTTTTATAAGGATAGGCCTCTAGAAACTCGACTTTACGATTAAAAATGTATTATTTTGACTTGTAAGGGATGAACTCATCACATGTTAGAAATGATTTCGTTTCATTACTGGGGTGCATGTCTCACAAGTATCTAAATGTGTGCAATTTTAACCAGTTTACTTTCGAGTATTCGGATGTGATATTGGATATTTAATGGGTGAAATATTCAGTTGAATGATTTGAGACTAATTAGTTTCGACTCCTTCAATCGCATATACATCTGAAGGCCTATTATTAGCTTAATATGGAGGGATCCGATTTGTCCGTCACTCACATATCTGCCGTCATAATCAATTATGTGACTAGTTAGTTGAAGCCACAATCATGATGACGTATGTAGCTCCGCCATGAACATCGAAAAGTCCGTCAGGTGTATGTCTTTGATGGACTTACAATTTAATAAAGATTCTGTTGAATATTTTGAAACTAATTTGACTGTGAGCTGTTGCTGCCTATGGCATCAACAGCCCCCGTTCAGATTAATTTCAAAACATTCAACAACTTTGCCTGTATAGTTACCTCTAATTGGGATTCCAGTAATTTAGGGTTCAACTTATATAACGTCATTCCAACACGCGTACAGAGAGCGGAGTTTAGCTAGAAATGGGCGTGTAGGTCATTTCTAAAAAAAATTCTGATCTCATTCGACTAAAATTTAAACACAACGAAGGAACTTGTCATGCAAGCAGAGTTCCAGACGTTGACCGTGAGCCAGAAAAAAAGAATCCTGATCCGGATTGGATCAAATTCTGGATCTATGGATATCTCGGAAACCTCTAGTCCGATTTGACTCAGATCTTAACATAGGAAATGATATGGCCATACGCTAGGATTCCACAACTGTGAGTGTGATACGAAAAAATTTGAAAATCCGAAAAAATCTTGAACCTGCACCTACCAAGATTCTATTGACCTTGTTCGTTTATAAAGGTTCGGAATTTCCTTTTCGGATCAAATCCAAACATGGCAAAGGTTAGTTTACTGTGACACCTTTCAGAGTGTATTAATTGTTTCAATCTTACCTTTCGCCCCGCTCTGTTGTTATGCAGATTCATCAGTGACCGATGAGATTTCGCTTTCCTTCCACGTTCTCTCGCGTCCACAAACGCAGCAGCAAAAGCTGACCCATACACTACATTGTCCGAGCATCCCGCCCACTGGAATCCCACAGGTGACCTTCCCTTGACCGTTCGGTCGCAGCCACATCTTCGTAGCTGACCGCTACTACACGCGCGCGTAACGGCGTGTACGACACCAGCCGCAGAAATTGCGTGCACAAAGGCTGACTCACGTGTGCCTGTAATTATTGAGAGAGAAACATCATCGTTAGATCATTATAGAATACAGAATGGAGGATTCTAGTTTCTCAGTGAATCATGACGTCATAATCAACTACGTGACGTATCGGTTGCCGTCATAATCAATGACGTCATGAATGACGTAGATAAGTTCGTCACAAACCCGTAATTGATGACGGACTAAAGGTTGTTGTATACGAATTGTATATCTTTACTTTTTAATAAACATGTTGTTGAATATTTTGAAACTTGAATGATTTGACTGGGCGCTGTTGCTGCACAGCTTACATGTATAGTTTTCTGGAAATTGAGATTCAGAGAGTGGAGGAATCGATCGATCCCAACACGAACAAGCCGTGGGTGGAGCCTAGCTAAAGATGGGCGGGATATAGCTAAAACTGGATTCATCCATTAAGAATAATAATGTTATTTATTAAATTAACTGATGGATCCGATATATTATACAAGTATTTGACGTCATAATTAAATGCGTCATATTTTTCCTGGCGTCACAATCAAAACGGTGTAATTCTGTCGCGAAAATCGAAAAGTCCGTCACGAATATGCACGACCTGTATGTCTTTGAGGAATTTGCAATTTAATAAACGTTCTATTGAATATCTTCCCCTTGTGCCACGA
This sequence comes from Chaetoderma sp. LZ-2023a, assembly GCA_034401795.1. Taxonomy (NCBI): domain Eukaryota; kingdom Metazoa; phylum Mollusca; class Caudofoveata; order Chaetodermatida; family Chaetodermatidae; genus Chaetoderma; species Chaetoderma sp. LZ-2023a. The sequence continues at coordinate 117,177,301 of CM067359.1, forward strand.
TGTAGCTTGTGGGTAAATAAATAAATGAAGAAAAAAAAAAAATGAACAACCGATTCCTAAATATTTTGAAACTAATTTGACTGGGAGTTCTTGCTGTTATAGGCAGCAACATCCCCGAGTCAAATTAGTCTAAAACACATTATCTATATACTTACCTTGAAACTTAGAATCTGGAAATTCACGTTTGAAAGTTTCAAATCATTTCCAACTTGCGTAAAAAGTGGGCACAGCTACAGCTAGAGATGGGCGGGGCGTAGCTAGAGATGGGCGGGGCTTAGCTAGAGATGCGCGGAGCTAGCTAGAGATGCGCGGAGCTTAGCTAGAGATGAGTAACTCTATTATCCATGCTATGTTGTATCGTGGATTCTAATATCTTCACATCACTCAATGGCGTCACGAAAAATGCAGGGTACTATTTGATAACATCTTTCCACGCGTTGCATGCACTGACATCCGCTGTACCCTGCTTTCAATCGCCATCCCACCTACCCACCACGCATATCTCTCTCCCTCCCTCCCTCCCTCCCCCTCCCTCCTTCCCTCCCTCCCTCTCTCTCTCTCTCTCTCTCTCTCTCTCTCTCTCTCTCTCTCTCTCTCTCTCTCGCCCTCCATCTGTATCTCCCCCAACCCAACCCACCTATTCACACACACACACGCGCGTACGCACGCACGCACGCACGCACGCACGCACGCACACACGCACGCACGCACCACCACCACCCGCCCTGAACGAAAATCTAACAATACGCAGGGGTAGAGTCAGTGGTGGGTAGGGCGAGAATTATTGAAGCCATCAAAAGCTGTCTCCTCCTGACACACTGTAGATCTGGATTAGGAGACCACCTCAGTGAACACAGACACAATCACTATGGTTAAGTGGTATCCCAATCTAAGTAACTTCCTATTGGATATGTCTTTTGAAGCCAAAAGATAACAATGGAGGAATCCAGTTTTAGCTATTCCCCGCCCATCTCTAGCTAAGCTCCACCCACATTTCGCCCGTGTTAGGATTGATCGATACCTGACCATCAACTTCCAGAAAATTATACGGGTAAGCTGTTGAATATTTTTTAACCGCCCAATCAAATTAGTTTCAGAATAGCCAACAGAATGGTTATTAAATCGTAGACATACAATTCGTACAACAATACTTAGTCTGTCATCAATTAACCGTTCGTGACGAACTTATCTACGTTATTGATTATGACGTCAGCCTACACGTCACGTAGCTCATTATGATTGATAGATAAACTGGATAAAGGTCTATTCTTTAATTCTTTATTCTGTCGACAACCTAGCTGAAAGAACCACGATCTTTGGCTCCACAAGGTGTATGGTCGTGTGTGCAGGTTACTCTCTACCTCAAACTGTGCAAATATGTTTTGGCCGCCCCTAGAGCCGGTTTATCAGTTGATGAATGAGCATGCGTATAGTGATTCTTAATACCGACAAGGCTTGTCATCAAGCCTCATCATCAACATACGGGTTCTACACGATATACATATTGCTTATGTTTCCTACTCTCAATACAGCATTCACAAGCGTATTCACACGTTTAGTGTGTTGTACGGCACTACGCAACAAAATGGTTTTGTCAAAACATCACTAAATATCATTGTACAGGTTTATGGGTTTGCTATAGGCCGATATCAAAGTCCTCCCAATTTAGATATGAATTGAAAACAATGAGTGTTGAGAATATTTAAAGAAGGAGTGACCTACTGTTGTGAAAAGTAAACAAGTGTTTTGCGCAGTTCATAGGCTTGTACGACCTGCGCAAACATAGCATTTCTCGAACGTAGAAAGGGAAATACATCCCTGACGTAGGTTATACAAGACAGCACACCCATAAAACACGTGTATGACGCAATGGATAACGTCGTACTGAATTATGTCATATGTAGCCTGTCATGAACTTTCAAATGTGTTTTATGGGGTGTATTGTCTTGCTTGAACTACGTCAGCAGCAACAGCCCTCCACCCCCACACAGCAACCAGTACAGCGATTTGAAATAGATTGTCCACAGCAGTGACAAATCTGGTGTAAATGAAAGAAATGCTTCACCCGACAACTGCAGTAACATAACAAATACTTTCAAAGCTTTATATAGTTGTTTATAGGCGATCGAATTACCGAAGAGGACGTTGTTGATTCACCATTTATTGACGAGCTGTGTATTATCGCAATCGAGTTGCGCATCATAGAAACACGGCCATACAAACATAAACAAGTTATTTCTAGTAACTTGTGGCGATTCAAATGTTATAAGAACAATATGGCAACAAGCTACGCCTAGTCATGATAGACCCAGCTTTTTGTTAGCATTTTGAGGTCACTCGCACTATTTAACCGTGTCATCGTTTACTAGCGCTATCCGCTGTAACACGAGCGATAGAATCTTGGTAGCTGCGGGCGAAGCGTCAAATGTAGGTCACACGTCGGTCAATTTCGAAATTAACCTACATTTGTTGTGCTACATACCCTAAGAATACAATGCATGACAAATATATCTTGGTTTTTAAAACAATCATATTAATTTAGTCACCATGGACTTAACCTTTGATATTTTGACCACAAATTTCAACACTTCTTCGGGCCCACCACCTTCAATCTTTAAGGCACACAGTTTTCAAAATTATCGTTTTAAATCTGGTCGCCATGGCCTTGACCTTTGAAATTTTGACCCCAAATTTATAACACTTCTTTACCATCTTTCCGCCAAGTTTGATTACCGTATACGAGCAACTACTAAAGGTGCATATTCACACCAGAATGCTTGAAAATAAAATTGTTAAAATTGTATACTTTTATAGGCTTAAATTGTGTGCCTATGTGTAATGAATGCAACGAAATAAATCTTAACATATGATGATTCCATTACGTAAAAATTAATATAATTTTTTAAGTTGCGAAATTGAAATAGAGGCACGATTTTATTAATTTATGCGCAATGAAATCAACATATGCTAAGATGTATTTCGTGTCATTACATATAGGCTCACAGTTCAAGCTTCTAAAAGTATACAATATAAACAATTTTATTTTCAGTAATTTTGCCGTGAATATGCAATTTTAAAACTATAGCACGGAATATGCATATATGACCGACTAACTAGCTAACTAACTAGCTAACTAAAAGACATGGGGGTTTTGTTGAGCTGCTACCCGCAAATAAAGGTAGGCTATTAACAGCCGTCACCATGCCCTGGTTAGTGCTGGTAAGCGATGATAAGCGTAAACAGAACGAGTGGCGGGCACGTATGTGTGGCTTATTACTGCTATCTTCTACTATCTCTTCTGAAATGTATTCTGTTTAGGATAAGTCGTTTGTGTTGATATGGTCAGCGCGATAATGGACAGTGCATGTGGATACTGTATTGAAAAGAACTCGTCAAGGGATGTTGCAACTCAACACCAGGTCCGAAATTAAGGTAGTGCAGCAAGTGTATTTGTACAGGGCCCCCAAATTTTCAGCCCCCTACCTCCACCCCCAACCAAAACGTGGCACGAAAATTATCTTAATTTTGGAGCTCCTGCATAACTAACTAGTTACGTGCATAGATATACACCTATAGTAGGCTACAACTCATAAATTAGTCAAATCTTTTCTAAAACGAAAAGATATAAAACACGATATAAAAATGTGCGGTTGAATATTTTTAACATAATTGGATTGGAAGACATTTCTGCCTTAACCATTGCCGTATGATGTTTCAGAATCTAAAATTACTGGATAATGTTCGAAATTTAATTAACATAATTAACACTGATTTAGATGACATATATTTTATGAAACATCATAGATGAATTACAGTGAACAACAAATATTTCAATCACAAGATAAACTATCATACTAACTATGAAAGTTGTAATGTCAGCTGAACACGCAAGTGGAAGCGGGCTATAAACCATGGCCTACAGCTATGATAACGCAGGTTATTGGGTCGGTACTGGGACAATACCGAGCCAATACGGCCCGGTATTGCCCCAGCACCGGCCCAATAACCTGCGTTGTCAGGGCTGGTGTATTGCTATCTGCAACTTTCGTACCATGACTTACCATGACTTAGTGCATGTCCAAACACCGATCTCGCAGACACTGTAGAGCAGTTCCATCTCCTGTGTCGGAACTGATATTGACATTCATCAATAGACACATGTGCGGCGAGTCGAACACTGTCCATAACCTCCAGATTCCTGCGACAAATACGCTTCTGACGCCTGACAAGTCCTTCGAGTCGATCACACGCTTCCTCGTTCTGTAGCGAGGACAGCGTGGATAGCCTAGACAAAGCTCTGCGGCGGGAAAAAACAATAATCAGCACGTATAATTCATAAATCCAGTTTCTCAGTCAATCGTATGACGTCATAATCAACCACGTGACGTGTAGGCGGACGTCATAGTCAATTACGTCATGAGTGACTCGATTTAGTCCGCCCTAAACGCTTAATAGTCCGACACATTGTGCGAATTCTATGTCTTTGCTGCTTAATAAAGAGGCTGTTGAATATTTTGAAACTAATTTCACTGGCCGTTGTTGCTGCCATAGGCAGAAACAGCACCCAGTCAAATTAGTTTCAAAATATGCAACAGCTTACCTGTATAGCTTTCTGGAAGATTCAGAGATTTCAAGGGTCGATCGATCCCAACACGGGCAAAAGGTGGGTGAAGCTTAGCAAGAGATGGGCGGGGAATAGCCAAAACGGAATTCCTCCATTTGTTTTAAGCATAGGAAAGTGGTATCTGACATAATATTAACCGCTTAACCCTTGAATATGGTCAAGAAAATTTCAATTTTCTCATAGAAAATGTCCATTTGCAGACCAAGCGAAGTCTATTTTTGAAATTTTACCACTAGAATGACTGGTTCGGTTATCGAGCCAGTCATTCCAGTAGTAAATTTTCAAAAATAGTCTTTTCTTGGTCTGCAAATGAACATTTCCCAAGGCCAGTCCAGAAACCATTTTTGGCTGATATGAGTGTTAAAGGGTTAATATACGTTAGCTAAACAATCGATTCCAAGAGCATAAGACACTCAAATGCTGTTTGGAAACTGCGATAGCTGCAGACTTCTGATTTTTTGTTTGTGATTAACGGAACCGTGTTTAACAATTAGCTGTTTTATTGCATTGAACATGTTGAGTAGTCAGTCAGTCGCATAGTGGATGTATGGCTACTGCTGATACTACCTCTGCATCAACTTATGTCACTACTGCTACAATGGCTCGTGTAATATTCGTAACAATGCATACACTTGCACACCACTAGTATAATATGTGGATGTAAATACTGTACCAACAACATACTTTGTACAAAGTCTGGGAGTAATAAACTGAACTGAATTGAATTGAATGGACCTTTCCATTTTAGCTATGCCCCGCCCATCACTAGCTAAGCTCCACCCACACCTCGCCGTTTTTTAATTGATCGATCCCCGAATGCCCTAGCTATCAATTTCCTGAAAACTATACAGGGAAGCTGTTGAATATTTTGTAACTAATTTGACTGGGTGCTGTTGCTGCCTATGGCAGCAACAGCGCCTAGTCAAATTAGTTTCAAAATATTCAACAGAATATTTATTAAATAGTAAAAGCAAACAATTTTTACAAGGCATAGACCGTCTTCAAATATGCGTTCGTGACGTATTTATCGACATCATTCATGACATCATCCATTATGATGTCATTCTACACACCGCGTAGATGATTATGACGTCATATGATGGGTACATACTCTGGAAAGGTGAATTGAATTGTTATGTTATGAAGAATAGTTTATGGGTATTGCTTCTGGAGTAATCGTGGTTGTAGTGGAGTAGGGAAACTTATGTTGAGGGAGTTGGGCTATACCTGTCTTCTGGAGTAAGTAAGTAGGCTTGTAGTAAGAGGGGGAGTGGACTGGCTGTGGTGCAGTAGGCTGACAATGGCAAGTAGGAACACTGCGGTTTTAACATTTTAAAGTCACCCTACCACCACCCCACCCCTCACTACCGCAACGCAACTAACACCGCATCTGCCCCTCACCCACCCACTCACCTCCTACCACATCCCACATCCCAATCTGACTAGAAATATGTAGTTAGGTACTGGCATGGGATGCGACCTGAGTTTGGCACAGTTTTATCTGTAATCTGTAATAAATGGAAATATGCATAATCTCGTGTACGTGTAGCTATAAGTATATATGAAAACAGCTCAGGTGTGTGATGTACTAAGTTTTCGGGAGTACATCTCGAGTAGCTGGTCTTTAACCGTTTAACGGTTGAAATTGCAGTTTTTCAATTTCAAGACAGCTACACTGATTTACTGATGAATAATTTAAAACTAAATTGACTGGGAGCTGTTGCAGCAACAGCCCCCAGTCAAATTAGTTTCGAAATATTCTATTCCTTATAACGTAAGGAATTAGTCATTTCTGGTCAGTAGGGGTGGGGGTGGGTCAATCGACATTCTCGATTCAAGGTGGCCTCACCCGTCACCCAGCTCGTTCGATGCGTCAAGTTAGTCCACACGACAGAGCGAGTTGTGACAGACACTAAGGATACAGTGCGGTTGTTTTGGCATTGAAATACGGAGTGTTAAAGCACACAGAGATATATAGATAAGCCAGTCTATCTACCTGTCCCGGGGAGCGGATGAGATAAGCGTTATCCTAGTGAAATTGTTTGAGGAAGCAAGTGATGAGAGTGTTGATTGAAAAAACTGATAAAAACTAGATACGATATACCAGGAAAATTAGCTTTGTTCTGATCACGTGACTGAGATATAGTGAATTTAAATCAAACAGTACTTGTTTATTTGGAGGGTTTTTTGTTTTTATTTACAACTCATAAATAATATACTAAGTTGGCCAACTAATGTTTTTAAATTTCTGACAAATCAGCTTAGTTCACATTTCCAGAGTATCCATCTATCATCTGACGTCATGTGACGTCGTAATCGGCTAAGCGTCGTGTATGATGACGTCATAATCATTACGTCATAAATGATTCTATTTGGCCCGTCATTACCTCTTAATAGTCCGACACGTTGTATGTCTCTACTATTTAATAAACATTCTGTTCAACAAGCAGCAACAGCGCCCAATCAAATAAGTTCCAAAATATGCAATAGCTTACCAGTATAGTTTTCTGGAAATTGATAGTCAGAGAGTTCAAAAATCGATCGATCCCAACACGCGGAGCTTAGCTAGACATTGGCGGGGCATAGCTAAAAATAGAAAGGTCTGTTACCGTGGGTATTTGAACATAGAAACGGATCCGTCCACTTCCTTTAATTTTGCAAATGTATTTCACCGGTTATTAATAAGATTATGAGAATTGAAAACTAGCAAAGCGGCAGAGAGAGGAGACCAGTATGATTGACGCAAAGACCGAGCAGTTTCAATCTGTTTCAACTTTTAAATCAATGACAGCAATAACGCCCAAGTTTCTGATGTCATAATCAGATACATCACATATTAGGAGACGTCACAATCATAATTGACGTAGTCCCATCACGAAAATAAAAAAGTCCATCACGAAAGAGTAATAATGGGGAGTTGTTGATGTCATGGGTAGCAATGGCCCCAGTCACATTAGTTTCAAAATATTCAACGGCTTACCTGTATGGTTACTTTGAAATGGACCGTTCCAGTTTTAGCCATGCCCCGCCCATCTCTAGCTAAGCTCCACCCATACCTCGCTCGTGTTGGGATCTATCGATCCCTGCACTCTGTGAATCTCAATTTCCAGAAAACTATACAGGCAAGCTGTATAATATTTTGAAACTAATTTAACTGGGTGTTGTTGCTGCCTATGGTAGCAGCAGCGCCCGGTGAAATTAGTTTCAAAATATTCGACAGAATGTTTATAAAATAGTAAAGACAAACAATTCGTACAATGTGTCGGACTATTACGCGTTTAAGACAGACTAAATCGAGTCACTCTTGTTGTAATTGATTATGACCTCATCCTACACGTCACGTAGTTTATTATGACGTCATTACGTAGTTTATTATGACGTCATATTATCGATGGATAAATTGGAAATGTCCATTGTGTTTCTGAAAATTCACGTTTCAAAGTATAGAAAGTGACTCCAACACGTATAACTTAGTTTAAAATAAGCGGGTATGGTTAGAAATGAATATCTCTATTATTTCTAACTATCAGCACCAAACATACATTCACAAGATATTGAAATATCTGCTTTTATTGCATATCATCTCAAAGGTTATTAAACCACATTACGCAACCGCAATGAGGGTACATCTAATATTAACTGAGATATGGAACGTCTCGGAATTTTTGCACATACGGAGCGGAACGGTGTGGAGCATCTCTACCATACAATTTTATTATTATTTACAACATTCGTTGCGTAATTTAATAACAATTTCATAACCAAATTACGCTAATAAACACGTTAGCGATCCGAAGAGGTGAGTATGTTCAGTATACGATGGCTGGCTATACAGTGGCGCTAAAATTTGGGATGTGATATAGTTGACTATCTACTCTGGTTTCCATGTGAAGATAGCCTACATGTATCTCAAAGAGTTTCCCGGTTGCTTGGAAACATCATTGATGTGTTGGAATCAATGTCTGTGTCTGAGAAAGGGAATACGGGTCCATTATGGCCACCATAATTACAATCTAATATGGCCACCATGCGCGATTGAAATCCAATATGGTCTCCACGGTTGGGATCCATTATTGTCTCTAGGGTGGGGTCCAATATGGTTACTAGGGTTGTGGCCCAATATGGTCGCCAGCGTCGGGGTCAAATCTAGTCACCACGGCTAGAATCTAATATGGCCACCAAGTTTTGGGGCATATATGGCCACTAGCGTTGTCCACCAGAGCTGGAATCCGATATGGCCATCAGCGTGCGGTTTCAATATGGCTACATGACTGAAATGCAAAATGGTCACTAGGGTTGAAATCCAGTATGCTTTATCAGGGTTGGTATCTGATATGGCCAGCTGGCTTGAGATCCCATATGGTTGCCATTTCAGGGATCCTATATTGAAGCGGTGGTTGGAATTCAATATGGCCGCCATTGTTGGGATAGTATGTGTCAACTATGGTTGGGTCAAATTGAGATACAGCATGGTCACCTTATGTCCAATTTTCTTGCGATGACAACAAATGTGTGCATGGTCGTAATCAACTGCGTCACATGTAGGCTGACGTCATAATCAATTACGTCATGAATGATGCGATTAAGTCCGTCATAAATGCTTAATAGTCTATCAAGTTGTACGAATTATATATGTATTTAATATTTAATAAACATTCTGTTGAATATTTTGCAACAGCACCCAGCCAAATTAGTTTCAAAATATTCACCAGATTACCTGTATAGTTTTCTAGAGTGCAAAGATCGATTGATCCCTGCATGGGCAAAGCGTGAGTGGAGCTTAGCTAGAAACAGGCAGGGCATAGCTAAAAATTGGATTTCATAGTTTAAAACACTTAACAGAATGTTTATTAAATTGTAAATTCGCCAAAGACATACAACTTGGACACTTTCGTGACGGACTTTTGCAACTTACATAACTGAACTAAATCATATCATTGCGACGTCATTTAATAAATGACGTATTTGGATTATAACGTTATATACTTGAGTGACAGATAGCATGCCTCCATTATATGTGCGAGCTTGAATTTGCCTTTATTCTTTTGACCAGACTTAGCAGATGCCAAACTGAGCAGCTGGCGAGGGGTGGGGTGTGGTGGTGCGGGGAATAAATTGGTGACCACAGCAGATATAACTTCTTTAGTGGGGTGGATGATGTACACAAACATTTCTACAGTAATGCCCAGTTATGAAGCGAATTAGATAAAGATCAGTTGAAAGACAGAGAATTACTTCTCAGAGTATCGGAATCTTCTGATGAATAACTCCTTGAATATCCTCAAATAGGGTGTAAACAGGGAAACAAACCCCCACCAACCCACTCCACCCCAAAGCTCCCACCACACCCACACCACACCCACTCAACCTCCATCCCCACAACCCACCCATCCAAGACGTTTACAAACACTGCCCATGGGCCTCCAACTGAAATCCAACCCGTTTTTGTTTTGTTTCCAAGATTACAAAGTTGTTTCTATTACAACAAAGTGAGTTTTGTTCACATGTGTTCAGACATAATCAATGCAGCCCTGTCCACAGCGGACACTCGTATTCCTGCTTATAGCGGGCACTTCATCCCCGATAACGCAGGTTACCGGGCCCATCCCTGGAGCTTTTGGCCCAGTACATCCGTAGTAATCTGCGCTATCGTGAATGTAACATAAAAAGGTGCGACCGTTGGGCTATAAACGGGGGTCCCTATACACACTCACGCGCCCCAATTCATGAATCCATTTCCTCATTCAATCATATGACGCCATAATCAACTACGCGATGTGTATGCTGCCATCATCATCATGACGTCATGAATGATTCGATTACACCCGTCTTTAACGCTTAATAATCCGACACGTTGTACGAATGGTGTTTTTTGCTATTTAAGAAACATGCTGTTGGATATTTTGAAAATAATTTGACAGGGCGATGTAGCTGCCATAGGCAGTAACATCACCCAGTCAAATTAGTTTCAAAATATTCAACAACTTTTAATTGTATAGTTTTCTGGAAATTGATAATCAGGGAGTTCAGAGATCGATCGATCCCAACACGAGCACGGTGTGGGTGGAGCTTAGCTAGAGATGGCTGGGGCATGGTTAAAACTTGAAAGATCCATTAACGATATGAGCATCTGTCATAGAGAGCACCTGACAAGCAGACCCATCATCGTGTGACGTCATGGGTGATTCGTAATATTAGGAGATCCGCTTTAGGTTCTATAAGTTCTTAAGATTATCAAGTTAACGCCATGAAGCATTATATCCAGGGTAGGGCTCTAATAGTTAATATTTTAAACTTGAAATTTTTAATAACTGTTAGTAGGCTTATCTATATCTTTCTTATTCGAATGTGTCCCTTTAATAACATTGTTGTGAAATTGTACCTTATCTGTTTTTGTATGAAGAGTGTGTAGAAGATAACGTGGCCTGGAATGGCCTGATAAAATTACACAAATTCTACCCTCAAAACCGTAAAGTGTTTTCACGGTCGGGTGTGTCGTGCGAAACAGGACAGTATATCCAGTTATCTTTCTACTACCTGGGTAGGGGGTAGGGATAGAGTTCGTGAAAGCGTCATTTAGTTTTCAGAGATCAAAATTTCTCTCAGTCCATGTTCAATTTAGTAAAATTTTGTGTAATTTCTAAAATACCCTACAAAAACACAAAATTATAGACAGGCACCCAATGCTCCCGACATAATTCCAAATAGGCATTGCTGCTGTGTTTAGGTGCGCTGTACATTTATACACTGCACATGTTGAGCATGGTGGAGAGATAGGCTTAAATAAAACAAAATCTATAGTCAAATTCGATTTTAAAATTATCGGATTCTTCCAATTTCGTTCCCTTTCCAATTAGAGCGGTTTGTGAATGCAACTTCAAAAGATGATTATAAAAATGTTCATAAATAGGACTTAGCATTGTTGTTAACCAAAATAAATTCTTCCCTCCAACAGCTAACCTTATTTAGAATGCTATATTAACATTTTAATACTCAAATTTCAGTTTTCTCCTAGAAAATGCTCATTTGCAGACTAGGAGAATCCTATTTTTGAAATTTTACCACTGGAATGGCTGGCTCGGTTATCGAGCCAGTCATTTCAGTGGTAAATTTGAAAAAAAATAATCTTTGTCTGTAAACGGACATTTCTCGAGACCACTGCAGAAGCCGTTTTATCTGATATGAGAGTTAAAGGGTTAAACATATGGCATCAGGGGTCCGTGGCAAGTACAGAGCGGGCGAACGGATTCTTCATTAATACGATTAGTAGTGCTAATGAAGGAATCCAGATTTAGCTATGCCCCGCCCATCTATAGCTATGCCCCACCAACACTTCGCCCGTGGTGGGATCGATAGATCCCTGAACTCTATGACTATCAATTTCCAGAAAACTATAGGCCTACAGTCGGGTAAGCGGTTTAATATGTTGAAACTAATTTGACTGGGTGCTGGTGCTGCCTATGGCATCAACTGCGCCCAGTCAAATTAGTTTTAAAATATTCAACACGTTCTTTCTTAAATAGTAAAGACATATAATTCGTACAACAACGCTTAGTCCGTCATCAATTATGCGTTCGTGACGAACTTATCTACGTCATTCAGGACGTAATTGATTATGATGCCAGCCTACACGTCACGTATAGATAGATGATCATGACGTCATATCATTGAGGGATAAAATGGAAAGGTCCATTAACCGTGATGATAAATAATAATAATAATAATAATAATAATAATAATAATAATAATAATAATAATAATAATAATAATTTTGAGAAAACTATATTATCTATCATTTAATTATGTATTACAATTTTAAATATTTTAAATCGTATGATGCATTAGAAAGCGATATACTTACAACCAGCGAAGCGCCGTAACTCGTAATCCAATCAAGAAATGTAGTCCGAGGAAAATCTGGATTAGTAAAACCCAGTCCAGTTTCACCGGTAACATGATGACAAGAAAGATACGGAATCAGAAAATAACAACGGTATAACACGGAATCAACTCTACCAAACACTACGTATTAACAGAATTACCAAACACGACAATATTAAACGTAAACGTATATTAAATTACACAGTGAAACTTTGATCAAAAGTTTTAGTTTAGAAATATTCTCTCTGCAGATTAGTTGTGTAGCATTAATTATTGTGCAATCATGAACTGTTTGTAATTTCGTTATTATATATATCCTTCTTGTTATACTCATATGACCGGGTAAGTGCCGTCTGAGAACTTAGTCCGCTTCGACATCGTGAAAGATGTAGCGCCGAAGTTTGGATAGAGCGTCTGGCGTGTGCCAGGCGAGGCGCGTGTACTCAGTATACTGTCTTGCTCTATACCCCTGCGTGAGCTCAACCCGCTACTTCTCGCTCCTATCACCAAAAGTCAAGTCAAATACCGAGCTACTGGCGGCCCAACCGTAACTCCTCAACTATTCTCCTCTCCTTGTCAAAACTTTCACCAAAAAGATCAATAAAAAAGGAATACCACCTAATGTTTTGTTTTCAACTTTACACGATTTTCTGTTATACAAACAAATCTATTTGTTATAATCTGTTTTTCGATTTAACCTAGTAATGTTGTTTTCTTTTCAAGACAAAACACGAGCGGGTAAGAAGTCCGATTAGGTATTTGGAAGGAGCAATATGCGCTAAGATAACACGTCCGAGTTGTCGCGAGATAGCTGTCACATGGCCCGATGACTTCAATACCCGTTTCTTGTACACACGTACAGGTCGCTAAAAGTCCCGGACAATGACCGTAATACCCGTGTCTAAATAGTGGTGTGGAAACGCCGTGAGAAATAAAATACCGTCAACTGAAAAATTCTTTGTAAAAAGATTGACTAAGAATCGTGAAAAACCTGAAGATTGTCCAGACTCAATTGAAGCTTATCAGGTTTAGATTGCTCAGTTGCCACTCTAAGTGCCCCTCAGCGAGACAAATGCGTTAAATATCCGAGGCGCGAGGTATCCCCCTCATTGGAGTCGCAGATCGAATATAATTGAATTACCACCTTCATGTTTGTTTTTGTCTCTGAATCTGATTCTCCTATTGTGGCGTGGTCAGCGAAAGATCTGACGTTATAATTGATGGCAGATGGTCGGTCATTAATTACGTATTTTGTGTTTTGTCTACAGATCATAGATAAAACTGACCGCCTGGCCTCCATTAGACCATAACCGTCAATCATTCGCACTGAATGACGCAATAATAACTTATTTATTATCACATGATTTATCTGGCCGCGTAAATAATTGACTGACTGGCGAACAGATGTCCTGATATCCGCCCAACCTGTCCATAACGACCACACGTCTATGGCGACTACCTGTATATGACAACCACCTACATAAACAAGTTAACGTACGTCCACAAACAGAAACATGTTAGATAGCAATGTCTTCCAATCCAATAATGTTCAAAATATTCAACAGCAAGTCTACGTGATTGTTTTGGAAATATGTTCAGTTGTTTAAGCGGTACCGTATCTACATGCCTGCTGTACTGTCTATAACGACCACCTGCAAATTCACATTGGTCAGCGGCGGACTGCCAGGGGTCTGAATTAGGAAATTTGTCCTCGCGAATTTTACTATAATACTAGTAGCCTAATTTTTTCTAAGCATGGATACTTTTCGTACTATTAGCAAACATCGATGGCATAATCCCTAATGACACAGTATGAAAGTAGTATTATTAAGCGATGCAATCCCACTGTAGGCCTAAGTGGCAGTGGTCCAACAAAGATGGGGTACGTTTGACCATGTTATGCGAATGCCACCAAAAGCCTCTAAGACACAGTGTTGGAATTCGATGTCCTCGGTGCCAATACTTATAAAGCTCGTGGAGGATGCCGCTCCATAAACCTGTGTTAACCCTGTAACCATTGCATTTGTTTTTAAATTGGCATTTGTTCATAGAAAATGTCCATTTGCAGACCAAGAGAAGAGTATTTTTTTTAATTTACCACTAGAATGAGTCATTCCAGTGGTAAGTTTTCAAAAATACTCTTCTCTTGGGCTGCAAATGGGCATTTCTCAAGAATACTACAGAAGCCGTTTTTTGGCTGATATGAGTGTTAAAGGGTTAAGAGCGGGCTACGTACTCGCATCCAGATTTGAAACACGTAACCCAATCACTAAATTCTGGAGTCTGACTACGTGCCGTGATGGTGTTTTAATAAAAGGGCCTGTTAAATTGTTCTTCGAAATCGAATCTTGTGAATCACTCGAGCTAACATCTTGTGAAGCACCTGGAACCTAGACTTGTGAAGAACCCGCACCAAAATCTTCTTCAGCACCTTAGCCAACGTCACGTGACGCACCAAGATCCCGTGAATGATGTGTGATGCACATGAAATTCAATATTGTGAAGTGTACGCATCAGTATTCACGCGACGCATAAGAAGACACCCAACACCCCACCCCTCCATACCAACAATACAGGTAAGCCGTTGAATATTTTGTAATTATACAATGTCTGAAAATTAATATCCCTAAGAACTATTGTTGGATATGGCAGTAACATCCCCCAGTAAAATTAGTTTCAAAACATTCAACAGCATCTTTATTCCATTTCAAGTTCAACTAAGACATACAATACAATTCGTATACCCCCGCGCCTGACTTCGATTTTCGTAACAGAGCTATGTCATTTCGATTGCCTAGTCTTCTAACAAGCTACATATGTGATCATGACGTCAGATACTTGAATTGAGTGACAGATAGGTCACCCAAGTATCTGACGTCATAATCAAATACGTCTCTTATTAGCTGACGTCACAATTAAATGGCATAGGTCCGTCACGAATGTGGAAGATGTCCGGCAGTAAGTGTCTGAATTGTATGCCATTTCTGAATTTACGATTTACCTGTCTGGCTGCTGCGTCGTTCCCGACGACATACTCCAATGGTTATGTCTCTGGACCTGCTGACTATTTTGAAAACAATTTGACTGAAAAGTTGTTGTTGTCTAAGCCACAAACAACTTTCAGTCAAATTGTTTTCAAAATAGTCGGCAAGTCAAAAGTTTTTGCCCATTGAAATGATTGTCTGGTGGCTTGCAGCAGCGAGACAGTTAACAAACAGTGTTGTGGAATATTTTGGAACTTTTTTTATTGGAACCGGTTGTAACAACTTCCAGTTAAATTAGTTTCAAAATATTCAAAAGCTAACCTATATAGCTACCTTGAAATTCTGAGGATTCGTTATTCAAAGTGTGAAAACCGATTCAAGTACCCGCACAAATCGGGCGCCGCTTAGCTCGAAATGGGCGTAGCTTAGCTCGAAATGGGCGCACCTTAGCTAGAAATGGGCGCAGCTTAGATAGAAATGGGCGCAGCTTAGTTAGAAATGAGCGCGGCTTGGTTAAAATGTATCGCTTTATTACGCCATTAGCTGAGTGCAATAAAGTGAAAAAGCAAAAAAAAATGTTAACAAGAAAATCACTCAGAATTTCAAAATAACTGACAACATAAAAGTTACACCCGTATTAATTTGCAATACATCAGAGGAAAAATCGTGGCGGTATTTTTGTACCAATGTCACCACTAAGACCACGCCTCTTAGTGAGATACCATTATGTTATTTTAAGAGCGTAGATGGCCTCTCTAGAGTGTTTAACTGTCGCACCATATAGTCATATTAGACAAATTATCTCTATAGAATATTTCCTCGTGGCGTAATTTAGTCCTAAGAATAGTGTTGTGCCTCTAACATTAACAGATTTCCTGGTGACATCTTGTACCGGAAATCGTATAAGATACTTTATCTCTCGTCTAGATTTCCTTGTGACGTCATGTAGGCCTAAGAGAGAAGTTTTTATCCTGGCCAAAATTCGCCTGGCTAACCATAGTCAGTTTGCTGGTTTACTGAACATACGCAGTTACTATGCCGATTCGAGCGGTGGATAGTTAACTATAGTTCGTTGGTATCAGATTCTCCATTGAATTACTATTGCAGAAAATTTGGAGCCGGATAGCAGTCTCGATTAACCCTTTCTGTGGTCCGCTTTGATGGCTTATGAAAATGGGCTATTTGTGTACGTAAAAAGCGTTTATAAGAGAAACAGTGGGGAGGAAATGGGCCTTTGGAACATTGACATAGGCCTACAATTGAAAAGTATAATTTCATCAAACCTATTATATTTATTGTAATATTTACACTTTTATAAGCATTTATTCGTGACAAGCCAGGCGTGTCCGCCATTTTGAAATTTACGCAGATTTCGTACTAATCATTTGCTACCGAGCTCGGGAGACTATAATTATCTAGTTGTTAACTACATCAGATTTCCTTGTGACGTCATGTGGTCATAAGAATTAATTCATCTCTCTAGCCGGTTTCCTAGTTTCTTGATGTCTCTAGTATAGCAGCAACAACATCAAGCTAAAATGGTTTCAAAATATTCAACAGCCGATATGTAGGCATATGATTTCAATGTTTTAAAATTGAGATACAAACATATTTAACGTTGAAAGTGTTACAGTATAAGGCCTAACCTATAAAATCGGTTTCGCGTGAGAATTGTTTTTATTAATAACAGCTTATTCCGGCTAATCCCCAACCATTGGCGGCTTATTGGGGCTAATCTCATCAACTTAGCGCGTAAAAGTACACAAACAATTTGGTTAAAATCTCTATGAACGCTTAAAACTAATATATATACGCTATTTTCACTTAAATTTCGGTATACAGACCTCTTACCAACCTCGTAATTAGCACGACAGTATCGCTAGTTAATGGTTAAAACAGCGCGATTAAACAACTTTAGATCTAAAAGACTGACGACTCGAATTTTTTTACAAACAAACTTGGGTCATTACTCCTTTTATCATGAGCACGAAATCGGGGTACGGTGTATTTTCCTCCATAATAGCTTTAATGTAGATAGACTGATTATCTACTGTAGTTGATAGCCACGAACAAGATTGTCCAAATACGACTGCAAAAGTCAATACTTCACCAGACGTGCATCGTTATTCACTTAAGGCACGACTACATACAGCCCAGCTCGGAAATAAATTTTTAAGCTAAATATCCCCCCCCCCCCGCCCAAAAAAAAAATGAAACATGTTAGTTAGTACAATTTTGAATGTTCTGTTGAATATTTTGAATATAATCGACCGTTCCAGTTTATCCATAAATCACATGACGTCATAATCAACTAAGTGACATGTAGGTTGACGTCATAATGAATGACGTTATGAATGACGTAGATAAGCTCGTCACGAACGCTTGATGGACCTTTCCAATTTATCCATCCATCATATGATGCCATAATTCACTACGTGACGCGTATGATGACGTCATAATCATTATGTCATGAATGACTCGATTTAATCCGCCTTAAACGCGTAATAGTTCAACACGTTGTACGAATTGTATGTCTTTGCTATTTAATAAACATGCTGTTGAAAATTTTGAAACTAATATGAAAACTATTTTCCATAGGCAGCAACAACACTCAGTCAAATTAGTTTCAAACTATTCAACAGCTTACCTGTATAGTATTTGGAAATTGAAAGTCACGCAGTTCGGGGATCGATCGGTCCCAATATGGCGAAGTGTGGCTGAAGCTTACTTAGCTAAAGATGGGCGGGGCACAGCTAAAACTTGGTTTTCTCCATTGGAATGGATTATGTTTAAAATATTCAACAGTAGGGTATACGTGTTATTTTCTTTTGGAAACATTTCAAAGTTATGTCTGAGCTGTGCTGTAGGTGTCTTACTATTCGGCGCCCTAAGCCTATGCTAAATATCAATTATGATATATTTTGACTTCTTTGAACCCTTACCCCAGATACAAGTTTGTAGATCTGTCATTGTTTAGGGTGGTGCGTATATATGCCTGTATCAGAGTAGCTCAGGCCTCGCTTACTACTCTGAAAACAAATGTTACAGGATACAGCACAGCTCAGAAATAGCTTAACATGTTTCTAAAACGAAGAGGGATTGATTGCAGCTGTAAGATGATACTACTACTACTGCTACTGCTACTGCTACTGCTACTGCTACTGCTACTGCTACGGCTACTGCTACGGCTACGGCTACGGCTACGGCTACGGCTACGGCTACTACTACTACTACTACTACTACTACTACTACTACTACTACTACTACTACTACTACCGCTACTACTATTACTACTACTACTACTACTACTACTACTACTACTACTACTACTACTACTACTACTACTACTACTACTACTACAACATCATCATGCACAGAATACAGTAGCCATACATGGGATAGCATTGTAATGTCCCCTCCACTTTTTATGTCTTCAACTCTTTAACCCTATGCTTGTCCATCCCATCAAATTGCTTCTTCAATCGTCTCTGGAAGCATCCATTTGCAGGTCAAGAAGTAATTCTTTGTCATTAATTTTACCACTAGCTGGGTAAACGAACCAGTCATTCCAGGGGTAAATTTTCTAAAATAATTCCCGGCAATGGTCCCTTACTGACCACTCTTGACCATTAATTGGTTAAAACGGTCTTAGCTCATACACCTATATAGCACAACCAGTGTATAACGGACACCATACGGGCCATCGTCAAGTGGTCACTAAAGACAGGTGGTTACTTAATACTGCACATCTGCTCTGGTAAATAACTGTGTGTAGTCAAATGATGGCGGTTCCCAAATACGGGCCATTATACGACCACTCGTCTTAAAGAACCACCACCATGACTCCACAAACAGCAGGTGCTTATTATAAGATAGTCTGAATAAATAGAAATTACGAAATGGAGGGAGCCGATCTGTCACTCAAGTGTTTATAATCCAGGAGCATTAGGATAAACTAACGCGACAAAATAGTACTGCAGAGATTTTTTCAGGATGGATTTGCTGATATCTTCTAAACACCATACTAAAAGTCCCAAAAAATCCCACGTGTGCATATTTTTTATCGCATTTTCCCCGTCAATCACTATTTTGATGAAACCGAGAAAGGCGAAACATTGGGCTAAGAGAGCCAAATCATTAATTATAAAGCAAGCTCGTTTTTATCAACTATTATTGAACAATTCAAAGATGGTATTCAATAACAGATGAAAATTACATAGTTTTTGCGAAAAATTTAACCACAGTTTGGTGGCAGGGCGAAAATAACGACAAATTCAAGTTCCGATTCATAATTATCCTGTGATCATTGTTGTGGTCAGCATTGATAAGCATAGTTGGATGTTTTGCATTTGAAACACATAGTTTATAAGCCCTAAATCCTCACTAAAATATTTAAAGAATTAAACAAAGCTTCAACAAAGTCTTGTATTTTCAAGAATTCGTGAACACATTTCGCCAATCTGCCTATGAAAAGTAATTGGTTTTGCATATGAAAAGTTAATCGCGGTCGTCAGATTGCGAGTCAATATTTGTCATTATTGGTGCATTGCGTTCCCATACAGAACTTAGACAAGTAAGAACAGAAAAGACCTGCTTTTCGACATCTACACGACCAGGAACGTCGACTTTTGCATCCACAATGGAAAAAATTAAGACGTGATTTCGGTGCGATTGTGTCGCGAGTAGTCATTGGTCTCAATCAGCCATTCCTTTCCTCCCATTGCCAATCTGTCGGATTGTGAGGCTGTCCTTGTACTCACAGACATGGGCGTCATTTGGTGGGGAACAACGGGAGGGGGACATGCCCCCAACCCTCCACATTTTTGGGATGGGATAGCATATGTAATGTCCCCTCCACTTTTTAGGAGTTCAAGAAAATGCAAACAAGGACTAAATCAGAATATTTGGCTACTGAGTTATATTCCAGACCATGTCACATTCAGTCAGGAAACCGTTTCCACAAGTGGAGAAGCTGTTTTGCCTGTCGCTAATCTCACCTGCCAGTTGTTGTGAACACGATGCGCTTTTAGTGCTCTCAGGCAGGTAAAAACTTGGCAATGCTCAACAACGTCACATCAGCGTTTAAACCATGTACTGGTCTGTAATGGCCACATTGAAAAATTGGAACAGATCAACTGTTCCGGTGTTTGATGTTGACTCGCCGCGCCGCAAGTGCACGACGAATGATGACGCTGATTAGCTTCCGGTCTCGGGGTGGCGGATCATGTACGATACTGCCCTACGGGTAACAAAGACCGGCTCCTAAGGCCGGTGGAACTCAATCGTTCCGGTGGGGTCGTGTGACCATCGTCGGGAACATTAAACACTACAGTCCCATCCGAAGAGTTTGTGTCACCAGTATGTCTGTCCATAGCAATTTCGTGATCTATGGACTTACAAGATTTGATTTGGTGACCTAATTAAAAATAAGTTTATACAATAGTTTTACCTAAACAGACCGTCAAGTATGCTAGATAAAAAAAATAATGAGCATACGAAAATACAAGACATAGAGACAGCCGGATGAACATTTAAACATGGGGCTCCCGGAGGTACCACACAGACTCGTAGGTCCGCAGAGGTATCCCCGCAAGGGAGGCTCCCGTCCACGAGACTTAACTATTTAACTTAATATAAGCTATTATACCTCTAAGCTGAAAGGAAAGAAAATTATCTTTGTAGTGACGGAAAATCATGTGCCTCACGTGGGCACTACTCCTAGTGCTAGTTTGGTTGAGGAGTATTATCCTCGCGTTGACCGTCGTCGCTGAATCCTTGCGAGAGGCAAGTGCCTTGCGCAGGCCTCCGTCACGGGAAAATGTCGCAACTGCTTAAAGCGGGAGAAGAGTAGTAGTAAAATAAAAAGGGGCTCACTCTAATATTTAACCAAAATGCTGGAAAGAAAAAACCATACCTAGTGAGATTATGACTATACGGTTTCGTGCTGTTTTACGTGAAGACAGGACAAACGATTCCCGAAGGATTCCCATGTCACCGTCTTATCTAATTCTCAGTATGCTGAATTAGTAGTTGCCGCTTTTAATTATGCAGGCCTTCTTCTATGCTTATCCTAACATTTACTTTTTAGTGACAAGAATTTTTTTAGGCCGCAAATGGCTGGCGTCTACCTAGCTTTTAGATACGGCTGCCATTGAGAACAGATGCCCTAAGACATCAATACTGAAGACAGCGTGCATACATGTTACTTAGTAAGATCTCCAAACTGGATAAGAATCCGGACATCTCGCTCCGTAACCACATAAAATGTTACCGGACATTGGTTACTTTTCACGAAAGCATTTTTAGGCAACTGATCTATCGTTATGGTGGGTGTAAGAGAGTCGAATACCCACCGTAAATGTCCTTCCCGTGAGGGCGTGGCGGATCTGAATATCATGCCCAGACATTCTTACGGAATTCGGTGAGGATGCGCATCTCGTCCTATGGAACTAAGCGTTAACCTGTCGTTAGGTTTAAACACAAGTTTCCCAGCTTTGCACTGCGGTGCGGGAGGATTGTTCAACAGATTAAAGAAAATAATAATTAAGATATGTTTTCGCAGTGCTTTCCTACATTGGCAAAGGTGCTAACTACTGAGTATCCGAGGATACAGAGGGAATGTGTGTAATACCACACCCTGGCCATCACCGCTCGGAAACCCCAATAGTTTCCCAGGGTCGGATCATCCCATGGGGTGGATAGGGACATCCAAACAAATTAAAAAGCCATAAGGCTTGGTGGAACATGAAGAGACAATAATTTAGAAATATGAGGCCCTTTAGGTATTTTTGGCCAATCTTACACAATCTTGCCGGGGTGTGGGGCTAAATTATCGCAACCACCGGGAAAGAGGCGTACACTACGTGTTTCCTAACGAACAGATTGTCTCTAATTATATTAAACCTATCCTATCGAGCTGAATAGAAAAGGTTTTTAGTCGGTAGCATGCCGGGATAAACAGAGTTATAGCACGGACAGCGACCTCAGTGAAAAATTGTTGGTGGTGGGAAAAGGGGCTGCATATATAAATGTTGCTGTATAGTGTTTCCTACGTGCACTGCAGTCCTATATTTTCTACAATTAAACAAAACATAAGAACTGATGGCCACTGGCCATATATATAAACTAACCAGAATAATCAATACAGTGTAAAATGATCAGAATAATATCTCTATAGTACAGGTTAAGACACCTACTACGGTGCGGTTCGCGAAAACACCTTACAGAAAATAAGAATAACTATAAGTAGACACAGAAATTATAACTAGCAGTCCTAAGACCGTTACGGTGCCTTTTAGTCATCGGGACCGTTTATACGGGTACGACATATTTAGCAAAAATACAATTAACGGAATAATTAAAATGTTAAGTATAGTTACTTGAATAATCGGTAGCCATTCTTAAGTCTGGGCTATCGTGTTACTGAAATTGATACGTCACTCTTAGGTTGACGTCAGTTGATGCATTCTCAGGAAGCTGGAAAGTGCCCGCAGGCTGGTTTCTGCAAACAGGATTCCCGCAAGCAGGTCATGACGGAAGCGGATCAAACTCAGGACAGTAACCACAATATAGAATGTCTAACGAGTAGTCAGTAAGAGATACAATGACATTACTGCTGTGACGAAAGTTCCCGTACACCGATGATACGGATGGAAGTTGACAACAACCCGATCATAAGCGGGGGGGGGGGGGGGGGGGAGGTGCGGATGAAGATACGAAACTAAGCGTAACGGTGCGGGGTACGTCAGCCAGCTCTGAAGACGTACCGGGCAAAGTTTACTTGCTGCGGTCGAAAAGTTTAGATTAACCTGCACGACATCAGTGCGGAGACGGTTAAATAACCACTTTCTGGCGTGGCTGGCAGATCCAGCGAGTCATCCACCAAAGAACATCGCTGCCTCTACATCTGTAGAATTACATTTTCAGGCCGGAAAGGCCTCACCGCAAGTTCGTGTTCCGAATTAGCGCTTGATATATTCGTGAACAATATCTAAAAAGTTACAAAATACTCCCGCAAGCAACGGGAGTTACAAAATTGCTTTAGTGCGGTGGGTTGGATTACTGCTAGCCACGGGAGAAAAACCGACAGAAAGCGAAGTGATCTGCGTATGCCTGTCGAGACGATAGTAGCTGACACAGGTCCAACCTATTCGGCCCTTGGCCGAGGATGATCTCGAACTCTGGATCTCGTCTCCTTTTATACTACCCGTGACGTCACAGGCGCAGGCGCCAACCAATCATCGGTCGAGCAACAGCCAATCAGTGCGTAGCTAAATATAACGCAGTCGAATGTTCTAGAACATTCTAGAAGTTCTGTGTCCACGTGGTTATGACGTCACGGCAATATTTTGAAGATAATCAAAAGGGGTTTTCCGTGGATAACTCAGCCATTTCTTAACCGATTCTGAAATGGTTTACAGATTCCGGAAGCCCGTCGAATTATGGTCTTGGTCAATGCCAGAATCGGCAGGACCAGGTAATTAAAAAGGATTACATTGTACCGTCTCGGTACACTAAAAGCGTCATCCCATCTTGGTCGTAAACTACGCGCTCTGTCAAAAATAGCATCCAAGCTTTAACGAACTTAGTCGTTTTTATAACGCGATCTCTCCCATACGCTCATATATGCTGATGGCTCTACCCAGGGGGCGTGTTCGGGGAATGAATCCAGGACGGGCGGCGCGTACCCAGCTTGGCTGGTACGGCCGGTACCAGTCCGGTCAATCCGAACTACAAAACATGGCAGTTCTTTAACTTTAAGTTTGTTAGTATTATTACAGTGGTTGTATGTGGACACTAGTTTTATTACTGACGTCATCCATGCAGTCCCGGTCAACCCTCCCCCGCACAGGTTAGAGTGGTGAATGGAGGTGAAACTGATTGCGTGTTCAACCTACGCACACGCTATGACCGACACCTCCCTTCAGCCAGCCTAGGTCCTCTACAGTAGGCCACAGATAAAAAATAAATCAAAATTCTCTAAATCAAAAAACCGGCAGATATTACAATTCTGAGCGCTGTGTAAGAAATGATCTGTTGACTATTTGAACCCAATTTGAATGGAAGCCATTGTTGTCGCAGGCAGCAAAGGCCTCCAATCAAGCCAGATTCAAAATAATCAAAAGGTCCTTTTATTTTGCTTGTGAAACATCCTAAGTCAATTTCCAGCTACACTGTTGCATTTCTTTGCCAATGATGGTGTGTGTTTGTAATTCACGTTTCCAGAGTATCCATCCATCGTCTGGCTTCTTATGACGTCATAATGAGCTCAGCGTGTGTATGATGACGTCACAATCATTACGTCACAAAGGGTTCCATATAGACCGTCACCACATCTCAAACAGTCCGACACGTTGTTTGAATTGTATGTATTTGTAATTCTTTGCTATTTAATAAACACGCTGTTGAATATTTTGAAACTAATTTGACTGGGCACAGCTTACCTGTGTAGTTTTTTGGAAATTGATAGTCAGGATGTTCAGAGATCGATCGATCCCAACACGATCGAGGTGTGGGTGGAGCTTAGCTAGAGATGGGCGGGGCATAGGTAAAAATGGAAAGGTCCATTACCCTTTCATCAGCCAGATTTCAAGACTTATTATTTTTGCAGTTTTACGGGAAGTAGACTGGCGTACATTCACGAGGTAATATCGCTGGAGATGCTGCTGTCTTAGATGGAAATAGCCTCCAGTGCATCCCCTCATGAACATACACCAGAAAATGTGGTTATGTTAATAAAATGTTAATGATAATGTAAATGAAATCCAATTTAATAAAATGTTGATGGTAATGTAAAGGATTGAAAACAATAGTGGTCCTAAGATTGGTTTCTGCGGGACACAGCAAACCACGCTATACTCATCTAGGTGTTCGACATTATATTGAAAATAATTTTTTCTCACTTTTATGCTGGCAATGTGGGGGAATTAAACCATTCAAGTTCTACCCCTTTGCTCCCATAATAACACAGTAGATGACAAGGAAACAAATAATGCAACTTAGTAATCCTCAGTAATCAAATAATTATAAATGAGCCAGAGTAGTAAGAATCTGTCTATTATTTATTTAGGTACAGTGTTTACATTGTATAAGAAATTGAAAAGACTCGCGGTGTATTGTAAGTTGAATTAAAACTTCGTTTCTTTATCGAAATATCTTCCATTATAGAGGTGTTTTCAATGATTTGGAGTTATTGTGTGAGTATTATTATGAGTCATGATCAGCCGCTTAAGGGTTTAAATGTTCAGAGTTCATATTTTCTGGAGATCTATATTACTGTAATATTAACATTATTCTTATTACAGCTAAATCAAAGTCCTTATTTACCTGCAGAAATGCAGGAAATGCCATTTGAGAGTAGCTAGATTTCAAAATGTGCAACACCCCCCACCCCCCTCTTCTTGGTTGGGATCCCACCTCACTTTTTCGATCAAAATGACGGCCATGCTCGGAGGAAATCTTGTCATGCAGCCACGCTGGTTGGCAGGAGAGAGGAAAATTGGAAAGAACTACACAGAGAAGTTTGGGTTACTGTACGTCGATATGCTGTGTAGCGATAATCGTTTAATGAGACTGTGCCATCTGCTCCATACAAAGCCAATACACAGTCAATATAAGACTCTCGTCCGATACGGCAATTTCATCAGGAGTACGAGATTTGTTTGTGAATACAGCCATCAACTCGTAGTGATCAGTTATTCTTAAGATCTTACGGCGGTCTTCTTCCCTTGTTTGAAAATGGAGGAAAATGTATCACATCCACTTTGCTGTTACAGCAACACTTTTCAATAAAATTTGTATCAAATATATAGCAGGTAGTAATTGCATTACATACTAATTATTTTGACAACAATTTGACTGAATGCTGGTGCTGTCATTGATAGCAACAACTTTCACGCAAATTACTGTCAATGTATATAAAAGCGTTCTCCTATTTTCTCCTGGACATTGACACACTTTCTCGGAACAGTATTGAAATATGGGCTGTCGAATGTACTGCCGTGAATACGCCCTACGTGCGTGCTTACGCTTCCAGAGCTGGAGGACAAATGACCATTTGCACGTGCAAGCGGGTTGGTTTTGTTTGAGAAATCCTGGCTTGTGCAGACAATATACTTAACGAATATGGCGACCAATAGTTCCAACGATTATGGAGTCAGGGCATTGCATGCTGGGTAGTATTGCACGCCGGGTAGCATTGCATGCTGGGTAAATTGAACAGGCATCTCATACCTCGTGTAAAAGTGTCTATATTTAATGGAACACAGAGAGCTTTAATATGATTGCGTCTGAATGAGCTGTTGTGAGCTTTCAATCATCAACAACAAAGTACTATTCACACAATAACGTCATACCACAACACTCATTCACGCAATGACGTCACTACGAGATGCTTATGATAAATTGAAGAAGATGACTTTCCGTGATGAAATTTACTATTAAGGAATTTGAAAATATGCAACTAATATATTTTATTTTATTTAAAATATGCAAAAACAGCATTTGGCATGCTATGACCGCCCTAAATTTGTGTTCTCCTTTAACTTCGAGTTGGAAAATATTATGCAAGACACTTTTCTACATAATCTTGAAAAGTTCGCCAGTCATCCAGTCGATGTATGGCTATGATGAATATCCAATTTAACAAGTACATTGTTGCATATTTTGAAACTAATTTGGCTGGGAGCTTCCTAACCCCAGTCAAATCAGTTTCAAAATATTCAACAGCTTACCAGTTCTGTGTAGGTACCTTGATGTTGAGATTCTAGGAATTCAGGTTTCAAAGATTTAAATCGATTCCAATGCGTAAAAGGGGGGCAGATCTTAGCTAGAAATGTCGGAGGGGGGTGGGTGTGTGCTGAGCGTGGCTAGAAATGTCGGAGGGGGGTGGGTGTGTGCCGAGCGTGGCTAGAAATGTCGGAGGTGGATGGGTGTGTGCTGAGCGTGGCTAGAAATGTCGGAGGGGGTGGGTGTGTGCCGAGCGTGGCTAGAAATGTCGGGGGGGGGGGGTATGTGCCGAGCGTGGCTAGAAATGTCGGAGGGGGGGGGGGGGGGGTGCCGAGCGTGGCTAGAAATGTCGGAGGGGGGTGGGTGTGTGCCGAGCGTGGCTAGAAATGGATCGTTCTCTTAGTTTGACCGCCTTAAGTCAAGGAGCGATAGTTTCACCATTAGCCAGGGCGAGAATATTCAGCGAACACGCGACAGGTGGTCTGAGTACACATTCTGTGATTGAGCCTATATGAAGCATTCAAATGGATGAATCCAGTTTTAGCAATGCCACCACCCCGTACATTGCTAGCTAAGCTCCACCTACGCGTTGCCCGTGTTGGGATGGATCCATCCCCGAACTCCCTGAATCTCAATTACCAGAACACTATACAGGTAAGCCCAGACAAATTAGTTTTAAAATATTCAACAGAATGTTTATTAAATAGTAAAGACGTGCAATTCGTACTGGTTGCGTCTATTATCGATCAGTTCAGTCTCAACAAATTCCCGGTCACTAACCCTTTAGCTCTTCGATCTGAGATGCCAAATTCTGTGTCCGGTAATAAAGTAATTCTGTTGAATATGTTCAAACTAGTATAACTTGGATTTGTTGCTGCCTAAGTTCCGATAAAATTCGTTTCAAAATATTCATATATGCAGGCCACGAAAATTACACGTTCCTGCGGTCCCGGGAAACCACTTTTTACTGCAGGACAACCAAATTTTAACGCAGTGGTTGCCCTGGGGGCGGGGTAACCTAGAAAATTTATTTTCAGAGCCTGCATAACTACTCATGGTTTAACACTGTTCAAGAAAATTTAAATTTTCACATAGAAAATGCCCATTTGCAGACCAAGAGAAGACTATTTTTTTAATTTACCACTTGAATGACTGGCTCGATTATCGAGCCAGTCATTCCAGTGGTAAATTAAAAAAATAGTCTCCTCCTCGTCTGCAAATGGGCATTTCTCAAAACCACTGCAGAAGCTGTTTTTGGCTGATATGAGTGTTAAAGGGGTAAATGGTTGAGTTGGTATTTACAAGGATAGCTTACAACAAGAAATGCTTTCAACATAATTAAATTTACAGAAACCCGGAAATACAGTCGGGCAACCTAATTTAAATGACATACTTGTTCCCTGGGGGCAACACAATAGTTTTCTAATTTTCGACTCCTGATATGTATAGCTTTTTTTACATTGAAATACTGGTATTGTAAGGGTTAAAGTTTACGGTCATGTACTGCATCCATGACCGAATCAATAAATCGTGCGTGCCTGAGTGCGTGCGTGCGTGCGTGGGTGCATGTGTGCGTGCGAGTCGCTTCCTCACATTCGCTAATCACTCGGAGAAAACAAGGTAAGTAAAAGTATGTATGTTGCATCAATACTTGGTAATTGGTTGCTTGTAGACAGTTACCTCAGGAAACGTAGGAGACGACCTTTGAAAGCATCAGCATTTTAAAATGCTTTCCGGAGGGGGACCATGCCCCCGATCATCGTTAGGCATATTCTTCTTACATGAACAGTCAGATTTGGTGACAATCGGTACAATGGTTATGGAGATATACTACCTTTAACCTACTTTACTACCGTTTTCCCGGGTCTGGCTCGCATTTTATACTCAACCGTTTAGAGACTCGTATTTCTAACCAATAATTTAGATGCATTTCAAATCGGTGATGGATGCATATACATATTATGCCATGTCTCGTTAAATGTTCTAGCAGATTCAATATCTACTTGATCCATTTCTAACTATATGCACCGCCTAGTTCTCGTTAAGCTCCTCCCACTTTTTACGCGTATTGGAATCGATTTAGAGGATACCAATTCCGCTGTAATTATACAAGTAAACTTTACCACGTCCCAGTCGATGACGTTTCAAACCATTCAATAAAATGTTTATTAAACACAATCACAGTTTTCTAAAACAAACCGCGTTGGCTAAAAAATCACTGAAACAACTTACTGGCCAAAAAACTAACACTATCTATTAATAGAAGAATCCAGTTTAGGCTATGCCCCGGCCACCTCTAGCTGAGTACCACCCACGCTGTGCCCGCGTTGGGATCGATCGATCCCTGAACTTCCTGACTATTCCAGAAAACTATACAGATAAGCTGTTCAACATTTTGAAGCTAATTTGACTGGGTGTTGTTGCTGCCTATGGCCGCAACAGCGCCCAGTAAAATTAGTTTCAAAATATTCAACAGCATGTTTATTAAATAATAAATACATACAAGTCTTACAACAACGCTAATTAGTCCGTCATCAATGGCCCTCTCAGATTTATACATCCATCATATCACGTCATAATCAACTACGTACGTTACGAACGCATATTTGAACACGGACTATACGTTGTACGAATTGTATGTCTTTACAATTTAATAAATATGCTGTTGAATATTTTGAAACTAATTTGACTGGACGCTTTTGCTGTCATAGGCAGCAACAGCACCCAGTCAAATTAGTTGCAAAATGTCCAACAGCTTACTTGTATAGTCTTCAGGAAATTGATAGTCAGGGCATTCGGGGATCGATCAATCCCAACACGGCGAAGTGTGGGTGGAGCTTAGCTAGAGGAGGGCAGGGAATCGCTAAAACTGGAATGGTCCATTAAGCGCGAACTTATCTACGTCATTCATGACGTAATTGATTATGAAATTATCATACTAGTCACGTAGTGGGCTATGACGTCATATGATTGATGGATGAACTTGAATCCTCCATTCACAAAGGGGTCTATTTCTAGCCAAGCTCCGCCCACTTTACACACACTTCTGAATCGCTTTTAACACTTTGAACCGAGAATTCCAAGAATCTCAATTTCAATGTTGTTATATACATGTATGCTCTCAATATATTCAACAGAATGTTTAACAAATTGTAAATTCATCAAGGGACATACGATTCAGACGCTTGGGCTGGACCTTTCGTGACATACCTGTATCATTTGAGTTTGACTTCAGCTATAGCACGTGACCTATTTTAACCATGACGTCAGATACTTGAATGAAAGAATGGATCCGTCCATCAATTAACAAATCCAAAACCACTCCAAGGCTTAGTCTCTGAGGCAATATTTGTTCTATACAAGTGACAACTCCAAGGACGCACACTATCCTAGTTCTGCACTTTCTCAAATCTAGACACATATCCGTATTATAATTTAACTCTTATGCAAATTACAGATATATGCACATACGATATACACTACATAGTGAGCTGTCGGCTCTCCTATCACGACTAGGCTGCCATAGCAAAGATATCTATTACACATCTATTACATCGCCATCATAAACTGGAGTTAATTGCCGTTATCAACGCTATTCGTGAACATTAGAAGCTACATACGTATCATCGAAAGTCCATAATAGTAGTTATGCCGAGAGGTAGGCGCCCACTTTGATTGGAGTAGAGCTTTGTGACGTCAGACAGCTTTCCCACGCCCACTTCCATATATGGGCATGGGCGGAATCTCATTTAAATATGCTAATGAAGTAACGTCACAAAGCTCTCCTCCAATCATAGATGAGCGCCTACCGCTCGGCGTTGGTTAGTATTTTGGGGTAGGGGCAGCCCTGATGAATTTATTCCCATCCCTCCCGCCCATATATCTTCCACCATCAAAATTGATGGTCTTTATTAACTACAGCTTACTGACATTCTGGGTAAAGTTTCCATTCGTAAAATCCAGTCGATGGCTGAAAAGAATAACTGAAAGATGAAAATATGAAATAGAATGTAACATGATATGATTAAGACCTTATTCAGTAAAAGATCTATAGTGAAATTCTGTGAAGTAGAATCCTAGTTGAAGAGATATTCAGTAGTGAACTCGTATAGCTCTAAACCACGAAGTGTTCACTCTGAGTTCTGATGATCAAGTGATTTGAAAAAGCAAAGTCCCTCTTATATACTAGGCTGAGCTGTCAATCAAATATCATGCTTGAATTTGATTGGATGAGCGGTAAGCGCCCCTAACAATTGGCTACGGAGAAATGACCTACATTCATCCTTCAGTTTGATTGGATGAGCAGTAGGCGCCTCTAGCGATTGGCTAAGGAGAAATGAGTGGGAAAACTATGACTAATGATCTGGTGTAGATGTACTAAGAAACCTCAGATGTACTTAAAAGTACACCCGCACTCGTGCGTACAGAGATGAGCAGGAAAGCTATGGATTGCCTAAGGGGAAATGAGCGGGAAGGCTATGGATTGGTTAAGGAGAAATGAGCGGGAAAGCTATGGATTGGCTAGGGGGAAATGATTGGGAGAGCTATGATTAATGACCTAGAATCATGTTTGAATTTGATTGGGTGAGCAGTAGGCGCCCCTGACGATTGGCTAAGGAGAAATGAGTGGGAAAACTTTGATTAATGATCTCGTGTAGATGTACTCAGAAACCTCAGTTGTACTTAAAAGTACAGCTGCACTCGTGAGTACAGAGATGAGCGGGAAAGCTATGGATTGGCTAAGGGGAAATGAGGGTGAAGGCTATGGATTGGTTAAGGAGAAATGAGCGGGAGTAGTATAGCTAGAGCATGTTCGGACAGCGCTCTAGCAATATTTTCTACTGGTCAGTGTGTTTGGACAGCACTCTAGCAATATTTTCGATCATTTCATGAGCTCAAAATAGAATGATGATGCACAGGAATATTCTGGAAACATCAGCAGGTTTTTCCCATATTAGTCACTTAAGAATCTATTTATAACTCCCTGAAAAAACAACTTACAAGTTTGCACCTGTATCATGAAGAGTGTAAGATTTTCTAATAAAATCATCATCATCGAGATAGGGGGGATTTGAATACTATCCTATCTCGTGAATGTAAGAATGGAAGTCTTTGGATGGAACTTGCCCTAGATCGTTGGCGATTTAGACAACGAATAGCTTCTTTAGAGAGTATTATTTCACCTATATTGGAAAAAAAGTTGAGAGATTTTAATGGAGGGGTGATAGAACGAACTTTAGATTTAAGAGAGTAAGTTTCTATACAGTTCCTTAGACGGGATTGAGAGTGTCAATCCCTTAGACACTACCCCCTCCTCTTCACCTCTTTTTATTCATTCTATCTTACCTGTACATATGATTGTTCTTAGAGTACTAATTTCCACACAACTGTAATGCAAAGCCTATGGCCTTAAAAACAATGATGATTTCTTAAGAGGAGTACTCAACTAAATAAGACTTTTGAGCATACATTTTCATGCAAGTTATTGAATATCATTTTAGGAATTAGAATGTCTATGGATCTTAATGAGCCTGATGAGGCTGGCGAGCCTGATGAGACTGGTGAGCAAATACGGGAAGAAATAACGATTCATGATACAATACTTCCTATGGATTGTGACAGTGTAAGTAATACGCCTAATGGAGTTAATACGTTATTTACTGAGAATGGTGGCATACAACAGTCCGATTCCGTTATACCAGACTGTAATTCAGTGAATAGTGTGGGAGATGAGCAACCCAAACCCATTAAATACGGATTTAGATACCAAGTGACCTTTATGTAAGGGGAGTGCTCTTTTCGAAAACGGCGAGGGCAATGTGCATTATTGCCCTGACAAAGAGGAGAAGGAGATTATTGTACGATCCTTTGCATGTATTTTTTCTGATGAGATGTCGGTCCAGATTCATAAGAACTGTTATGGCTGTACATATGACAGAGTGAGTCAGCGTGAACATACATGTTGTGGGATAACCTATAACTTCAGACCAATCGATGTCATTCAGGTGTATAGTGATTTAGCAATAGAAAATCTTTGTTGGATGTATTTTCAGCTCATTTCATTTTAAATCCAGACTTGTATAGACAGAAAGATGAACTCTTTAAACGTTGTAAGACTGATTGGTTGAGTGAAGTTATCTAAGAGACATATAAAATTCGTGGGAGTACCTTATAATTTCACCATCTTGATTATTATATTAATTATTATATTAATTATTATATTAATTATTATATTAATTATTACACTGATTATTATTTTCATTTCGCATTGCTAATTGGCTCCTTTTTGTTATATTACTGATTATATATTACAGATTTTGAATATTACTGATTATATATTACTGATTTTGAATATTAAAACAAGTATATATCCAACAATTGTCTTTATGATTATTTATTATAAGAAAGAGTTTCAAGGAAGAAGAAGAGAGGTAGTGGAGAGAAAGAATAATGATCCAATTTACTCATCCTGCAAATATAATACTTGCTGGTCCAGCTCAGTCAGGAAAGACAGAGCTGGTTAAACAACTGATCAATAAAAAACATCTCCTATTCTATCCCTGTCCTACCCAGGTAATTTGGTGTTATGGAGCTTGGCAGGACAGTTACATGTCACTTCAAAATGATGTTGAACTTCAAGAAGGGTTTAACTTCGACCTTGATCGAGTAACTCCTACACTCATTTTTATTGATGATTTAATGGAAAGTGTGGATGAACGAGTAATAAATCTTTTTACTAAATGTTCCCATCATGAAAACTGTAGTGTTATTTATATTGTCCAAAATCTATTTCATAAAGGTCGAGAACATAGGGATATTTTGATTAACTGTCATTATCTCATACTCTTTAAGAATCCACGTGACATATCAAGTATAAATGTTCTTGCTAGACAGATGTTTCCAGGAAATGGTAATTTTTTACAAGAAGTTTATAAGGATGCAACTGAACAGCCCTTCTCATTTCTACTTATAGACTTGAAACAGAACACCCCAGATACTCTAAGAGTAAGAAGCAAGATTTTACCACACGAGACTTGTATTATTTAAGGCAGAAGAAGAAGAAGAAGAAGAAGAAGAAAAATGGGTAGAATGAATATGATGAAATACAAGGCGATTTTACAAAAAATGGCAAAGTCATCTCCATCTGTTAGGAGAATAATGATAAGAAACGTTGATAAAGTGTTAATTAAAACCATTTGTGAGTGTTGTCTGAACGTGCTACATGGTAACATTAAGCTCTCCAGCAAAAGCCATAAAAATTAGCAAAATACAAGTTGGAGTTACGTCGTTTAAGTAATAAAATGTCTTCAAAAGAGGCGAAGCATTTTGCAAAAAGGTGGATTCCTGGGAAGTCTTTTAGGTGCAATTCTTCCGACAATTGGAAAAATGTTCAGACTGAGTTAAAAAAATGGAGTCAGTACAGAAGATGGCAGTTGTTCCTTATGAACTACTTGACAGTCTACAGAGTCGAAAATAAACCTAATGAATACCAATCCATATATATGTAAAGCTGTAGGTTTAGATGATGAAATTAGAAGAATATTGGCTAGAAATGATATTCAAGCATCATCAAAAGCCGATCTTTACTCAGAAGCACTTCAGAAATTTAGAATGTTCCATGAACCGTCAGGGGTTGCTATGGGAAATCAACCAGTATCAGTTGATTATTCTACTCCGAATTACAACACGTTATCAGGTGGAGATACTGGTGACAGTGTAAAACAGGAATCTCAGATGAGGTTATTCTAGAGTCTTCATGTCTATTATCTAAAAGATCGCATGATAAAGGGGAGTGATTACTTAAATTCCTTCAGAAAACCAGTGGGATTCAGGTTGATAAGAATAACCAGGTCTCAATTAATGGGGAATTTTTCCCAGGTAGCAACTTAGTTGATCTCATAGCATGCGTGTCAAATTCAGGATATCAACCAGGTAAACACTCATCAAGAAGTTCTGATGATCAAGTGAATAGGGCATTTAATGATTTTTTTATGATCTGTAAATGTACCACATCAGGTGATTGGGAATGTAGAAAGTTGGAATGATATTCGAGACCAGAACATTGTACATAGAAGTCGAGCTCGAGAAAAACCTTCTCATAGAAAGCCGGCAAGTCCCTCACGCAAACCTCATACAAGAGAAGTGAAATCAAAGCTATCCCCTAGAAAGCTTCGATCAAGAACTCGAAAACCTCTATCACGGTTAAGTCTCTAACAAGGTCTACAATGCTAGATAGAAATATATCAAGAAAACTTTCTAAGAGATATTATAACACAAAACATCCAGCTAGTTTTAGCAGCATTGAAAAGATATTCAAACCTTTTAAAGGGATGGTTTCACATGATCGAATTCAGGAATGGTTATCCAGTCAGAGAGCGTACACTCTACACAAACCAATGAGAGTGAGATTTGAACATGACAGAATTAAAGTGTCAGTCGTTGATCAACTCTGGCAAATGGATCTCAGTAACATGGTTTCACTCAGTAAAGAAAATGACAATATAAGATACTTGCTTATTGTCATCGATGTATTTTTCAAAATTTCTATGGGTTATACCTTTAACTTCGAGGACAGGGAATTCTATTATCAATGGAGTTAAATCGTTATTTATTTCAACCAAAAGATGCCCGAGATCAGTACAAACAGATAAAGGTGGGGAATTTGTAAACTCTGGCCTTAAATCATATCTAAAAGAAAATGGAATTCACTTCTACACTTCTCAGAATGAGACTCATGCAGCAGTAGTGGAGAGGGTACAGAGAACAATAAAAAATTAGATCTGGTGGTATATCACATATAAAGGAAGTTTACGTTTCATTGATGTTTTACCTGATATAGTTAAAGGTTTCAATGAATCATATCACAGTAGTATAAAAATTAAACCTGTTAACGCCACAAGATGAGCTGAGTTTCAGATATGCCGAAATTTTTTCAGAAAAAATAAGTCAAAGAGAAAGAGGAAAATAAAAGTCTTTAAACAGGGAGAGAAAGTTAGAATTTCATAATTAAAAACACCTTTTAAAAAAGGCTTTCAACCA
Source organism: Chaetoderma sp. LZ-2023a (assembly GCA_034401795.1). NCBI lineage: Eukaryota > Metazoa > Mollusca > Caudofoveata > Chaetodermatida > Chaetodermatidae > Chaetoderma > Chaetoderma sp. LZ-2023a. The sequence continues at coordinate 117,213,556 of CM067359.1, forward strand.
GCATGGTCTGAAGAAATTTTCTATATAAAAGAAAAAGTACCTTTAAGGGCTAATAGTTATAAACTAATCGATTATGATAATCATCCGATAATCAGTACGTTTTACTCTGAAGAACTTCAAAAAGTTAAAAGTGAAAATGGTGAGAACCCTCTATACGTGATAGAAAAAATTATTAAGACTAAATGACAGAAAGAGAAGAAACAATATTTTGTCAAACGGTTGGGATTCCCTAAGAAGTGTAACTCATGGGTGACTGAACTTCATGATACAAAGTAAAAAAAATGGATTAGAATCAGTCTGTAAGAGGTACTAGACTCTGGAATATATGTGGCGAGAAAGTACCAAGGGAAGAAATTATGTATATAGCACAGGTGGGGCTAATTTACATTGTCTTCATTACATGTATATTAAACCTCAGTTTACATAATGAGGATAAAGGAATTTGGATCTCGCTATGTTCAGGGTGTCTAGGATATATTTTACCTGCACCTACTATCAAAGCCATTAAAAGAGTTTCAGCCACAGCGGCTACAATACCCGTTTGGAAGAAAAATGGAGAGTAACCATTTCTACATTACACTACCAAGTAATTCATCTATGAATTACTTTCCTGATAACTCAGTTTCCAAGTTTACTACAAAACTTCCTATGAACTTGGATTTATCAGGTTCATGGGAAGTGGGTTTAGTTGGAATTCAGTACCCAAAATCATGGTTAACCCTTGAAAAGGATGCTTACGTGAGATTTACTTCACCAGCTAACAAAAAAGGGAGATTTCTCACAGTACGAAAAGGGTTTTACACAATTAAAGAACTCGTTAATCAGCTTAAGCATGACGTGAAAGTACAGCTTACTGAATTTGTTGAAAACATTCAGTTCATGTACAATGAAGAGAAAGGTTTTAGAATTTCTTTAGTGATTGGACCTGGATATTCAGTTAAGTTTGATCCCCGATTAGCTCAGTTGTTCGGATTCAAGACGAAAGCGATGAATGGTACAAAACTACGGGCATTTTTTGGTTATTCTGTGGAATCAACTACTAGAGCATTACTTTTTGTTTATTCCAACATCGTTCAACCAAACATTATTGGTGACACCATAGCAAACCCTCTTACAGGTCTTACCACTAGTGAAGAAATCTGCTTTACTAGAGCGTGAGTTTGTAAACATACATTTTCTTCCTGTTGCCAAAACATCAGCCGACACTATTAAAATCAAGCTAGCCAATTCATATGGGAAGGTTATTCCATTTAAGAGTGGTAAATCAGTTATAAAACTTCATTTCAGAAAAATTAAAAGTTAGTTTTACTTTAACGTTGAATCGTCAACATCAGAAAAAGAGCAGATAGAATGAGACCCATCTATAAACCCGATAAAATGGCATTACGTATCTATTACGTAACCCAAGCTGGACGAGGGATACCGGTTTTCGTGGGTGGTCATCATCAAAGAGGTCATGGGCTAGGTAACATTTTTGGGAGTTTAATGCGATCCGCTATACCACTGTTAGGAAAGGTGGGAGGAAGTATAGGTAAACAGGCGTTATCAGCAGGTTTTGGTTTAGCCAGTGATGTATTAGCAGGAAAAGATTTTAAATCTTCTGCTAAGTCAAGAGCATTATCAGCTGGAAAACCCTTAATTCCTGAAACAATTACAGGATTACACGATCGACTAGGTGTCAGAAGAGCGGTTAAAAAGACAAAGTCTCGAAGACAGAGCATCAAACCGCTGAAAAGATTGAATAAACACGGACGTGCTAAAAGAGTCAGAAGGAATACAGTAGCAGGTGGAGCTGATATTTTCTCATAATGGATTCTAGAGCTTATCTTTGTGCAAAATCAGAACTCGACTTTTTTACTGTTAAACCTGTTTTAGCTACTATGGAAGAGGGTTCTTGGCAGCTTTAGCAGCCAGTGAATACCATTTTTAACTCTAACTCAGCCCCATTAGAGTTTTTTATCTCAGGGAATGGACAAGATAATTTGGATTTATCTCAGAGTTACATTACTGTAAAAGTTAGAGTATGGAAAGTTGAAGATGGGCGTGATTGTGATGTTGCTGAGGGGGATCAGGTTGCCCCTGTGAACTCACTACTTCATTCACTATTTTCACAAGTAGATGTCTTTTTAAATGGTCAGCGTATATCGGATGCACATGATACCTATCCATTCAGAGCTTTTATTCTGATGATCTTCTCTTACTCGTCTGATGCATTGTATTCTCAATTAGCTGCAGCTTTATGGGCAAAAGATACAGCAGGTCAGCACGATTCTCTGACAGAAACAAATGTGGGTTTTCCTGAATGGAAAGAAAGATGCGCTAATAGTAAAACAATTGAATTAGCAGGGAGAATACACTCTGATATATTTATGCAAGATCATTATATACTTAATGGGGTCTCATTAAGACTCAGACTACAAAGAAGTAGTGACGAGTTTATTCTCATGAAAGCTGGGGATAAGGAGTTTAAAGTGGTGATTGATGACGCTACATTCTGTGTTAGAAAATGAGACCAACACCAGAGTTGCTAACTGCACATGCTGAGGCATTATTGCAGACACCCGCAAAATACCCAATTAAAAGGGTTGTAGTGAAAAGTTTCACAATTCCTGCAACATCATTATCGTTTAATGCTGATAATACACTAATTGGACCTGTACCTACTTATTGTCTTGTCGGAATCGTTAGCAATGCTGCCTATAATGGTCACTATTTAGAAAACCCATATGCCTTCAATCATAATGACATTTCATACTTTGCTTGTTATTTAAATGGTAATCAACTTTCATCAGAGGCATTAACCCCCAACTTCAGCACGAGAAATTATATAAGATCATACCAAACATTATTTGATGGTACTGGATCATTATTCAATGATACTGGACCACCGACTAATATTACAGAATACGCAAAGGGGTATTGTTTCTTTGGTCAAGAATTCACAGCTGACTTAACAGCTGGAGAACATACATATCCAACAAAGCAAGGGAATCTACGTCTACAGTTCAGCTTTAAAACAGCATTACCCGAGACTATGAATGTAATTTTATATGCTGAATATGATAATCGGATTGAAATAGATTATGCAAGAAATGTAACAATTGATTACCAATTGAAGAGAGATGCTGTACACATCAGATTTATGTTTTCTACTAGCCAAAGACAAAGCTGCAAGAACAGTGTTCCATGGAGTGTATGCTAGGGACAGAATTCCGAAAAGGTGTTAAAAGACCTGGTTTCTTAATCATTAATACAGAAAACCAGTTACACTCTGGTGAGCATTGGGTTGTCATGTTCCTATGGGAGAGAAAAAGTTACAAATGAATTCTTCGACTCGTTCGGGCAACAACCTTGGGGAGCACTTGTAACAGCCACTGTACATAAGAATTGTCTTTATAATGACGGGATTGCACAGGACATATTCTCGACAAAGTGTGGTGAATTCTGCATATTTTATATTATACACCGTTCGAGAGGCGTTTCATTTAAAAACATATTAAAGATGTTAAAAAATACTGAGCTCAATGATGAAATTGTAGCGGAATGTTAAAAAAATCTCTTCAATAAAAAGTAATCATTCTTGTAAAAATATGAATCCATTTTCGTACTTTTCAATACATCTCAACATAAGGAAGATAATCACACCCACCTATCATAACGTATATATCATAACGGCGTTCTCTCCTGTGTATGTAATTCCCATACCCAGCTAATATAATCTGTCAGGTTACAGCACTCCTAGCATGTCTGACGGGTTTCAGTATATCGACTCTCTATCTTAGCTCGGTAAAGTCACTATTTCAATGAGAGCAGTACTTGTATGCTTTACTGGGTTAAAGAATCAACAACTCACACTAGCTATGAGTGAGAGTGATAACTAGCATATTTCTGCCATACAGCTTCCCTTGCCTATTAACTGTATACGTGTTGAGGGGTTTTTTGCAGATGACATATTTCAATGGTTATATCTCCGGTGACACGTTAATATTTTGAAAATAATTTGACTGATAGTTGTTGATGGCTAAGCCAGCAACAACTTTCAATCAAATTGTTTTCAAAATATTCAACGGATCCAGAGTTATTGCCCATTGAAATAATTGTCTGAAGACCTGTAGCAATGAGACAGTTAAAACGGTCCAGTTGAGTGGGGAGTGGTAGGAGTAATAGATGATAGAGCAAAAAGCCAGAGTAACTGATATAACCCTCGTACGACTGGCTCTCTATAATACTACAATTAGCAGATCCATTACGATAATGAAAAGTTTATTTAAGCTGAAATACTGAAAATCACAATTATCACACTAGAAAATTCTCTTTTCTAATAGAGATTTTCAGCTAAACTTTAATAAACTTTAAGTTATCAAAGACTCTTTAGCTGGAAAATGGTGTTGAACTATAAACGGGAAGTGAAGTGCATATGTTTCCGCTTGAAGTAAGGGGTTGGTGAGAAATAAATGAACGAAAAATGTACATTTTCATATTAATATTCTTACTCTGTAAGCAAAGTGAAATTTGTTTTATTAATTCGGTGCAGTATTATAGTTTCAAATGTTGTGGACGATTACATTGAATTACATCAAAGTTAAGAAAAGTAAGTTAGGATATCGTAATGAGAGCGAGATTTAAAAAAAATCTAACATCACAAGAAGTGAAACAGTAGCACGTTTAAGTGAAAACCTTCATGAATTAACCCTTTTCATGCTGTATGCATGGTAGTCCAGTGGCTGAGGGAGGTCTCGTGTGCATTTTATGTACCCTAAATTTCTCTTCAGATTCCTTTAGAGGATCATAAGACATAATAAAAAATCGAGGGTAGACTTTTCAAATTCCGTAAAATAGTCAGGAAATGACGTCACAAGCCACGCCCCTTTTTCCGCCATTTTGAGAAATGAAATATGCACATTCCTACTATAATTTGAATACTATATGATATATGACTGACTATGTGTGTGCGTGCGTGTGTGCATGCATGTGTGCGTGCATGCGTGCATGGACCCCTATGCATGCACGCACCCATGCATGCATGTGTACACGCATGCAAGCGTGTGCACACATGTGCGCATGTGATTGAGTAAACATTCCTTCGTGTGTGTGCATGTGTATGTGTATAATATTTGCCTAGTATGCCATATGTTTATATACCTTTCTATATTTCAGGTGATGTGAACTAGATAATCATGGAAGCCAAAGGTAGAGCACTACTTAGGGATACGAGTACTGGTCCTCCTATGACTGACACTGCCAAGTGTATAATCTGCCAGAATACTACAACGAAGTTGCCTTCTAGTAGAGAACGAGGTCGTAAACGTGTTTTAGAAGCTGCAAGCCTGAGGAATGACATTGTAACGAAAAGACTTAAATCATTTGGATATGGAACCTTTGTATACCATGTCAGCAATGAATGCTATAAGAACTATACCTTACAGAAATCATTAGACAATTTGAAGAAAGATGACGCCTCAGCAGACCCTGGCTTATCAGCAGAGACTTTCCAGCGATCTCGTCGTTCTCAGTTCGTGCCTCGACCACCTCCTACTAAGCAGTTTTTGACTTACAAACAGCCGTGCGTCGTTTGTGGACATGTAACACGCCTGGGAACATACGAGAAATTTCGTATTTCGGAGTGTGCTCGAGCAGAAAAATTCCTAAAAGCAACTGTATATTTTCAGGATCTTGTGTATACACGAACTTGTGATTTACAGGACACACATGTAGTGTATGGTGCAGATATATACTGCCATAAAGCGTGTATAAATTCTTATCTAGTAGCCTATGGCCGTGCCATTAACAGTGATAAAGGTAAACAGAAACATGTGGTAAAGCTAGAGGTGTGGGCTCGCGTCATTGCAGAAATTGAACCTGGCCTCAATACTGGGGAAGGCTATGAGCTAAGTGATATTCGTGATCGTATTAATGCACTAGTGCCTGATAGCAGTACAGTCACATACAGAGAGGTGAAAGTTCTTCTAACGAATTATTTCGGCGATAACATTTCATTTGCTCTACCAAAACTAGTTAGCAAGTCCGTGATGGTGTTTAGTCGCAGCTGTACCACTGAACATCTTGTCGAATCCATACGTTCAACTGATCCTGTACACGAGTGTGGGAACATTATCAGACAAGCCCTTATTGATTATGATTTCGGTCTGCAGGATAAATTCTGCTACGCACATGATTTAGAGACTGCTTGGCAAAATATGAGTGTTCCTGATCCGATTTTGAAATTCTTTGGTGCATTGTATAACTTTGATCCCACCAGTTACCATGCAACTACCTTTGATTCTCCAGATGATGACTCCCCAGTTTCTGAGATAGATGCAGGGTCTAAATGTTCCAGCAAAACCATCTCAAATGCCAAATGTCGACAGGTACAAGCTTTATTTCAAGTAATGTACTATAATCTTCATCGTGGTAGGAAAAAGACACCGCTTCATGTTATGAATAGCCAGATAATTCATGATACATGTAAAAGTTCAACACTCATAAAACGCTTTAATCACTTTGGTTTATGCTCCAGCTACGACGAACTAATACGTTATCGCAGGGATATTGCTAGTTATACTGTCGAGGCGAGTGCTGGTAAAGTGCCACTACCAGGCCATTTTAATCCTGAAATGTTTACCACTGCAGCATTTGATAACTTTGATCACGAAGAAGCGACACTTTCTGGCATAGGAGGCAGTCATGATACCGTTTCAGTACTATTTCAGGAAAAGTCGGTCGCGACACAAAATAAACCAAATGTATCCGATACTACAGTATTACATGGTGTTAAAATATTTCATTCTGAATTACCCTGCCAGAAGCTGAAGGATTTCCATAAGCCAACTAAACGACCAGGCCTACCGGAGGACTATTTAGTCGACAGTGATGTGTATTCTATGAGCATGACAGAAAAGAATAATATTGCGACTACAGACAGTGCATGGATCTTGGCTCGGTTAGATTTAGGTGAAACAGATAGTAACAACATTCATCCAAATCCTGAACAACAACATATGCCCTCATGGAGTGCAAGTAACTCTGTGTTGACAAAGGAAAACCTACCTGTAAAAGTTGTTGGATTTATACCACTCATTCCAAATCCTGGCACCGAGTACTCAACATTGTATACTGCACTCAAAAACTTTCAGGAAATTCTCAGTCAATTGGAACAATCACATTTGGCTGTCACATGCGATGAGGGAGTTTATCGTATAGCACGTGATATCCAGTTGATCAGACCCAGTGAATTTCAGAATTTGATTCTCTGTATGGGATCATTTCATATGATCAAGATTCTACTTGCGTGCCTTGGAAAATACCTGAGAAACAGTGGTGCAGAAGGCATATGGATTGAGAGTTCGGTATTTGGAGTCAATGTCGTGGAATCCGTGCTTTGTGGTAAAAACTATGCAAGGTCAGTCAAGGGCATGCAGCTCCTCAGTGACGCTTTAAGACGGTTACAATGGTGTGAGTTCTTTATACAGTACGGTGTAGAGAACTATCAGAAACAATTAGAGATAATCAGACAATTAAGGATTGAAGTTGCAGCAAACAGAAGAATAGAGGCTCAGGAAATGTTACAAACATTTGTTGAGTGTTCAGATGTACTGTTTAATGACTTTGATGAATTTGGTAAAGTGAACCGAGATAAGAATGAAACATTCTTGTACTGGGATACGTTTATCCAACTTACGTCCCTCCTAGACAATCTGATTCGGAGTGACAGAGAGGGAAATTGGCAACTACATCTAGACACTGTTCAAGCCATACTTCCACTTTTTGCTGCATTTGATTCTGTCAACTATCTTCGCTGGTGTACTTGTACCTAGAGGACATGAGAAGGCTTCCAACAACAGCTCCTGAAATTCACCAACGTTTTCTGGATGGCAGTTTTGTCACAAAGCGCACTCCTGGTCATTTCAAAGCAGTTGGAGCCGATATGTGTCTTGAACAAACAATTAACAAATCGCAGAAGAGTAGTTCAGGCATCATAGGTAGTTCTAGGAGAAAGGCATGTGTGGCTGAATGGGAAATTATTTACCACGAGATGTTAGCGGTTAGTAATCTGCACAGAGAATTAAGTGGTATCAAAACTAATACATATGAGTTGATGGTAAACCACGAATTTAGTAAGTCTGAAACGGACTTAGGTGAGATGAATGTCCAAGCAATGGTGTCATTTTTAGAACGTTGTGAGAACCCATTCAGCATCACAACCAGTGACCATCGTCTGCACAACATCCTTACACAGCAAGTAATGCCAGATGATGTACGCAAAGAACTATTGACTGTGCGAGACATTGGTGCGTCTGCTTATAATAAAATTCGCAAAGAACGGTTTGTAGACAAATCAGTTAAACTAAATGATACAATTCACAGAACTAATTTAAAGACATTCCACACACTACAAGCTCAAAAAACAAAATCATCTGGGAAAGCATCAGTGCAGAAGGAATTTCATGGATCACAAAGAACTTTTGAAATCGCCAAGGCCAGAGGCTATTCTATGGAAGAACTTTTAACGTATGATATATCACCGTCATTATATCTGTTTGACAGCAGTGGGTGGATGACGAAACCAGTGAAAAGTTCGCTCATACAGGAGCTAGAGTCCTCCTTAAATGCCGATGATTATATTGACCCAGAACCATCGGATGATTGTCACATTACATGCTTAGTTGATGTTATGTCTATTGTGCGAAAAATAAAGTCAAATAGTGTTAAGACATTTGCAGATCTCTGTGACAGTATGTTGAATCTCGTGAGAGTAACTGCTAAGAATGCACAAAGGATTGACCTTGTTTTTGATTCATATGTAGATGGATCAATTAAAGATGCTGAGAGACAGCGTAGAGCCACTGTTAAACCTATAGAGTTGGGCACAATTAATGCGAGTACACCACTTCCTGTTTACATGAAAACATTTTGGCCATCAAGTTCAAACAAAAGGAAGCTTCAGATTTTGTTGCGTGAGCGGGCTATGGAGATGTTTCGTAGCACATATCCAAATGTGCAGTTAGTAGTAAGCCACATTGCTAGAGATCAAACATTACCATGTATGTCTACTTTGCATGGCCATGCGTCTGAGATTGTAGAACTTAAGAATGATTTAGATGAAGCTGACACACGGATAATACCACACACCATGCATGCAATGAAAGCCGAAACAACCAGAGTAGTTATGTTATCTTCAGACAGCGATGTCATTGTGCTAATGTTGTACTTCTGGAGTGAATTCTATTTTCATGGTCTCAAGGAGCTATATGTGAAAGCAGGTGTTGGTGAAACTACCCGTTATATCCCAATACACACGTTATTTGAAAGCTTGGTCAGGAGGTATGCAAAGTTCTGCCAGCTGTTCACTCATTAACTGGTTGTGACTATACTAGTAAATTTGGAACGAAGCATGCTGCAATGAAGGCCAACCCAGTTCTGTATCTTAGTGATTTTGGCACAACCCCTGATTATGTTAATATAGACAATGTGATGAATAAGGCTGAAGAATACCTCACGCAGGTATTCAAACAAGGTACTAATGGATGAATTAAGGAGCGAGTTGTATCACCACAGTAAAGTGATAACTACAAGCCAACTGGCTCCTACTAGTCATGCTACTAAGGGACATATCATCCGCACATTTTTTGCTACTAGTATCATGGTGACATTGTTACACAACGACGCCACGGTTCTTGATCCAGTGAAGTATGGATTTCAGGAAATGGACAACATTTTGATGCCAGTTGTATACACTAATGTTATTCCTAACCGCTATGCTCAGTGCCGTAATTGTTTGAAATGTGCAAACGCTAGGTGTGCCTGTACAAAGCAGACTATTTCATGTTGCAAATTTTGCAAATGTCAAAGTTCACAGTGTTCAGATATGGGTTGTAAAAACCCTTTCGGGCATATAACTTCATAGACATAAACACGATGTTATGTTGATATGTCACAATTATTAGCGCTGTTCGTTTGGAAATACAGTTGCTGTCATACTTTTATTATAATGACAACAGGATAAAAAGGGTATTACCTTTTAAGACTAACTTTATTTAATTTTGACAAGCCTTCGCACATAAATGTACTTCATCAGGTGATTAAGTGAAATATTTACATAGTTTATATACAGCAGCTAAGTAAGCTCAAGTAGTTGAGTAGATTATGACATCATCATTGATCTTCTTAATACTGATTAAAAGTTACAGTCGAACCTGCTCGAGCGACCACCTGTATTTTGGGGACAAAAGATGGTGGTTCTTTAAGACGTGTGGTTATAAGACCACCCATCTTATGGACCCGCCATCTTGTGTCCCCAAAAGCAATACCATATGAAAATTTACTTGTATTAATTGTCTTGAATGACAAGCTCCAAAGGGCGGTCGCTTAACGTGGGTTTGACTGTACTACCCTATTTATCCTGTTGTCATTATTAGCGGACTAACGCGGCTACCACAACATACATTTTTTTATTATAATGTCTTTCTTTGTAATCTATTGTTTTATAGATATTTGTATAAATAATCTAAATCTGGACCCAAATCATCATTCTGCAAAAAGAATAAATGAGCATGTCGCGTGCATTTTATGTGCCAACTGGTCACTTCAGATTCATTTAGAATATCATAAGACATAAAAAATATAGTAAAATGCTATAATTGCGACAATAGCAGCTAACCTACTGATATTATTGTCATCTAGATCCTGGTTTCACTCATGATAGGCAGCCATGTGTCCAAGTTTCGTTGCCATATCAAAAACGTAAAAAAATCTTTGTAGCAACAGACTGACTGACAAACAAAGATACCAACTTATACTAGTTGCATGCTACAACTAAAATGTAGTGGAGTATCCTGCTCAGAGGACTGGCGTCTCAATATGACCTATTGCTATGCTAACTATCAGCTATTGTGATGAAGGGCAGTCAGATAAAAATCCTTTGGGCAGAATGCCCACCATCTTACAACACGCACGCACACGCACACGCACGCACGCACGCACGCACACGCACACGTACGCACGCACACAGACACATGTGCGCACGCACACACACACATGCACATGCACACACAGACAATTAAGAAACATATACATACCTTATATGTAGGCATATTAATAAGTAAAATGTCATATTGTATCAATAATATGGATATTTCATTTCTCAAAATGGCGGAAAGAGGGGCGTGGCTTGTGACGTCATTTCCTGACTATTTTACGGAATTTGAAAAGTCTACCCTCGATTTTTTATTACGTCTTATGATCCTCTAAAGGAATCTGAAGAGAAACTTAGGGTACATAAAATGCACACGAGACCTCCCTCAGCCACTACATTATGGGGAGTTTTGTCTAGACAAGTCTTAAAAGTGTCCAGAATACTGACTATTAGGCTATTTTGAAAACATTTGACCGAAACTTGTTATGACCTAATTCAACGGTAGAACAACATGTAAAAAATGAAAATATGAAATTTTCATGCAACATCGCACTGGTGTTACTCTGTACCACCCTTGAAAGTTCTTCCAAGATACGCCCGCCAGATATGTCATTAACTTTACTGAATTCTAAAAAAAATGGTACATTCAAAGCCGGGTGTTTCATTGTGATTCTAATATAATCATGGGGTTGGGCTTTCACTGAAATTTTTAATATTTCTAAGATTTGATTGAAAATCAATTCCAAATGTACGTCAATATCATTTAAATCATGCACTCTGAGGTTCTGAGAGATTTTAACTTCATATTCAGATTCCGCAGTTTTAAATTTACGTGAGTAGAGTGATTTACGTAAATTTATTTTGAAATCGCTATCACCTAATTCGGGTAAGACATTGTTATCATCATTATCATTAACATTATCATTAACATTATCACTAGCATTAGCATTATCTTCATTATTAACTTGAACCTCACCCCCTAATTGATTACTATTTTCTTCTGATCTGACATTCACTTCTAAATACATATTTTCATCATTATTTTTCGTCTTCATAACAATCCTATTAACGGGTGAATTGAAAATGAGTAACTCGTCCGGTAACAGCCATTCTAAAGCCATGTAATCCGCTGCTAAAAAAGGCTTTCTACTCCCTACTAAATCTACTGAATCGTGGAAGACGTCCATTGAATTAGACTGGGGAGATAACGAATCACCACAATCTGTAAATTGATAAATATTTCCACTACCCAACCCATCCAAATCATAATCCATGGGAGGGTAAATAGAGGAAAAGACACACTGTGAGGAAGTAGATTGCATAGATCGATCAAATGTGGATTCCATTCCGTTATTATCCCCCAATCCTGATCCGAATGAGAGGGGTCGTGAGAGTGATGGAAATTTGACTTCTGAGGAAGGTAGCGAAAGTGGGGGTAATTCGTCGGTTGAGAGAGGTAGCGAAAGTGGTAATAATTCATTTCCTGAGTGAGATTGCTTCCTATCGAGAGTCGGAATATGGAGATCCAAGGGTGTCTGAAAAACAATGATTAAGTAAATGTATTCTTGATAAAAGAAATAAGAAATCCTAGCAGAATATACGAGTGATACATTATTATTATTTTTTTTTAAATGTATTAAACTCTACAGTCATTTCAATAGCGAATTTAGAAAATTCATTGTTGTATTAACCTAATAAGTTATTACAATACTAAATTTTGTAAATTCAATTTTGAATTAGCTGATTCAGTTATCGAAATAGTGAATATTGAAAATTCAATGATAAATTACTAAATTTACACAATACAATAGATTTATAATTTAATTAATTAATTGTAATGAATAGTATATTATTTCTATTTAGTTACAACAGGAGGAGGATTATAAACAGCCAAAAGCCCATCCAGAATTTTCTGAAACGGGGCATGATCGAAGTTTCTGTCAGCCTTGACATGACTTTTCTTATATTCAATGACCCGGTTCCACTCTTATGAAGCCGGTAGTTGTGATATTTGCTAGTTTTCGGTTCAGATTAAAAGCTATTGCTCCATCAATTACAGTGAGATCTATCATTGGAGATAACACTTCAAAACTAAAAAAAATTCAAAAACCAATATTCAGGAATTTTCTCCTTCTTATCGCTACATTCAGCCACTTCATCAACATTTCCTATGTGACGTTTTAGAGCCGAGGAAGTATAGTAGACCTGTATGGTGCTCTCCTCTTCGGTCTAATCATCCGAAATTTCGATCGGCAAATCTCGTGCAATACCAGCCATGGCACTATTTCTTAAACTAGAATCCATTTTAAATAGTTTTACTTCAAGAGTGATCAGCCTACTAAAAATTGGGTTCCCTTTTTATACCATCGTTTATGCAATCCAGAAAGGCGCAAATATTTCCCCGCCCTATCATGGAAAAAGCGCCCACCCATCAGAAGAAAACATTCTCCAATTTCGGCGGGAAATTCTGGCAAACAAAATTTTGGCGCAATAACTGCCAAATGAGAAGTGATAATTTATCCTCTTTCAAGTGCAAATGTACTCCTGATAGTATGGTGACACTTTGGTTGAATGTATCATATTTACAAAAACAACCTTTTAAAAGATGGAAAATAATACCTTGATTATGAAACTTTTGTTAATTAGACATCTCCCACTCCTCTCTCGTTATCATCCCCCTTCTCCTTCCTCTCTTTCTTTCCATCCTCAGCTTTAGCATTCATCACTATAGACTTCATCTTTTCATCATATAGAAATCTAAAAGCGGAGTGGGGGTCAATACGCAGTCTTTTATTTACAATACGACAACATTCAAGTCAGGATAGTATATTTCCGAATGTGATGCCGTCTTCTGTGAAGCATTTTAGAAATATATCCTCGCAGATCTTAAAAAGCTCAAATTCATTCCGGATTCTTGGCATATGATTGACAATTCTTACTAAATCAGTGTTCATTTCCTCCATGACAAACATTGTGAAGAGAATTGCTGGATACGTCTACTCTCATCGGAGACAAAATGGGATTATACTTGTGTTATTATCTGTACAGAGGTGTAATTCAATGGGGTAAGTGGAATTTCATTATTATTAATTAACCATCCAAGTCTTTATAGATGATAATTTCCACAAAATATTATGTAAAGAATGAAACTTGTATAATCTTTTGAAAATAATTTGACTGAGAGTTAATATGGAAGAAGATAATAAGAATTCTCAGTTAAGCTCCTCTCAGATATGTGGTAATAGGAACATCCCTCTAACATAGAAAAAGTAATATTTCATTTCAGACTAATGTGTTTATCACTTAAATGTGCGCGTGAGCCAAATCCAAAGCATGCGCCAAAACTGTAGATCTAATTATAATGAATGACATGTACACCTCTTAAACGCAGTGAAGTGGTGAAAGTTATCGTATTTTACATCAGAGCAGATGGATGCTGGCTAAAACATACACTGCGCAGTTAATAGTATTCGTCTGCTTCTTGCGTTCATCTTTCTCATGTAATCTTAGACTGTCTTCCTTATTTGGTGCATGAAAGCTGAAGTGGCCATCAAACTTTCTCTGTCTCCTCTGATCTTCTCTTCAAAAGATACGTCAAGAGGCCAGAAGCTTCTCCTAGCCGGTTCATATCGCTGGCAGTGCTACAAGAGGTGATCTGCTGTTTCTTCTGACTGCTGACATGCACAAAAGTGCAGAATCTGTAATCTTGGGATGGTGAAGATGTGCACTGAGACGATTGTGACCAGTCCTCAATCTGAAGATACATGTCCGATCCTCCCTACTGAGGCTGTGTATTGCAGCATTATGCTACCTGCTGGTGGTTCTTGTGGCTTTAATGATATGCTTCAATTCTTCAAAGTCAACCTCACGGTTGAATTGTTCTTTATTTGACCCTTCCTTAGCCAGTTGATCAGCTTTGTCATTTCCTAATGTGCCACAATGTGAGGGGATCCACTGTAAGTTGATGTTGTTCTCCTTAGCCAGTTGCATAAGATTTCATGAATTAAATCTGTACTTTCCTTTCCACTCTCCAGCGCCTGGAGCGCTGAGAGGGAGTCTGTCAGGAAGACAATATTTTCATTTCTGGTTTTTCGTTGTATCAGCATTTAGCCAACTAAGATCAGTGCCTGAATTTCTGCAGTGTAATTGCTACAGTGCTTCCCTGTTGGCAAGCATGAGTCTGTTATATCTCCACATGGAAACCAAATGTGAGCACCTGTCCCTCCATTCTTGACAGCCTGGATAGCTGATCCATCTGTATAAACATGTATCCATTCTTCCTCAGGGTAATTTTCTGCAATATGACTCAATGCAAGAACTTTGTTTGTCACCTCTGCTTGATCTCCCTTGCTTTCAATCCCTGGAATCGAGGGCCAGATTGAAATTGTGTTTTCTATTTCAGAAACTTTCCACGGTTCCCTATCAGAGTATTCTATCTGTAACAGTTTGAGTTGAAAAGGTTTGGATGGATGCATCTATATATATATATATTAGACAGTATTTCTCTTCCAGTATACAGCATTATATCATGAAGGCTGACTCTCATGAGTGCGAACAATCGGCTAATAAGTTCAATGACTAAACACTTGTAACCTAGCCAAATATTCTGAAAATAATTTGACTGAAAGTCAATAATAGCTAAACTAGGAATAATTTTCAGTCAAATCGCTTTCAAAATACTCACAGAGTTCAGTGATATAACTGTGCCCTGTAGGTGGGGCTTAGAATACACCTCCCGTATCCTCTGCGTGTCGTAAGAGGCGACTAAGGGAGGTAAGGGTGAGGTAACCCTGACAGAAACCTCGAGTGCTGAAGACGGAGGTTACAGGCCGCACGGCGCACTCTAATAAACCATGGATCCACGCACTTAACGCTTATGATCATGTCGATAGTCACTTGCGGTATGATCAGCGAACGAAAAGAAAAGAAGAAGATTGCCCTCGAAGAAGTGATATAACTCATGGAATATAATAGACACAAGAACTTAACATCCAGAGAGTTAATATGTCATGATCAGATATTAAGCATGAACATCTAACACTCTCTCAGTGAGCACTGATACGCAACGCGTACTCTGTGAGCGGATGATATGCAACATGTTCTCTGTCAGTGAATGATATGGAACACGCTCTCTATGAGCGAGTGATATGGAACGTGCTTTCTATGAGCATGTGATACACAGCATGCTCTCTATGAGCGCGTGATACGCTACACACTCTATGTGAGCAAGGTATTTTCAAAATGCAATAATTTAAGTAAAAGAACCCTTTTAAAGTAGAAGTGGCCGAGTCATAGTTTTCTTAATAGCTCACTGATCAGGCTTTCCATGCTCATTTCTGTGCTCCTGAGTGTAAGTGAAGTTTTAAGAAGAACTAGGGTTTCTTTGTACATCTACACCAGATCATTAATCATAGTTTTCCCGGTCATCTCTCCTTAACCAACCCATAGCCCTCCCGCTCATTTCTCCTTAGCCTATCCAGAGCATTCCCACTCATCTCTGTACTTACGAGTGCAGGTGTACATTTAAGTACAACTGAGGTTTCTTAGTACATCTACACCAGATCATTAATCATAGTTTTCCCACTCATTTCTCCTTAGCTAATCGCCAGGGGTGCCTACTGCTCATCCAATCAAATTCAAGCATGAATTTGGGTCATTTCTCCTTAGCCAATCATTAGGGGTGCCTACCGCTCGCCCAATCAAATTCAAACATGATTCTAGGTCATTAATCATAGCTCTCCCACTCATTTCCCCTTAGCCAATCCATAGCTTTCCCGCTCATTTCTCCTTAACCAATCCATAGCCTTCCCGCTCATTTCTCCTTAGCCAATCTATAGCTTTCCCGATCATCTCTGTACTCATGAGCACGAGTGTATTTTTAAGTACAACTGAGGTTTCTTAGTGCATCTACACCAAATCATTAATCATAGTTTACCATCATTTCTCCTTAGCCAATCGTTAGGGGCACCTACCACCCGTCCAATCAAATTCAAGCATGAATGTATGTCATTTCTCCTTAACCAATCACTATGGGTGCTTATCGCTCATCCAATCAAATTCAAGCATGATTTTTGATTGACAGCTCAGCCTAGTATATAAGGAGGACTTAGCTTTTTCAAATCACTTGATCATCAGAACTCAGAGTGAACAATTCGTGGTTTAGAGCTATACCAGTTCACTACTGAATATCTCTTCAACTAGGATTCTACTTCACAGAATTTCACTATACATCTTTTACTGAATAAAGTCTTAATCATATCATGTTACATTCTATTTCATGTTTTCATCTTTCAGTTATTCCTTTCAGCCATCGATTGGATTTTATGAATGGAAACTTTACCCAGAATATCGGTAAGCTGTAGTTACCAAAACACATCAATTTTGTATGGTGGAAGGTATATGGGCGGGTGGGGTGGGGATAGATACATCAGGGCTGCCCCTGCCTCAAAACACTAACCAACGCCGAGCGGTAGGCACCCATCTTTGATTGGTCGAGAGCTTTGTGACGTCACTTCATTAGCATATTTAAATGAGATTCATCCCATGCCCATATATGGAAGTGGGCGTGGGAAAGCTGTGTGACGTCACAAAGCTCTCGCCCAATCAAAGTGGGCGCCTACCCCTCAGTATAACTACTCATAATACTGGCATTATGGACTTCGAGTGTCATATAGGCCGTGCCAACGGGCGCTGTGCAGCGCTGGGCTTGTCATAAATAGTCAGTGTTTAGGCCAGGCCAGGCCAGGCCAGCGAGGCATCTATCAGCATATAAGGAGATGTAGCACTTGGGCGTATGCGATTATTGCTTTGATTGATCACGATAGATTATTTAAGAATACGCGTGATTACCTGATTAATCAAGCGCATGAGTGCAAATTACCCGAACATTATAACACCGAAAACATATCAATGACGAAAGCGGCAATGTTGTTTAGAAAAGTCAATTTGCAAGCCAAGAGAAGACTATTTTTGAAAATGTATCACTTGAATGCCTGGCTCGACTTTCGCTACACTCACTGCGCAAAATGTTAATTTTCGTGACCGATCGCATTAGAAAGTAATTAAAAGGTCGATTTAAGAAATAATTGTGATTTTCGACTTAATCCCGTAATCGCACGAGTCTAGTAGCATTGGACGTGGTCTAGATGACCAGTCGTGTGGCTACATTTAGCGCTGGCTCTAGCCAAAACAATGCAACCTGCCTATCCTTGATGCGGTATAACTGTAACAGCTGGTCAGCTCCAAAGGCAGCGCTTCTAGACAAACTCGATGCATGCTACCGCAAACACCTACGCACCATCGCTGGACACCTATGGCCAGACAGCATAATTTCCAACGATGCTCTATACAAGATGTGTAATACATCGCCGCTGTCTGTAAAAATCGGCCAGCAAAGATGACCCATGTTTGGCCATGTGCTAAGGATGGCAGAAGACACGCCATCGCGGAAAGCCTTGGAATTCGCCCTACTAGGAGGCAGCTAATACAAAGACAGGAGAGGATCTGCTAAATCTGCTAAACGTGCTACGAGGTGACCTCTAGAAAGCCTGCTAGGATTCGGTACACTTAAGTCAAGAATGAACCCGAGGAAGCTTAGGATTTCGGCTGAGGACAGGACACAGTGGTCAAAAACGAAGAAGGACTGATTGCAGCTATAGGATATTTCTACTACTACAGCCACAAAATACAGTAATCATATCCTACACTGCTGACACTATATAATGGAGGAAATCGGTTTTAGCTATGCCCCGACCATCTCTAGCTAAGCTCCGCCCACACTTCGCCCGTGTTGGGTCGATCGATCCCTGAACTCCCTGACTATACATGTAAGTTGTTTAATATTTTGAAACTAACTTGACTGGGAGATGTCATGTCTATTAAACAGTAAAGACATAGCATTCTTACAACGACCCTTTGTCCGTCATTAATTAAGCGTTCGTGACGAGCTTAGCTACGTCATCCATGGTATAATTGATTATGACCTCATCTTACACGTCGCATAGTCCATGTTTGGTCATGTGTTAAGGATACCAGAAGACACACGAGTACAGAGAGCCTTGGAATTCGCCCTACTGGGAACCAGCAAATATAAGGGCAGGAGAGGACGTCATTGCATAAATATGTTAAGCATGCTACGAAGTGACCTCAAGAGTTGGACTTGGTACACTCAAATCAAGAATGTACCTGAAGAAGCTAAAGATTTTGGCTGAGGACAAGACACAGTGGTCAAATGTGAAGCAGGACTTATCGCTACTACAGCCGCAGAAACAGTAGCCATACATACCCTCTCCCACGATCTCCTTCCCATCCTACCCCACCCCACCCCACCCACCCCACCATATTGTGCCGACCTAAACATAGATTGCTTAAGCCGCCCTTGATCCAATTTCCAATTACCGGGCCCCTCCATTCACACCACACCCAAGCTACCTCTCTCTATGGAGGTGAACAACCCGTCGCTGACCCACCCCGAGAGCGTGGCGTCCCATTGATACTACATGTCAATGTAGTATCGTGGCATATGGACGATAATCCCTGATCGGCGATCGAAGCTAGAACATCAAGGAGTTGTCTCACGTGTTTGAATAATCATTGTGTCACATCTGCTGCTAGAGGAATCTTTTAAAAAATGGTCAATAATCTTCAATTGACGAAATTTAAATCCAGCTATATGACTAAATATTGAATGCTTCACTCACTCACTCACCCACTCACCACCCACCCACTCACTCACTCACTCACTCACTCACTCACTCACTCACTCACTCACTCACTCACTCACCCACCCACCCACCCACCCACCGACCCATTCACTCACTCACTCACTCACTCACCCACTGGCCCCCTCCCTCCCCACTCCCTCCACCCCCAATCCATTTTCCTTCCCTCCCTCTGATCAATGATAAGGAGTAGCAACAAATCATCTGCCAGTGTACAGAATTGGTAACAAATTGTGTTTCAGGGATGAAATATTATGTTATCCACAATCGAGAACATATCGGGTCAGCTACCTTATTCGTTTGATCCCGTGATTAATATTATGTGAAGGTGTCCTTTATATGAAGGTATCCGCTCACCCAGGCTTGACTGTATATCACTAAATATGATACATTGCGTTTAAGTGAAAAGAGTGTATTACGGCATTTAAATGTAAATTAAACACTGGCATGATTATCACATTTTGAAAAGACAGAGAGGTCGGAATATTGCACTCGACTCTGTCTGTTTGTCCATCATCTGTCGATCCCGGCGATCCCACTATCTTCTCTGTTTGGTGGAATATAACCAAATTCAGTATATGAGTTACCCATACGTTTGGGAACGTCAGGACACCATTTGCATTAGGCTTCGCCCACATGGTGGTTGAGTGGTCAGCTTGGGGTTAGAACAGGGGACATAAAGTCAAAGTTGGAGGAATTCAAGCAAATTTGTAATGCTAAGTTACCCATTATGATTGCGATTGCCAGCACGGATTTCAATTAAGCAGCAGGCTAACAGGTGGAAAAAACACCGGAGATAGACCATCTCCCTGTTGTGAGACGATTGATGTCTATAACTCTCCAGACGTCACTGACTTGACTCGTACTCTCAGCTTGGTGCCCGCAAGCAGTAGTCTCACTAGTCGTAGCTCATCTTCATCGCAACTGGCCTGTGATGGTGCATAGGTGTTTGCGGTGGCAGGCATCGAATTTGTCTAGAAATGCCTTTGGAGCTGCCCATATATATATATATATATATATATATATATATATATTGCACAATTGACACATTAGCTCACATTTGTATGGCTAATATGCTAATATGGCTAACGTGCTAACATGGGCTGATCATGGTAGCACAGTAGCACATTCTAATATGGCTAACGCGCTAACATGCTCTGGCCATGTTAGCACAGTAGCACTGGCACCGAACTGGCTAATATGGCTAACGTGCTAAGATAGTCTGACCATGGTAGCACAGTAGCACATTCTAATATGGCTAACGCGCTAACATCCTCTGACCATGTTAGCACAGTAGCGCTTGCTAATATGGATAACGTGCTAACATGGTCTGACCAAGTTAGCACAGTAGCCCTGGGACAGCAGCAATGTCTAATATGGCTAACGTGGTAACATGCTCTGACCATGCTAGTACAGTAGGACACGTTAATATGGCTAACGTGATAACATTGTCTGGACCATGTTAGAACAATTACACTGGTTAATATGTCTAACGTGCTACCATGATCTGGCCATGTTAGCACAGTAGGGCTGGCTAATATGGCTAATGTGCTAACATGGTCGAGCATGTTAGTACAGTATCACTGGCTACTATGTCTAGCGTGCTAACATCGTGTGCTACACTGGCTAATATGCTAATATGGTCTGATCATGGTAGCACAGTAGCACTTTCTAATATGGCTAACGTGCTAACGTGGTCTAATCATATTAGCAGAGTTACACTGGCTAATATGACTAACGTGCTATCATCATGGTCTGACAATGGCAGCGCAGTAACACTTTCTAATATGGCTAACGTGCTAACATGCTCTGGCCATGTTAGCACAGTAGGACTGTCCAATATGGCCAACGTGCTAACATGCCCTGACCAGCACAGTATCACTGGCTAATATGTCTAGCGCGCTAACATGGTCTGATCATGTTAGCACAGTACAACCTTCTAATATCGCAAACGTCCTACCATGTTAGCACGGTAGTACTGGCTAATATGATTAACGTGCTATCATTCTCAGGTGATGTTAGGGCAGTTACACTGACTAATATATCTAACGTGCTAACATGGTCTGACCATGTTAGCACAGTAAGATTTTTTAATATGGCTATCGTGCTAATATATCTGTCCATGTTAGCACAGTTACACCGACCATTATGGCTAATGTGCTAACATTCCATGACCATGAAGCATAGTATCACTGGCTAATATGGCTAACGTACTAACATGGTTTGATCATGGTAGCGCAGTAGCACTTTCCAATATGGTTACCGTGCTAACATGGTCTGATCATAGAAGCACAATAGCACTTTCTAATATGGCTAACGTGCTAACATGGTCTGATCATAGAAGCACAATAGCACTTTCTAATATGGCTAACGTGCTTACATGGTCTGATCATAAAAGCACAATAGCACTTTCTAATATGGCTAACGTGTTAACATTGTCTGACCATGTTAGCACAGTAGCACAGGTTAATATGCTTAACGTGCTAAGATGCCCTGGTTTTGTTAGCGCAACAGCACTGGCCAATATGACTAACGTGCTAACATCCTCACCTATCATCTATTGCTGGTTAATATTTCGAATGTTCTAACATGCACTTCTTCCCCCCCCCCCCCCGGATTGTGTTGGCACGTTAGACATATTAGCCAGGGCTACTGTGCTAACATGACCAGATCATGTTAGCACGTTAGACACATTAGCCAGCAATAGATGATAGGAGTGCATATTAGAACGTTAGCCATATTAGTCAGTGATACTGTGAAATAGATGAGAGGAGAACATGTTGGCACGTTACACATATTAGCCTGTGCTACTGTGCAATAGATGGCAGGAGAGCATGTTAGCATGTTAGCCATATGAGTCAGTGCAATAGATGAGAGGAGAACAGGTTAGCACGTTAGACATATTAGCAAATGCTACTGTCCTAACATGACCAGATCATGTTAGCACGTTAGACATATTAGTCAGCAATTGATGATAGGAGAGCATATTAGCACGTTAGCCATATTAGCCAGTGCTACTGTGAAATAGATGAGAGGAGAACATGTTAGCACGTTACACATATTAGCCAGTGCTAGTCTGCTAACATGGCTACCGTGCTAACATGGCCATATCATGTTAGCACGTTAGACATATTAGCCAGTGCTACTGTCCAAGAGATAAGAGGAGAGCATGTTAGCACATTAGACTTATTAGCAGGCGTTACTGCGCTAACATGACCAGATCGTGTTAGCACGTAAGACGTATTAGCCAGCAATAGATGATAGGAGAGCATATTAGCACCGTAGCCATATGAGCCAGTGCTACTGTGCAATAAATGAAAGAAGGAGAGCATGTTAGCATGTTAGCCATAGTTGCCAGCAGTAGATGGCAGGAGAGCATGTTAGCATATTCACCATATTAGCAAGTGCTAATGTACTAACATGACCAGATCAATGGTATTGCCCGCCAGGCTGTAGTAATTTCAATAATTAAGCCATTATGTGATAACTTTGTAAAGCTTCGGCACGGAAAATTCTGTCATTGTGGCTGTAATACTCATTCTGATATGGGATGATGGATAGAGCACATCCCGAAATTTTTGTTTGAAATTTTGCTGGCTTAGCTTTCCCGTGCAGTATATCTTTTGAACCACTAGGCCGATTCTAACATCCCTAGCATTGGATAAATCTTCTAAGTTACAGCTACGGGTAGGTATCAGAATTATTACAATCGCTTTCTGTGGTTCCGGCAATATTATCATATCATATGTTTCCTTGGAATATATGTTTACACTGCCTCTGACGCACGCTATAACGGTATCTTGAGTCGGCTGAGTAATTTGACAATAGGCGCGTGTCAAGTGTGCCACTTCATTTAACCCTTATCGCATGGTGTAAAATGCGTAATAGCCTACTAGGTGAGATAGTGCCGGGGTACATTTTGAAAAAAAATTGTTGCTGAAACGTGTTGCTATCGTGCACAGCAATGACTTACAGCAGCATTGTTACCAAACTGAACACATTTTGATAGGATAGAGAAAATGGAATCTATGCTTCAGCGGTCTAGGGGTTAACGATTCCCCACCGACTTCGGAGACTAGAATTACTTGAAAAACTTACTAGCTTAACTGGATAATGGCCTAACGATTACAAATTAGCACATGTTATGCCTCCATGCATATACATATTTGCTGTACAACCTTCGTGCTAAGCAAAGATAGTGTTGGCGCGGGGATGACGTCAGGATCTCGTGAAATCTCGCTCTCGTTGCAAGAAAATGGCGCCGCCGGGAAATAAAATAATCCCATGTTTACGATGGTATAATTACTCGTATTATTTGTCTATCGTTTTTTATTTAGGATCCAATATGTTAGGCATATAACAGTCTTTCAAATAAAGTACACTTTTACCAATCCCGGAATTGTCCTTTAATTGGACTATCAGCAGGAAAGTAGAATTAGAGGACACAATAGGAAGATTTTCCAACAGAGTGCATGACTAAATGTAAGAAAAAACTCTTCTCTGTCAGGGTTTGCAACTTTTTGGAACAGTCTCCCGGAATCAGTAATTTCAGCCTCATCACTCAACTCATTGGAATACGGGAAAACACGAAATTTACTCTAACTGCAGGCTATATCCAGCTTCTAATGTCAGGTAGTCATATGCAAAACCCGCCTTAACAGATTCTGGTCTACACAACCAGTTATGTATGAATATGAATGTCCATTCACCGGAAGTAACAGCACAGCCACCCAGACTAGGGAAGAGGGGTTGAGCATAAAATCTTAAGCCTGCGCTCAGAATATTACCTAAGCACGCGCATGCGTGTGTGTCTTGATGCAACCTTTTCTAGAGTTCTCAAAATTTTGCTTATTAATTGAGATTGGAGATATTAAATACCACAGAAATTATTCATATATCGTACAACTAAAGCGAGATTGAGAAAATAGCATAAAGGAATGCAGTAGAAGAAGCATAACGAAATACGGTAGTGTCTGTAGCAACAGTGACGTCACATCCGGGTTTGGTGTAACAAAAAATGTCTGGTGTAGGAAAAAACAAGATCAGAAAGCAGATCAGATTCAACAAATGAAGCTAAGGCGGTCGATAAGACACAGGTAGGCTGAAAGAGTCAAAGGTAATGTTGCTTCCTTTAATTCCGTGATTGATGATGAAACTAATACAATATGTAGGTATTGTATCAAAAGTGTCAGTGATGATGAAAAAGCTTTAGAATGCGATATATGCAGCAGTTGGTATCATGTTGGTCCAAAGTCTTAACACGTGCCACAACAAATCTATGGCCATTTCAATAAAGGCCTATCTATTCGTCACCTGTCCCCACGCTCTGGCCAGGGGTTGGGTATCCACTCATCATGAAAGTCCATATATCCCTCCAGTTCCGGGTCAGCCAGTCGATGATCCGGCGTGGCCCGGTCAGCCAGTCGGAGATTCTCCATAGCTAGTTCCTGGTAGTTTGTTGTCACTCTCTGGGCTTACTACACCGTCCTCCGCGCTCCTCCACAAATATTTGCTGACCGGAGTGGCCCACCGCCTCAGCAGAGACGTGCGGGTCCATTCGGGCATTGCCAACACAGCTTCAAGTAATTGCGCCACCCTCGAAATGCGATGCACCAGGCTCTTCCTTACCATTATTGATGGGCATACCGGAGAGAAGAGCTGCAATTGTAATGGTGCCAGTAAGTGGTG
This sequence comes from Chaetoderma sp. LZ-2023a, assembly GCA_034401795.1. Classification (NCBI taxonomy): domain Eukaryota; kingdom Metazoa; phylum Mollusca; class Caudofoveata; order Chaetodermatida; family Chaetodermatidae; genus Chaetoderma; species Chaetoderma sp. LZ-2023a. The sequence goes on from CM067359.1 coordinate 117,238,876, forward strand.
CTGTTGCAGAGGCTGGTGCTATTCTTGTTGGTTGTCGATGCAGAAGTTGGTGTTGGTGCTTGAGACAGGAGCACGTACTGTTGCAAGGGTGGAGTTGATTGCTGTTGCTGCCTTCTAGATGTGATCCTCCCTGGTCGGCCGGTCGTTTCCGCAAAAGGGATCTGGCGAGAGACAGCAGAAATTCTTCCAGCGGTCAGTTCGTCGCTAGTGCTCACTACCGTCCTTTTCATCTATACGGTGTTAATCAGTGGTAAAGTTCGTTGGTAGTAATTTCCTAAGTAAGCTAACTACCGCTTAAAGCAGAAATGGGTCTTATGCTTCTACTTTAATATGTGATAAAAGGATACCTTCACTTGATGTTTAGTGGACGTTGCCTGGTTGATCCGATGTTCTCTGCAATAATCCTGAGGCGGTCCTTTTGTGTGTACCTAACTTAACGTTGGGGATCCTGTGCAAGAGCGAACCCAGATAACAATACTATGCTGGCCCAATGTTGGCCCGACGTATGTTGTAACATTGCCCCAATGTTGGCTGTCTACATTGGCCCAACATGTTGGGCCAATGCATCCAACCAACGTTGGCCCAACATACGACACATAGCATTGGGCCAACACAGACTGTCTAGGTTACACAGCCTGTCTAGGTTAGCTCAAAATTAATTTAACAAAAAATTTTAAAAATCTTAATAAAATTTATTTTTAGAGAGAGAGAGAGAGAGGGGGGGGGGAGGGGGAGGGAGGGAGGGGAGGGAGGGGGATGAGAGAGAGGGAGGGAGGCAGGCAGGCAGGCAGGCAGACAGGCAGTCAGGCAGGAAGGGGAGGGATGGAGAGACAGAAAATCAGAGAGAGGGGGCAAGAGGGTGAGAGAGGGGTGAGAGAGGGAGGGGAGAGAGAGAGAGAGAGAGAGAGAGAGAGAGAGAGAGAGAGAGAGAGAGACAAAGACAAAAGACTGGCAGGCATGCAGGCAGGCAGGCAGGCAGGCAGGCAGGCAGGCAGGCAGGCAGACAGACAGACAGACAGACAGACAGACAGACAGACAGACAGACAGACAGACAGACAGACAGACAGACAGACAGACAGACAGACAGACAGACAGACAGACAGACAGACAGACAGACAGACAGACAGACAGACAGACAGACAAACAAACAGACAGACAGATGCAGCAGTAGGGAGTAGTGATCACTGTGTCATGATCTTTTTAAATGCTTTTTAAGGATATTCAAGAAATTTGTCTACGATAAAGGGAAATATCAAGATATGAAAACGGAGCTAGATCTTGATTTGGAATAAGAGCTAGATGTTCAGGAGGTGGAAATCCAGTGGCAAACTTTCTTAAATAAGTTCTGTACGGCGGAAGAGAACCATATACGCAGCAAAACTGTTACTCCAATGTCTAACTCACGAAAAAGCGGCAATCATCATGACAAAACAACTATAGAAGCAATAAGAAAGAAACGGCGATGCTGCCAGCAATATGTTGAAACCAAAGAATCAGAGAAATACAGAGAATATACAAGACAGAGAAACAATGTGCATGCAATGACATAAAAGCTGCAAAGAGACAAAGAAAGGAAAATAGCCAAAGAGGAAAGGACCAATCCAAAGCACATTTGGAAGTTTGTAACTGAAAACTACGAAGACAGTAACATACCTTGTTATGTCTAGTCCCGGAGAAACAGAAATCTTAACAATAACAGATAATGAAAAGGCGCAAGTACTAGCAGAAGTTTTCTCCAGCGTGTTTACAAGAGAGCCACCAGTAGAGGATTCCTCACTACCTATTCGAATGGATGATACAACACTTGATGAGACGCAGAGGCCATGATTAAAAAGAAGCTGGCAAACATAAAGACTGACAAATCACCCGGGCCAGAATATATGGTACACGCAAGACTACTTAAAGAGCTGTATGAGGTGATAAGCAGCTCACTATTAATAATATTCAACACAGCACTTAAAGCTGCTATGTCACAGTGTTTCATTATTGCAAATCAAATTTGTACAGCCATTACTGATCTTATCCATCTAGTTTATATTGTTTTCATACAGGGAAATCCCTCTTATCGCCTGACATATTTTTGTTTCGCTTTCAGTTTCAACTGGTGTCAATCAGCTTTTGTTATTAGATGGATGCATCATCAGTAACAACTATTAACGACTAAATTAAATGATAGGCTAGACTAAAATATGAGAATTAGCTGGAAACTGGACAGCAATGGTAACGCGCACCGCGTATACGGTGAAGGTGGCTTCCGTTATCAGTTTTCGTAACGCGTTCACAATAGTTTGCAAACTATTGCAGTTATTACGAAAACTGGCAGCGCAACCCACATTCATTCATAAATGTGTCTACAGTGTCTTACCAGTATTGGGATATTTTCGTTATGGGGCTTTCATTATGAAAAAGCAATCATATCCTGATTTTTCCTGAACTCATCCCAGACCTTGAAATTATAAATAGATGCGGTATGAATATGCCTATATGGGAGGGAAAAGAGGGTGACTTTTTAACAATTTTCGACCGAAAGCATGAGTGACAGATCGGATGACCGACCGATTGCATGAGTGACTGATAGGATGACAGACAGACTGCATGAGTGACAGCTTGCATGGCCGACTGTCTGCATGAGTGACAGATGTGATGTCTGACTGCATGAGTGATGGACTGACGGGGTGCATGAGTGACAGATCGGATGACTACATGAGTGACGGACTGACAGGTAGGCAGACATACCGAACGACTGACTGCATGAGTGACAGATAGGATGACCAACTGCATGAGTGATGGACTGACAGACTGCATGAGTGACAGCTCGGATGGCTGTGTGACTGACAGGCTGATGAACAGGCCGACCGACTGACCGACAGACCAACTGCATGAGTAACAGATCAGATGACTGACTGGATAAGTGATGAACTGACAGACTGTGTGCGTGACACATCTGATGATTGCATTCATGATGGGCTGATGGACAGGCTTATAGGCTGACCAACCGACCGAATGAGCAACCAAACGACTGACCGACTTACTGCATGTGTGACAGAGCAGATGACTGCATGACTGCATGAATGACAGAACGGATGACCGACTGCATGAGTGATGGACTGCATGAGTGACAGATCGGTGGAATGACGGACTGCATGAGTGACAGATCGGATGATAACTGCATGAGGGATGGACTGATGGGATGCATGAGTGGCAGAGTGGATGACTGCATGAGTGACAGACTGACAGATAGGCCGACTGACCGAACGACCGACTGCATGAGTGACAGATCGGATGACCAACTGCATGAGTGACGGACTGACAGACTGCATGAGTGACTGCTCGGATGAGCGACCGACCGCATGAGTGATAGATCGGATGAACAACTGCATATGCGTGATGGACTGACAGACTGCATGAGTGACAGCTTGGATAGCTGTATGAGTGGTGGACTGATGGATAGGCCGACTGATTGGCCGACTGCATGAGTGATAGATCGGATGAGCAACTGACTGCATCAGTGAAAGATCAGATGACCGACTTCATGAGTGACGGACTGACAGACTGCATGATTAACAGATCTGATGACTGCATGAGTGACGGATTGCTGGACAGGCTGACCAACCGACCGAATGGCCAACCAACTGAGTGACTGACCGAATGCATGAATGGCAGTGCAGGTGACAGACTGGCTGCATGAGTGACATATTGGATGACCGACTGCATGAGTGATGGACTGCTTGAGTGAGAGATCGGTTGACTGACAGACATGACGAACGGCCAATTGACCGTTCGACTTACAGACTGGCTGCATGAGTGACGGATTGGCTGACTGCATGCGTGATGGACTGACTGACCATATGAGTGACCGACCTACCGACTATATGAGTAACCAACTGCATGACTGACAAATTGGATGACAGCATGGGTGACGGACTGCATGAGTGGCAGATCAGAGGGCTGCATGAGTAACGGACTGATGGACAGGCTGGCGGAACAAACCACCAACACACCGACTGACAAACCCACTCACCATCCAACTGAACGACAAACTGAATGACCGGCCGCCGGAGAAATTGCATGAGTGACAGACTACATGAGTGACAGATCGGATGACCGCATGAGTTACAGACAGACGGAATGCATGAATGACATATCGGATGACTGTATGAGTAACAGATAGGATCACTGCATGAGTGATAGACTGCCTGACTGCATGAGTGACAGATCGGATGACTGCATGAGTGACAGACAGACGGAATGCATGAATGACATATCGGATGACTGTATGAGTAACAGATAGGATCACTGCATGAGTGATAGTCTGCCTGACCGCATGAGTGACAGATCGGATGACTGCATGAGTGGGGGATCAGATGACTGCATGAGTGACAGACTAACGGACGGCATGAGTGACAGATCGGATGACTGCATGAGTGAGGGATCGGATGACTGCACGAGTGACAGACTAACAGACAGCATGAGTGGCAGATCGGATGACTGCATGAGTAATAGACTGATGGACTGTAGGTGTGACATGTTGGATGACTACATGAGTCACAAATAGGATGACTGTATAAGTGGCAGACTTACGGACTGCATGTGTGACAGATCGGATGACTGCATTGGTGGCAAATTGGATGACTGCAAGATTGACTAATTGGATGACTCCATGAGTGACGAACTACATGAGTGACAGATCGGGGGACTGCATGAGATGCTGATAGAACAAAACACCCACCCACAGATTGACCACTGAGCAACCGACCGATGGACCACATGACTCAGTAATAGGTCGGATGACTGCATGAGTGATGAACTGACGGACATGCTGACAGACAAATCCACCTACCCACCGACTGAGCAACCCACTGACTGAGCGACTCAGCAACCATCTGACTGCGCGCCTGCCTGACCGACTGCATAAGTAACAGATCGGATGACTGCATGGGTGACAGGCTGACAGACTGCATGAATGACAGATCTGAGGACTGTATGAGTGATAGACTGACGAATCGCATCAATGACAGACTGATGGACTGCATATGTGACATATCGGATGACTGCATGACTGATAGATAACATGACTGCATGAGTGACAGACAGACAGACAGACAGACAGACAGACAGACAGACAGACAGACAGACAGACAGACAGACAGACAGCATTAGTGACAGATCGGATAATTGCATGCATGACAGATCGGATGACTGCATCAGTAACAAACTGGTGGAACGACCGACCACATGATAGACCAAACTACCCTTTGGCCGACCAAACGATTGCCTGAGCGACAGACCGACCGAACGCATGAGTGACAGATCGGCTGACTGCATGCGTGACGGACTGGCCCACCACTTGCGTGACCGACCTACCGACTATATGAGTGACCAACTGCATGACTGACAAATTGGTCAGAAGACTGCATGAGGGACAGATCAGATGACTGCATGAGTAACAGACTAACGGACTGCATAAGTGACAGATAGGATGAGTGCATGAGTGATAGGCTGACAGATAGGCCGACAGACAGATTGGCTGATTGCATGAGTGGCATATCGGATGACCAACTGCATGACTGACAGACTGACAGACTGCATGATTGACAGCTCGGATAGCTGTATGACTGAATAACCGACGGACAGGCCGATCAACCAACCGAGTGACCGACCAACCAACTGCATGAGTTACAGATCAGATGACCGGCTGGATGAGTGATGGACTGACAGATGGTATGAGTGACATATCTGATGACTGCATGCGTGACGGATTGCTTGGCAGTCTGAACCAACCGACTGAATGAGCAATCAAAGGACTGACTGACTTACAACATGAGTGACAGAGCAGATGACTGCATGTGACGGACATCCTAAGGGACCAAACCACCGACCCATGGACTGATCAACCCACTGAGCAACCGACCGACCGCATAAGTGACAGATCAGATGACTCCATGACTGATGGATTGCATGAGTGACAGATCGGATGAATGCATGATTGATGGACTGTCTGACAGGCTGACAGACCAAACCATCCATCCACCGACTGATCAACCCATTTCTCGACCGACTAAACGACAAACCTACCGACTATCCACCCGACCAACCGCATGAGTGGCCGACTGCATGAGTGACAGATCAGGTGACTGCATGAGCGACAGATCAGATGGACTGCATGAGTGACATACCGGATAACTGCATGAGTGACAGATATGATAACTGCATAACTGACAGACTGATGGACTGCAGGAGTGACAGATAGGATGACTGCATGAGTGACACACTGATTGACTGCATGAGTGACAGACATGATGGTTTTATGAGTGACACAGACTGGTGGACGGCATAAGTGACAGATAGGATGACTCACATTGGATATATGTGATGTTCTCCCCCTGCGGAAATTATTTGACAAATCAAGCTTACATTCTTAAAAAATGATAAATTTTGATTTTTAGTCTTAACGCTTCTGGCAGTAATTTTTTATTTGGGATTTTCACTTTTCCTATCTTTATCCCTGTTTTCGATGTATTTTACACTTAAACAGTGTTTACAATGACTTTTTAAGGTACGGCCTCCTTTTCCTCCCCTTCTAGCCGTCCGCTCCTCCCACATAAATCTTTATTAACACAGACAACCCAGTTAGACTCTACAAACATAGGTTGAAATTGAATTAAACTCTGCAAACATGGTATGATATTGGATTTAATTCAAACAATTCAATTTTTTTCTCAACACTACTTATCAATGAGTCATTTTCTACTGAATTTGTTGTTGAAAGATCCTCGGATGTATCCGTACTCATACTATCATCTACGTCATAATTGCTTTGAAGCATCTGCTCTACTTGCTTTCGGCAGTGTGATCCTCCTGATAGCACATTCTGTGCGTTGTAACCATACACACTGGCAAGCCGTAGATTTCTTGCACGCTTGATGTTTCCGATCAATTTTTGTGAATGTTTCACTGCTTCTAATTCTTGTTTCGAAGGTGTGACAGTAGTCTTGCGTTGTTTTGAAGAAGAGTGCTCACTATATGGAGGATCACGCTTATTTTTGCGTCTTTTAATGGTTGGTGCTGCAGTACAAGCTCGAGTTCTTGATCTTGTTGTGATACTTGTAGTTACTGCATCCGAAAGTTTGGTAGCACCCCAATTCGGAGCAGAACTTGTTCGACGTTTGCCAACAATGATCTCTTCTCCGGTTTTCGGGATTTTGTATCCTTTTTGGAATTCTAGATAATCGTAGTGAACTGCTTCAAATGCTTGTTCTGAAACTTTTAGCAGTGAAGAGTTGTGCTTTTTGTATCCAGAACTTCATTTCATATGTTGCTGTCCATATCTTTGGAGATAAAGGTTGTCGATCACCTCGAGTTGGAAACAGCTTGACATATGCATCTGAAAATGCTGTGTATGCTGATTCGAATTCCTCAATAGTCTGTTCCCAATTTGGATGCAGATTCAATGACATTGTATGGGAAATAAGCTTGTTGTATGCTGAAAGCGATTCAATAAGAAGACATATGACATCATATTTGTATTGTGCAGACTTGATTGGAGGTGGATGTGAAGAACTTGAAGATGCAGGTGGTGTTGAAAGAATTTTTCTGAGTTGGTCAGTTGATTCTGCTAATTGACGACAAGCATTTCCTGCAAACGCTGCTTTCCACCACGTTTGACATCACGATTCACACCAACTTCAGCAAGCCATTTTTTGGTAAGTTCAATGTCAAGATTCTCTAGATATTGAACGTGACCTGTTACTATTTGGAGATTTAAATGAAGTTGAGGTGGCGGAAATAAGTCAAGAAGTGATTCATTATTGTGCTGTCTGACAAATTTTGCTGGCTCTGCCTAAACACTGTTGAGGTTTTTTGGATCAGCAGTACCATTCCTTTCTTCTTCCTTCTTTCTAGCATCATTATCTGCGACAAGAGTTAATGCTGTACGGACAGTATCAGGTTCTGAATGTTTCTTCCACGGTGAAAACAAGCTCCAAATCAATGGCCGTAGAGAGCCATGCTCTCCGATTCCTGCAATTTTGTTTGCTTAATTCATATCAACCGGAACAACGATTTCTGCATTCGGAAAGTTCCGTTGAAACATTTTTGTCGATGAGATAATCACAGATAAATTTCGTTGATTCGAAAGTCTCTTTTGCTCCACTGATCAATCCTAGAATAAACACGCGACGAACGCTGGTATCAAAGACTCGTCCATTCTTGAGTGCGTGTTCCAATCGCTCATTTTCAGTTGCATTTCTGTTGAGAATAGGATCATCATTGTAGATGAGTTGAGCGCACAACTTTAGGGAGCCTCTTCCTCCATCGACATTAAACTTTATTAGTGAGATGTCTTTGTTTGTTTTTTCAAGGATTTCTGTCACTCTTTCAATGAAATCAGCAACGTCCGTACACAGAACAGCAGCACCGTCATCTGGTGAATGATCACAATCTACAGATTTGAAATTTTCAGCAAATACTTGATTCAGTTTTGATTTGTGCTTTCTGAATCTTGAAGCTGATGGCACTGATACATCACGTAGACCAAGAGCTGTAATCCCTCTTGCTAAACTTATTCCGGTTGATCTCATTGCTGTTCCCATTGCTGACACATCATCCAAACTTAAAGATCTCTGTTTTAATACAACTGTTCGCTTTCTTCGTTTCAGGGGAGATATTTCTTTCTTTGGTGATGGGGTGTTCTGCTTTTTGATTAGTTCAGAAGAAGATGCGATAAATTCAGATTTCGTGTCCGCTGGCTGCTGATTGAGCCTCATTTGTCTAAGTTGCACAGCTGTTTCTAAATGTTCTTTAATTTTTTCTATTCGTTTATCTGAAAAGCAATGCTTTAAATCTTGCCACTGTATATTTCGGAGGCAAGATGGACAAACTGACGTTGGAAAAGCAATAATATCTGTCTTGTAGATCGGGAAGAGTTTGGTTAATGCTGAAAGAGCATATGGATTATCTGGCAAATACAGGATTTTTTAATTTTTCCCTGTCACTGAACGCCACTTCTCTCTACCTATTTGTTTAAAGTTGGGACACGTCACACATTGTCTCATTCGTTGCTTGTCAATTTCCAATGCATCATTGTCATAAAACGCGTGTGGATATGGATTAACGCTTGTTGTGAATGTAGACATCCTGTACTCATGTAATCGCCGTTTGGATGATTCAAAACCTGTAAAAGAAAAACAAATTTTATTAATAAAACCTGATAAGACATATATTTTAATGCACAGTCCATTGAAATCCGATCAGGGATAGCAATTTATGAATATTTGAATGGACTTCTACTGGAGTATGGACATTAAAACACGTACATTTCCACAAAATAGGGTAAAACATCAAACCATTGTAAAAAAATTCTGCCAGATGCCTTAAGAATAAAAATCGAAATTTATCATTTTTTAGGTATATTAGTTCGATTCCACACATAATTTCGGCACGGGAGAACATCGCAAATATCCGATGTGGACTGCATGAGTGGCAGACTGACAGACCAAACCACCCACGCACCGACTGACCAACACACTGACCGACCGACCGACCGAGTGACCAACCAACCAACTGCATGAGTGACAGAGCGGATGACTACGTGAGTGACAAAATGGATGACTGCATGAATGTGAGAGATCAGATGACTGAAAGAGTGACAGATCGGATGACTGCATAAGTGATAGATCAGATGACTGCATGAATGACAAATCGGATGACTGCATGAGTGAAAGATTGATGGGCAGGCTGAACCAACTGACCGAATGAGTGACCAAATCACTGACCAACTTACAGCATGAGTGACAGAACAGATGACTACATGAGTGACAGATCGGAGGACTGTATGAGTGGCGGACATCCTAAGAGACGAAACCACTGACCCATGGACTGACCAACCCACTGGGCAACCAACCGACCGCATACGTGACAGATCGGATGACTCCATGATTGACGGATTGCACGAATGACAGATAGGATGAATGCATGACTGATGGACTGACTGACCGGCTGACAGACCAAACCACCCACCCACCGACTGATCAACCCACTACCGACTACCCGCACGACCAACCGCATGGGTGACCGACTGCATGAGTGACATGTCGGATAACTGCATGAGTGACAGTTATGATAACTGCATGAGTCACAGAGTGATGGACTGCACGAGTGACAGATAGGATGACTGCATGAGTGACAAACTGATTAACAGCCTGAGTGACAGATAGGATGACTGTATGAGTGACGGACAGACGGAATGCATGAGTGGCATATCGGATGGCTACATGAGGGAAAGATATGATGACTGCATGAGTGACAGACTGCTGGATTGCATGAGTGACAAATTAGATGAATGCACGAGTGACAGATCGGATGACTGCATGAGTGACAGACTGACAGACCAAACCACCCACGCACCGACTGACCAGCACACCGACCGACCGACCGAGTGACTAACCGACCGACTGCATGAGTGAGAGATCGGATGACTACGTGAGTGACAGATTGGATGACTGCAGGCGTGACAGATTGGATGACTGAGAGTAACAGATCGGATGACTGCATGAGTGATAGATCAGATGACTGCATTAGTGACAAATCGGATGACTGCATGAGTGACAGATCGGATGTCTGCATGAGGAATAGAGATTGACAGTCTAGACTGCATGGGTGACAGATCGGATGACTGCATGAGTGACAGATCAGATGACTGCATGAGTGGCGAACAAACAGACCCGCTGACAGACCGAACCACCCACCCACCGATTGACAAACACTGACTGTGTGGATCCAACAGATGAAGCTGTAAGACTCGTGTATGCGTGTCCTACACGCAAAACGTGAATAGACGACCTAGATCCTACATTTTCTATGCCAAATCCATAGAATAGGGCTATGGAACTGGCGTAGGTGCGTACAATTTCACGTACGATCGCTGAGATCACCTAAAATAAACCGCCGCCGTATTGCAATTATATCATAATAATGGGATTGTTTTCCCGTTTCCAATCGCTTAAATATTGTTGAATTTTCTTATTCTAGCGCACAAATATCTTCATATGATTCAATATCAAGCTGTCACCAACAAGTTGATACACGAGAACACGTTAAAACACGCGAGTAGGAGAAGAAAAATATGTAGCGAAACATTCACAAACTCGTCTCTTCTTCTTTTCGTTCGCTGATCATACCGCCAGTCCTGTAAGTGACTATCGACATGATCATAAGCGTTAAGTGCGTGGATCCATGGTTTATTAGAGTGCGCCGTGCGGCCTGGAACCTCCGTCTTCAGCACTCGAGGTTTCTGTTAGGGTTACCTCACCCTTACCTCCTTTAGTCGCCTCTTATGACACGCAGAGGATACGGAAGGTGTATTCTAAGCCCCACCTACAGGGAACGTCTCTGTCAAGAGAGATTTGTTTACGCGTTGTGACCTACTTGGGGTAGCTGCAGAACTGTATCGCCATACGCTTACGACGTAAGGTCTACCTCAGACTTAGCGTAACATCGTAAGCGTCATAATGTGGGGCTACGTTTCGCAACTACGACTGGGGAAGTCCTTCTTATTGAATGGTTGTTCCACCATTTTACGAGGCACAACCCACACATTTAAAATAAAACTCATCCACGTTGCATAGTTTTTATTCACAATTCAATTCCGATAATATGACACTCCGACGATCAACGTGGAAAGTCTTTTCATATTCCATTAGATTGCATAAAAATACGCTAAATACGCCTGGAATATTGTAAGTTTGCTATTATTTTCCATTTAAGACTACTTGGTGTAACACAGTACCTTTAATACTGGTAAGATCTAGGTAGGTCTAGATAAAGTTTCTGAGCGCTGGTTTGTAAAACCTCTATGCTCAGCTCATATGCACGAATAAACTTGTTGATCCGAAACTTCCGGTTATGTCTGACTTTTAAATTTTTAGAATAATGCCCTCTTCTGTTTTTGTATTTACATGAAGCTGGCTATAGATATATTCTGTAGCATTTAATATATACAAGCTATATACATATAGTATATACATATATGAGATCCTTCACAATGGCTGTATAACTTCTGGCAGGGTGCAAGAGTCTAAGGAGGTCTTAAATATGATGGATAGTGGCTTACTATTGACCGGACTTAGTTCTTTCAGTACTTTAGGGTGCAGATTGTCAGGTCACGGAGATTTAGTTAAGTCAGAGTTTCCTAATTTCTTCCTCGCCATTTCCTCTGATATCACAATATATGATAATAGTTCTTGTAGCACTGTTGGGTGAATTCGCGGAATGTCACCCTCTGGCTCTACTGTGAAAACTGAAGAAAAGTAATCTGCCAGAACATCTGCCTTTTCCTCGTCCGTTTCTGTAAGAGCACCAGTTTCTGGGTCTATTAGATTTGCTATGCCAACCCTTGTTTTTGTCTTGCTGTTAACGTAGTTCCAGAACTGTTTGGGGTTGCTTTTGATTTGCTTAGCTATATCTTTTTCAATTTGTCGCTGTTTTGCTCTGGTTAAATTTCTTACTTTGTTTTTTGATCTGCAGTAAGTCTTATAGTCTTTATGGTCACGTGTCGTCATATAGCGCTTCCATAGTCGGTGCTGTTCTGAAATTGTACACTGTGATGCTGTGTCAATTGGGGTTCTGTTCTCCCCGCATGGTTTACTTTGAATGAGTTTACTTGGAATGCATTGACTGATTGCTGTATTTACTTTGCCCATCAAAACCTCCCATTGAGTCGTCACATCCAGTTCTGACAGCTTTTCTTCCCAGTTGATGTTCAGCATCTGCTTTATTTTTTCATAATCACCTGTGTCGTAATATGTTTTATGCGACCCATGATGTCTACGGACGCATAGCATTTATAATCAAATTGAATGCATGAATGGTCACTCTTCCCAAGAGGGCTAAGCATAGTATACTCCTCCAACATAGTATCCTCATTTGTGAACACCAAGTCTAACAAGCTTGGCTTGTCAGCACCTCATGCTCTTGTGTCGTCCTTTACATGTTGAAGTAAGTAATTTCTTTTACAGCATTCAATAAAGTAGTTAGCGTCACTTGTTGTGTTGTCAGTGGCTGTCACACGCTTTTTCCAATATATCTCGGGCCAATTGAAGTCGCCAAGTAGTAAAAGATGGCTGTAGTTTTGGTTTGATATTTTGTCAATGAGATCATTTAGCATTTTGTTGTTTTCAGTCTCACTGTTTGGGCTTCTATATACGCATCCAACTAAGAGTTTATCTTTTTTTGCCAGTTTTATATCAATCTATATAGATTCAGAGAAGCTGGAGTCTCCTTCGACTTGCATTGCATCTAGATCGTTATGTACATATATTACAATTCCTCATTCCGCTTTTGAGGAGAGATTTACGGAAAATGGTTCGTAATTATTTATTTGTAAAAGTGCAGCTTCAGTTGGGTATCTGGCGTTCTTTGGTGTAACTTCTGTAATAGCAATAATCATTGGCTGTGGTGAGCAGTTGTTTACTAGCCATTTTAGCTCATTCATTTTGTTCGTGAGTGTATCTGCGTTTGTGTAAAGTATTGGTATGTAATCCCGTTTGTGCTCCATTCTTTTTACTGTTGCCGCATTACCTGGTAGTTGGCTAGCACCCAGAACTGCTGTATTAGTTGTATTACCTGTATTATTTATATAATAGTGTGTATTAGCTTGTGATAATTGTGTTTGTTTGTTTACAGTATAGGCTTCTGTCGTGAGCTGTTGTGTGCCGCCTACGACAGCGCTGTTTTCTGGTAATGGCTATGGGTGAGTGGCTGTGATTGTTTTTGGCATACTATTTGGTTCGGTGTCTTCGTGAGATCTTGTTTCAGTGCCGCTACTTTTGCTTGTAGTTGTGAGCTGCTGTGTGCCGACTACGACATCCAGTCTTGGATACACTGGCTGTGGTTGCTTTTTTGTACTGTTGTCCTGGAGTCTCGCTTCCTTATTTGTATCTGCGCTTCCTGCTGTTTGCTTCTGTATGCTGCCTACAAAATTGTAGTTGGTAGGAGTAATATCTGTGGCATGCGGATGTGTATCTAGACAAACTTTATTTACAGAACTATTTAAATTTTCTAACGGTTGGCTTATTAGTTTTTTGAGGCAGTATCCCTTGGTCTGTCGGTTGCAGCAGGCCTGTTGATTATTCTGCCTCTCCTTATTTCCACGTCCTCTCCATTTTCCCATCTGCTTTTCATTTCCTGTCTCAGTGCATAGTCTGCTTCTCTTTCCATCCTGGTTAAATCAGGCGCAATAAACACAGACTTAAATTCAGGTGGTTTGCTGTGTCTTAGGTTTTTGCATTTTGCAAGACTTTCCTGCGAATTTCTGGGTCATTCAGTATGATTCTGATTGGCCTGACCTTGTCCTCGTGTTTTTTGCCTAGTCTTGTTATCTGGGCTACATTCTGCGCTACATCTACACTGTCTTTTTCCCCTATTACCTCTTGCAACAGAGATATAGCACTCTTCTTCCTACTCTCCTGTCTGTCATTTGAGCTATCGCCTACACATTCAGACAGGCCCCTGATTATGAGGTTGTTTTTCCTTAGCTCTTGCTGTTTGCTGTTAGTTATACATTCGTTCACAATTTCCTTGATAGATCGGTCATCACTTCCAAGTTTTGTCTTAATTTTCTCTACATCGCTCTTGACAGTCTCTAGTTCCTTTTCTGTTTTTTCTTGCCGGATCTCCATCACTGTTGTCTTTATCAATAGGTTGTTTACTCCAGGTATGGCATTTTGCACCCTGGTCAGAACCACATGAAACATTCTGGGATGGCTTTTTGTTGATTTATCGACTCGTACAGATCTTCTTGTATGTGTGCACATGTTAGACATAGCCACCGCTGACAAAAATCACAGTACATCGCTTTACTGGTAAGAGACCTGAGGAGTGGAAAACTGCAAACATAACGGCAATTTTTAAGAAAGGTAGGCAGAAGTCAGCGAGTAATTACAGACCAGTTAGACTCACATGTATGGTCAGGATACCCGTTTCTAACATGGTTCTATTTCTAGCAATTGCTCATTTTTGTGTTCTCCCGCCCTCGTTGTTTTTCTTAACATCGCCAAAACATATTTATTTCAATAGATACATTATTTATACACAACTTATCTTTTTATTTGTTTTATTTGATGTGTGAGAAGCATGTGTTTTCACTATTGCTTTTTCCAGGGCCTAAAAGATGTTCATAACTGGTAAACAAATGAAAATGAAATAGACTGGTCCAGTTTTCGCGTCAGGCGACATCTGCCAGATTCTGTCAAACATGGCATCTTGATTTCATCAGCATAACAATAATTCTTTTCTGTGCATTAGCCGAAGTGGCATGGATTTTTGTCACATACTTTCCCAATCCAAACACGGCCATATGGACTATGTCCATATGGACTATGTCCATGACTATGTCCTCGTAGATCCCTATGTGGGCTTTGGAATAACGTTGCTAAATCTGTGTTGGAGTAGCCGTTGAGGTATTTATAGGTTTCTACAAGGTCGATATGTCTCCTGTACTCTAGTGAAGGTGGGGGGGGGGGGCGTTAATTGCTGATCTTGAAACATAAGATGACTTCATTCTGCATTTCTTTGTGTTGAATCTCGTATAGATTGAAGAAATAAAGTAATTTTTACGTTTTATGCTTTGCATAACAATCCTTATTTTCATTTTAAGCACCAGATTTATTACTCTACAAAGCAAGGATACAGGATTTTGACAATAGTATTGCTGCTACTTACGAAAAAGGGAATTTGATCATGTCTTGATTTACTACAATATTTTAAGTTGTGCTCGTTTTTAGTGGCGTTTGCATCACTATTTTGCTGACAAACTCAACTGTTGTCACATCATCGACAGAGATGTCATATCACAATCTTGTGGCTATAGAAATGACAAATTTATATCCAGCTGTTAAAAACTAGTACCTATGTACACAAATATTCTCTGAAAACAGATACACGGTAAATTTATTTGGAGGAATGAAAAAAATTGCTTTGCATGTATTATTTCACTGAGCCATTGCTAATTACTAAATAGAAGTCATTTCTTTACGAAAGCTGTACATTCTTCTGGAATCGGCAAAACTGTCTATACCCTGTTAGAAACCGATACGCGGACCATACAATTCGCAAGGTACTCAAAACCATTGTCAGGGATCGCATCATAAACCAGATGAAGTGCAACATCCTGATCAGCGACAAACAGTTTGGATTTGTATTTGGAAGATCTACATCACTGCAACTTTTGAGAGTACTAGATGCATGGACAAACCAACTGGACGAGGGTAACAATATTGATGTAATTTATTTAGACTTTATCAATGCCTTTAATAATGTACAACACCAGTGGCCACTGCTTAAACGCAGAGGATATGGCATAATGGTTAACGTTCACCAATGGATATCAGCATTCTTATCAAATCGCAAACAGTGAGTGAAATAAAACGACTCAAAATCTTCATGGTCTTGTGTTTTAAGTGGAATCCCACAAGTCAGTATATTTGGCAAAGTCATATGTGTAACATACATCAACAATCTCCCTGAAATACTAGCATCAGAAGCATACGTGTATGTAGATGACACGAATATTTCTCGGCAAATTAGCAAAGTCAAAGACCAGCAAGATCTACAGTCAAACTTGCATAGACTAAAGGAATGATCAGATAGATGGTTGTTATACTTTTATCATGGTAAATGTAAGCTCATGACTGGTGACAGAAAACAAGATGAACTGGAGGCAGCATATTTCATAAGAGGTGATACAGAAGGGCAAGAGCACAGACTGGAAAAGGGAAATAAAGAAATAGTCATAGGTGTCATTGTAGACAGTAATCTGATGTTCGAAGACCACGCAAGTGAGAAGGTGTATAAGGCAACATACATTATGGGGCTAATTCGAAGATCATTTGTGCACCTAGGTGCAGAAAGCTTCAGATGGCTATACAAGGCAATACTACGTCGGCATCTTGAGTATGCAAATACAGTGTGGCATCCATCAAGGAAAAAGGATGTCGACATGATTGAGAATGTGCAGAGAAGTGCCACAAAGTTGGTCCCTGGATTCAAGGATATGAGTTATGCTGATACTTACTTGATACGTGATACTTGGTGGACTAGCTGTCTACGCCGACAGGCACAGCTCTCAGTTCTTGCTTGAAGGCCATGGGTTGTTCCAGTCCGTGACTACTCCAGAACTGAAGGGAAGACGTTACTAGCTAGTTCTGTAGAGCATCACTGTTTCTAGAGCGTGTGACTATGTCCTCGTAGATCCCTATGTGGGCTTTGGAATAACGTTGCTAAATCTGTGTTGGAGTAGCCGTTGAGGTATTTATAGGTTTCTACAAGGTCGATATGTCTCCTGTACTCTAGTGAAGGTGGGGGGGGGGGCGTTAATTGCTGATCTTGAAACATAAGATGACTTCATTCTGCACTTCTTTGTGTTGAATCTCGTGAACCATCGTTTGGGCCATGCTGTAAGGGAGTTTATGTCCTGTTGAAGGATTTCACAGTCAATGTGGTCAGTTATGGTGTGTTATAATTTGGTATCGTCTTCAAAAAGCCTTGCTGTGGATTTGTACCGAGTCTGGCAGATCATTCACGAAATAGTAAAAAGAGTATGGGACCAAGGATGAAGCCTTGGGGTTACCCGCTTGTGATTGGCTTCGAGTCTGAGTAGCCATATTAAAGGATCACCCGTTGTCACCTGCAAGCTAGGAAGGATTTGAGCCACCACAAGACAGTTTGTGGACTAGGCATGCATGAGGTAGGGTATCAAATGCATTACTAAAATCTAGACAGATAGCATCAGTTTGTTGATTTTAATCGTAAGCCGAGAACCAGTCTGACATGCACTCAATTAATTGTGCAACACAAGAGCATTTTTTTCTGATAGCTCTGTTGATTACATGAAATAATTTGGTTGTTGTCAATATGTTTCCATAATACATTGAGTACAAATCTGTCTGTGAGTTTGCAGACTTGACTGGTGAGGGATACAGGATGATAATTATTCGTTGAGAGCCGAGATCCTTTCTTTATAAGGGGAGTGGCATTTGCATCTCTCAGGTCCTAAGGAATGGTGCCAGATGCAAAAGATAAATGGAATATATTTGTGAGTGGAACGGCAAGCTCCTTGACTTCGAGGAGTACATTTCCATTGATGTTATTTGGCCAAATAGCTTTATTTCTTTTTAATTTGCTTAGTTTGAGTCTGACCTCGTCGACGGAGATAGGCATGTCATATAGTTTACTGTTTACCGGGTTTAGTATTGTAGAGAGCATAAGTCATCTGTTTCTTTACTAGTGTAGAGATGAAGATGTTGTTGAGTCGGTTTGCCTATGCTTGATCATCTGTAATTCTATTTCCATTTGATTCAAGCACGCCGGCTGTTGCTGAAGATCTAGTGGAGTGTCTGCAATAGTTGTAAAATGGTTTGATAGGCTCAAGAAACTGAAGTTGCCATCACTGACATATCGTAGACGTATCGAGCTGATATGATTGAGGTGCTTAAGATGCTCAGAGGCATATATGACAGTGAGGTATGTCCGCAAATACTGCATAGAAGTGAAACAACTACAGAAGTTCAATGTTGTTTATTCAAAGTTCAAAGTTATTTATTTCATAACATATTTTACATATATGTAAATTGAAAGTGGCAGTCCATCAAATGCACAGCCTATGAATCGATGCCCCCCCTCCCCCTAACAAACAATACGGAACAGTGTACATGATATATGGGATGAGAGCTGCTATGATGCTGATGATGCTATTACATGTAGTACATATCATATAGCATGTTGCTTATGCTTTTGCATGTACACGCACGCACGCACGCACGCACGCACGACCACACACACACACACACACACACACATATATATATATATATATATATATATATATATATATATATATATATATATATATATTTATATACACACACGCATATAAACATACATACATATGCATACATATATATATATATATATATATATATATACACATACATACATACATCCATACACGTATATACACATGCATATATACATAAGAGGCACGACAATTAACACATATACATTTTGTACCATAAATAATGTCATTATTTGAGTGCTTTATACTTAAATATGCACAAAGGTACACATGCACACACAGGTACACACACATACACACCTATACCAACCTATGCAAATACATACATACACACCAGTTCACTTTATACGTGTACAAACATTCATACATGTATACACACTCACGCACGCATATACATGTACATGTGCATATACTAATACATCATTGTGGTATTCTATGTTGGTTTTAAATGATTTACTATTGATACGGTACGAAGGGTGGGATGGGAAGGGAAGAGAAAAGCTCATCACTGAAGATAGAGAATTTGAATGAAAAATTATCACAGATTATGTTAGATTGTTATATTGGTGTATGCTGGTTCGCCCGACATGTCTGAATATAGTAATAGTAGTAGTTTTTTTTATTGTCAGGCATTAGCTCTATGAACCCTCTTTGCCGACGCACCGGCACTAGGATGTAGCTCATTCATCATCTGGAATAAAATGTTTTCCTTTTTTCATTTTCGACCCGAGTGGGGTTTGAATCCGGCAATTTTCCAGCAACTTCCACCTAGCATTTGGGAGCCGAGTGCTCTACCGACTGGCCCACCATCCTTAGTAGTAGTAGTAGTAGTAGTAGTTAATATTGTCAATGCACTGGCTCAGAATCTTCAATAATTGAAAAAACTCAAAAATTTAAAATATTTTGGTTTATCTTACTGCCTGAGATTTGTCATTTTGTTTGAGGAAAGCCATATGGCATTAATGTTAACCCTTTAATGCTAAATTTGTTCAATAAAATCAAAATATGTGTTTATTTATTTAATGTACATTTGCAGGCACAAACAGGGTTATTCCCAAGAATATGCTTGCCACTGGAATGACTGTCACGGTACCCGAGCCAGTCATTACAGTGGTAAATTGTCAAAAATACCCCAATCCCGGCCGGCAAATTGACATTGTCCAAGATCACTACACGGGATGCTTTTGGCTGGCTTCGTCATGAAAGGGTTAATGTTGAATAATTGAGATGGATAATCTGGATAGCTATTTGTGTTTCGCTTTTACCAAGATGGCACGTAAATTCGGACTTTTCTTAAACACAATTACTGGACGCTTGTTGAAGTGTTGTTTCAGTTTCTCCTGTATGTTTTGACAATCATCTCTCAAAATTTTGGAAATTTCAACGTTTTTTCGATTATAGGTCAGAATGAATGGAATTTTGTCACGTTGATCAGATAAGCCTGGGTCCGAGTTTATTCTCCTTGGCCACTGGGTTTCGAGTTCTTTAATCCAAAACGATTCTCAAAGTTTCCTTTGTTTATCAGTTTCTTCTTCCATATCTGAACGAGGAGGCTGTTCAATCAGCATAATTTCAAAGTCATGAGGAACTAAATGGTCGGGAAGATTAAAATGAAGATTAAACTGTTTTGGCACAGTTTGCATGATATTAGATAAATAGCATTTTCAGAGTCGCAATCTAGATTGGAATCCAGATTAAGTTGGAATTTGCTTTGTTCTGAAAGCGCGTGAAAGTATTCTGCTTCGGGAGAAATTTATCTAACTTGCATCTTTTCTTTCCGCATTTGCGAGATTCGCCTACACCTATAATCGAACGATTATGAGAATTTTTTGTAGGCTGATGATTTGAGGCATTATCTAAAATGGTTTCCAGGCCATCTAATGTTTCAGTTTTGATTTTGCACAAGAATCATGAGGCGTAACCTCGAGGTTTGAGTAGTAGTAGTAGTAGTAGTAGTAGTAGTAGTAGTAGTAGTAGTAGCAGCAGCAGCAGCAGCAGCAGCAGCAGCAGTAGTAGTAGTAGTAGTAGTAATGGCGGTGATTGCAGAGTGTGATTTGTCGCATGTTTGTATTAAATATTATAAATTAACAGATAATCTATATCAATCAGATGCAAAAATGTATTGATTTAATACCTGTTCAATATAGATTTTCTGGCAATGTTTTTAAAGGATTTCTGATTTAGGATTGCAGGTGGCAGGCGATGGATTGTGGCATGTTTTGCGGTGATAATCTTTAACAATGGTGTACATCTGTAGTTTGCCTATGACAATGAGTTTTAAAAAAATTCGGATTTGAATATATTGTCTTAGGATGTCTTAGGATGTTTCTGTGGACTCAGGCTGATTACAGCCTCTATGCCCACCTCGTCTTTCTTCACACCCATTCGGCGTATCTGACTTCCTGGTATATGGAATGGTGTGGAGAGATCGTATTTAAATTCCTGGTTTTCCCAGAATCTATCTAGTGCTACTTCAAAAGCAACGCCCGTTCTGGCATGCACAATATCCTCAGGGAGGGTATTCCATATATCATTTACACGATTCGTAAACGAATGTTTCCGCACATTAATCCTACTACGGTGCTTGACCAACCGTAGGTCATTGCCTCTGGTGCATCTGTTACTTGCTACTTCCAATAGGTCATCGGTTACATTTGGGTCATAGATGCCATGCAGTATCTTGTACACTTCGATCACGTCCTATCTAAGCCTTTTGTAACACAGAGATGGTAGCTTCAAGCGCGAGAGTCTCTCTTCGAAGTTGAGGTTGCTAAGTGAGGGTACTTGCTTAGATGAACAATGTAGTACATTTTCGATAGCCTCGCTGTCCTTCCTTATGTGTGGGCTCCATACACTCACTATGTATTCTAGATGTGGCCTCACCTAAGCCTAGAAGAGTTGCTTAAACATATCCTCATCTAGATGCGTAAAGGATCTCCTGATCAGGGCCAGGATACTATTTGCTTTGTTGACTTGTGATCTTATGTGGCTGCAGAAGTTTAGTCTATTGTCTACTATTACTCCAATGTCTTTCTCTTGCTCTATGTTTACAAGGATTTTCTTGGACCCATTTTCACCATATAGGTGATATGATCTGCTGCATGTCCCTTCTAGTTTTCCCCGTTCGCCTTCTACTGTCAGCACCTTACATTTGTCTGGGTGGAACCTTAGCAGCCATTTATCCGATCAGCCCTGTAGGGAGTCTAGGTCCGCTTGCAGATCATTTACATCATCCTCTCCTTTTATTTGCTTATATATCTTGGTGTCATCTGCAAATAAGTATGTTGATGCCTCGACACAGTCTGGAAGATCATTAACATATATAACAAAGAGTATCGGTCCCAGGACGCTACCCTAGGGTATCCCACTAATTACTGGATGACTTTCCGTGGGCTGTCCATTAACAATGACACACTGACTCCTGTTTGAGAGAAAGTTTTTCACCCACGTGACCATCTGCTTGCTTATGACAATATTGCCTGTTTTAGCAACAGGCGCCTATGAGGTACCGTGTCAAACGCCTTCATAAAGTCCATATAGACAGCATCAATCCTTCCTCCATTGTCAAATATGGCCATCCAATCATCCAACACCTTTAGTAATTGGATTTTTGTCGACAGCCCATTCATGAACCAGAACTGCCTCTTACTAAAAAATGTGTGTCTTTGCATATGGTCAATTATTTCTGCCTGTACCAGTTTTTCCATCAATTTGCACAGTATGCTGGCCAGACTTACTGCTCTATAATTTCCTGGTTCAGATTTCTTTCCCTTCTTATATATTGCTGTAATATGAGCTAATTTCCATTGATCTGGTACTATGCCGAGTTGTCTTGATTTATTGAAGATAATGTTCAGGGGTTTAGCAAGTGTATCCTTTAATTCAGCCAAGACCTTTGGATGTAGTCCATCGGGACCAGGGGACTGTGTCTTGTCCAGCGTCTTGTGAAGCTTCCACACCTCAACTTCTGAGTATGTTTTCTCCTGGAATCAATGTTCCACTAATCTTTCCTCAAATTTTGGCAATACTCCTTCGGACTCCCGGGTGAAGACACTGGTGAAGAAGTCTGTAAGAACATTTGCCTTCTCAATATCCTCGATGGCCACTTTAGTGCCTTTGTCAGTTTGGACTTGTAGCTCTGCTATCCCTGTTTTTGTCTTCCTTTTGGCATTTACGTATTTTCAAAACTGCTTGGGATCTGATTTAGTTTTCCTGGCTATCTCCTGTTCCTTATCTCGTTTTGTCTTTTGGATTAGTTGTTTCACTTGGTTTCTTAATCGTGTATAGTCTTTATGCCGTTTTTGGTCTCACGTCTCCATAAACACCTGTGTTTTTTCCTAATCTTCACCAGTATTTCCTCGCTAATTTGAGTCTGATGATGTCTTCGGTTTGCATTTCCCATTTTTAATTTTAGGTATACATTTTTCCTTTGCTGTATCAGGGTATCAACAAGTTGGTAAGGTCGTCAGACATCAATAATTACTCCCAGTTCAGATCTAGTTTGGCACTCATAGCTGCATAGTCACCCTTGAAAAAGGTCCATCTAACTGTTTTATCTTTGGTCCTTTCACCATGTATCTGGTAGTTAAAAACTAGCACACTATGATCGCTGGCCCCTAAGGGTCTTTGGTAGTCAATCTCATCTATTGTGTCATCTTTAGTGAAGATTAGAT
This sequence comes from Chaetoderma sp. LZ-2023a, assembly GCA_034401795.1. Lineage (NCBI taxonomy): Eukaryota > Metazoa > Mollusca > Caudofoveata > Chaetodermatida > Chaetodermatidae > Chaetoderma > Chaetoderma sp. LZ-2023a. Next base: position 117,262,396 of record CM067359.1, read on the forward strand.
CCAGCGAACTTGGCTCATTACCATATCGCCCCGAGTGGGCTCTTTGACGTGTTGATATAAAAAAGCAGTCTCTTATGCATTCGATAAATGATTCACTCTCAGAGTCTTCTTTCGTGGACCAATCTGTCCAGTTAATATTGCGGTAATTTAATGTTCGAATTCTTTCATTAATATTGCTTTTTTATTATATTCTGCAACTCGTCTGCATTTTCTCCATTGTTACTTGGGCTCCTGTATAAGCACCCTACAAGCAGGTTTTCCTTGTCTGTCATCCTGATCTTCACCTATATTGCCTCCTGGAACACCCCTTCCACTATATATTTCTCTCCTTTTAACTGTCCATTAATATATAGGCCGACACCTCTCCCTTTGTCAGTTACTTAGTTATTTGTGAACAGATCATAGCCCGCTATGCTTAATTCAGCTTTTGATGGCAGATATCTACACTTTTTGGGGCACACTTCTGTTACTCCTACTATGTCAAATTGTATCAGATCACCCTTGAATCTGGTCTTCAGCTCCTCTAACTGGTTTGGCAGACTACCTGCATTTGTGTATAGACACACTAGATTATCTGCTGTATTGTTTCTGTTCACACTGTTTAACTTGTCAACATGTTTACAATTATTTACACTGTTATATACATGTTGGCTCCTCTTCTTCATTAGTTCTCTTTTTTCTCGGTCCGCACCTTGACCACCTTTCACTCCCAAGGGAGTCCTCGTACAATGAATTTGTATTCCCCATCTCCTTTTCTGCATTACATCCCTTCATTTCCTCTATCTCCTTATTTACAATCCTGTCCTTTTGAGTCATATCATGTTTTATGCTCACCCTTTTCAACTTCTCATCTGCATTATTTAGGTGTCTGATGTTTCTCATAAATTTCCCTTTAGACTTCTTGTCTTCAAATCTTACTATAAGCGCCTTGGCTTTAACGTGTGGGCTTCTTTCACCCTCTTCCCTATTCTTGTCACATTTGCAATAGTCTGGTCATTTGTTTCTAGCACAGCACACAGGCTTGCTACTATTTCCTTGTCCTCCAATTTCCTGTCATTCGGCAATTCTTTTTCTGGTTCATAGCAGTTATAAATAATGATATTACATCTCCTGGCCTCACATTCTCTTAAGTCTGCTATCTGGCTTGCCACTTCCGCTTTATTGATTACCTTGGCTGCCAGTCCCTGCGCTTCATTTTGGGCCTTACTTTCCTCAATCAGAGCTTTTACCTGTGCTGTATCTGACTTGCTCTGCATTTCTTGATCTAATTTCAAGTCTGCCTTCAATTTTACTCATATATGCCTTACAGCGCTCTTCTATCTTCTTTTCTAACTTCAGGTTCTTGGTTGCCTTCTGTTCACTGGAGGGCAGTACCAATGAAGATCAGATCTTTTACTCAGAAACTTATACTCATTTGCTGACAGGTTGAGGCATTTCCTGCAGAAGTGTGAATCACAATATTCACACTCCAACATTTCAGCCTTATCCTCTGTAAACTTCTGATCACACATCACACATAGGCACCCACTTACATCTTCATTCTCGTTGAACTTCTCAATTGGTTGAGGTCTCTGGCTTTGAACCTTTGGCGTTTCTTTGCCATTTTTACATGCCATGTTTTCCTGTAGAAGTACCGATCAAACCCTTCTTGCTGTTTATCTGTACAAACCCTGTTTATAAATGCTCAACTATTTGTTCTGCAGTGCCTTAGATAACTGCTCCAGGTGATGTTGAGAATTAATTGATTTGTGTGTGGGGGGGGGGAGTTAGCTGCAGTATGCCGCCTACTCCCTCACGAATCAGAAAATTTCTAGCTGTTTTACCCAGTTATTAGGGGTGTGCTGTGGTGTGCCACGCATGCCTCTATTAATGTTCAGGCTCTGTTGGGTAGCTGAGCTTATGAGGGGAGGTAGCTGCGGTATGCCATCTATGCCCTTTATAGTATATAGTCTCTATCTGCTACTTAGGTGATTTATTTCCACCTTAAGTTCCTAATTTGCCAAATATATTGCTTAATTAAAATACTTACAGGTTTTCCTCTGGGGTATTAGTATTTCTGCCTCTTGAAGTTCCAGTTCTCTATCTCATAGTCTGTCGCTACTTCCTCTTCTTGTGTATCTGTCTCCTGAGTTTTTTCAGTTATGCCACCTATCGCAAATTTACACGATTTGACAATCTTTCCAAAGATCATTTTGTTTAGCTTCCTGTCCATGTGTACCCCATCTGTCAGATGTGAGTAATTGATCTTTGATGCATGCTTGGTGTACTGCCTGTTTTTGGTTCCGAAGTGTTTAATTGCCTGCTTGGCTAAGTCCTTTTGGAAATTAACACTTATCATGCCCTCGGCTCTGGCTTTCCTCAATATTTAGTCATTTGTAAGGGCTACATCACATTCAAGATTCCGCTGTTGGTGATTTAGCTCCTCAGCTGAATAGAATCTCTGTATAAGCTTCCATCTACTTATATTGTACTCTGTAGCTTTTCTCAGCGATGTTGGAATTATTGTAGTAATGATTACTTTGTATCTTCTGTCTTGCGTATACACAAAGTTTTCATTTATTGTACTCTTTGTCTTGTTAACTTGGTCTTCGTGTGATTCGTATCTAATTTGTTCCTCCCATTTGTGTCATCTTTTGCTTGTAAAACTGCAAATTGATCCTATAACTAATTTTACAATATTATCTGTAGGGTAATCATGTTTGACCTGTCTGGTTAAATGTCTTAGGTTTTGAAATAGATCCTCAAATTGCGTTCCACCGATGCTGCATTCCGTTACACTAATCGGTGCATCAATCAGATGATTAAGTCATCTCCTTATGATAAAATTCTTTATCGCTCTTCCACGTGAGCTTGCGAATATCAGAATATGAGTATGCGTAGCACTCTCTTTATTCAGGTTTAAAGATGATAGCCATCTGATCTCAATGTATCCGATGATCAGTGCCTGTTGCTTTTTCAGAAAGTTATGGGCTACAGAGTTAGCTGCGATATGCCACCTACTCTGTATTTCTCTAGCCAAATGTTAGCTGCGGTATGCCGCCTACTTGTTGGCTAATGCACTTTCTTCAACCTTGACTAATGATCATGATTACAGGTTATATATGAATACTGAATTGGCATATCATGGTACAACATATGGATGAATGTGCAGCAGAGAGTCAACAGCTTTTAAGTTATTTCGCTATTACAATGACTGTTTACTTTAAGTAGCTCAAGATAACTAATTTTATATGTTATTGTTGTCACTATGGTTACAGCAATAACATTCACGAAAACAGGTAACAGTTTATGCCACGAAAATAATTTATCATTTTCAAAAGCCAATCCTCGTAATCTACTATAGATTATGTATCTGGAGGGTCCCTAGTGCATTTCCTGTGTCATGTCACACTTTGGGCTTGATTGATTAGAAATTGATTTGATCTTTGGGGGTTTCTACTAAAAATTTTGCGTCCACCACAACCGGAAGTAAAAAAAGTATTCTGGCCCCCTGCTGTTTTTTTAAATAGTTTTACTCCTTTTTTAAGGCTTTGAGGCTTTGTTACATTGCTCTTGTGCATATTGGCCCAGATAGTGTTGCAGTAAGTGAGATGTGGGAAAACAAGGGTGCAGTATAGTGTTTTAATAGTATTTAGTGTCATATATACAATGATACAATGAAAGGACATCTGACAGCAGGCCTCAGGCCTCTAACGTCAGGAATAACAGTTTCACATCAGTCAACTAGTATTGTAGTAGAATTTGAAATACATGTAGGTTTAGCTTCAAAGTTGAAGCGCATAGGGTGACTTTCCCAAAGTTTGTCCAATCTATGTTTAAAAGAATTAATAGAAGGTGCGCTGATGACATATACAGAGAGTTTATTCCAATGATCAGTGCACCGCAATGGGAAGGAGTACTTTCTTATGTCTAGTCTGGGTCTAACTTTCATGAGTTTTAAGCTATGGCCTCTTGTATTAGTATTTGTGTTGTGAAGTTCAATGAAGTCTGATGTTCCTTGGTCATATTTGTTGTTGAGATGTTTATAAATCTCTATCATATCGCCACGTAATCTACGAAATGCCAAGGTTGGTAATTTCAAAGTTTGTAGGCGTTCACTGTATGATAGATGGCGTAGGCCAGGAACGAGCTTGGTGGCTCATCCTTGAACATTTTCTACAGCATTTATGTGTTTTTTCAAATGTGGGGCCCAGACAACATTAGGATATTCAATATGTGGTCTAACGAGTGCCTTGAATAGGTGGGTAAAATTATATTTATCTATATAGCTAAACGTACATCGGATTAATCCCATTATTTGGTTTGCTTTGTTTATCTTTTCATTTATGTGCTGGTCGAAATTTAGCTTTTCATCGGTTATCACACCAATATCTTTTTCAGCAGGGGAGTATGTTAAAGTATGGCTGCATAAGTTCATTGTATAGGAGTGTGGTTCTGGGTTTTTTGTAGAGATTCGCATATATTTGCATTTATCTGGGTGAAGTTTTAATAATGAATCATCCGTCCATGAACACATCGAATTTATGTCTTTTTGCAGTGAAATACAGTCTGTTGAATTAAAAATTGATCTGAAGAGTTTTGTGTCATCTGCAAACAGGAACATTTCAGAACCACAGTTAACTGCATCAGGAAGATCATTGATATATATTATGAAAAGAAGTGGTCCCAAAACAGAACCCTGTGGTATGCCACATGTGACCTGTGTTGTTTTAGAAGGGACCCCATTAATTAATACCTGTTGCGTTCTACCGGTTAAAAATGCCTGTATCCAATTTAACAATTTACCTTCTATGCCATATATAGACAACTTTTTTATGAGACGTTTGTGAGGAACCTTGTCAAATGCCTTCATAAAGTCACAGTAGATAACATCAATCATCCCGCCTTTATCATGTGTCTGCAGCCATTTTTCAAGTACATTTAGCAATTGCAGAACAGTAGATCGGTCACTGATAAAGCCATATTGTTTATCTGAAAGCATTTTATTTGTTCTTAGATGGTCCATTATTGCATCCTTAATTATTGATTCCATTATTTTACACAATACCGATGTTAGGCTGATTGGGCGATAATTTTCAGGTTTCTTTTTGTCCCCCTTTTTTAAAATGGCTGATATATTGGCATTAGTCCAACAGTCTGGCAATTTCCCAGATTCTAGTGATCTATTAAAAAGCAATGATAAAGGATTGCAGAACACTTGCCTAAGTTCATATATTAGCCTAGGATGTAATCTGTCAGGTCCAGGAGATTTAGATATCTTGAGTTTGGATAATTTTTCTTTCGCAATGTCTGGAGTGATATTAACAATTAGTGGAGACTGCATAATTATATGTCTAGTTGAAATTGGCGGTGCCTCTTCATCCGGTTCAACTGTGAAAACAGAATTAAAGTAGTCAGCTGAAACATCTGCCTTTTCCTTATCATTTGTAGTAAAAAACACCATTATTATTAGGTATTTCCAAATCATGGATACCAATTGTTGTTTTTGTCAGGGATTGAACATATTTCCAAAATTTCTTTGGATTTTGTTTAACACATTTCGAGATATTATGTTCATGCATTCTCATAGCTTTTCTTGTAGTTGTCCTGACTTGATTTCTTATTTTACAGTATTCAATATATATATGTCTTCACTCTCAGTTTCTATATATTTTCTCCAGAGACGTTTCTTTTTATTAATCTTACTTCTGGTTGTTTTATCGAATGGGTATTTGTTTCGCTTACTTTTGATTTTTAAAATAGGAATGAATTCCTCTTCAACTTCGTGATATTTTGAAAGTATTGTTTGCCAAAGATCATTAACATCATTGAACCTCCCCATAAGGTTGCTCCAGTCTATGTTCAAATATGCAATCATAGCTTTATAATCTGCTTTATCATAGCAATATCGCAATTTTGTGGTTGTACTGCTGACCAGGTCGAGATGGATTGTAACTTGTATTATAGAATGATCACTCTTACCGAGTGGGGCATTAACAACTATGTCATCCACTAGTTCAGGATAATTTGTAAATAGTAGATCTAGTATTGAGGGCTTAGCCGAGCCCCATCCTCTAGTGGGAGTTGTTATCAATTGCTGTATGAAGCAATCTCTTACTGTCTCAATAAAGTGATAAGTAAAATCAAAATTAGTAGCGCTGGTATATGTAGCTAGTGACCAATTGATATGCGGCATGTTAAGGTCACCCAGTGTAAGTGTGCGTCTGTTATCAGAACATAATGTATGTAGTACATGGCAAAGTTGTATGTTGTTCATACTTCTATAAATCCACCGATCCTTAGAGATTCCTTTTCCACAGTTATATCACAGACGAGACATTCTACAAATGCATCATTGGTGGTTATCAGGTTATAGGATATAGATTTCCTTATGAATAAAAGAATGCCTCTCCCGTGTTTGTCAGCAATATTAGATTCTTCAATGTTGTATCCTTCTATGTTGTAATCAGCTAGTGTTAGATGAACTTTATAGTTCTTTGGTTTTGGCAGTGATGGCTATGATATGTGGTGGTTTGTCCTGGATTAAGTGTTTGAGTTCAATAACCTCGTCTTGCGTGAAGACATCTGCATTAGTGTATAAAACTGTGACATCACTGTCATGTTTGAAATTGGCATGTGTTGGGCTAGACGTTTTCTTTGATGATATATTTGGTCTACATTTGTCACTTAAGGACATGTTTGGTTTTATATATGGTTTTAGTCTTTGCATGACACCTATGCCCCTTGCTACTTTTGCTGTTACTATCTCAATTTGTTTACCCCAGCTCAAATGTTTGCCTAAGTAGACGGAAGATGATGATGAAAATGAAGAAGAAAAAAAGAAATAATAGGAGAAGAAGAAATCGCTTAATTTATGCCAGGTCGTTTCACAACAAAGTCCCAGTTAGAGCATGACGTGTGCCTTGGATATGTGGAATCTCCACAATTGAGAATAAGAAAAAAACCCGGTTTTCGTTAAGCAATAATTTGTTTCAAAACAGTAAGTATTGCCCGGCCTTAGTTAATTTGAGAGCAAATTAATGTTAATGTATGTGGTCTTCTTTCGCCATCGAAGAAGACAAAATAAAATAACTGAAGTAACCAGAAGTTACCAGTTTTCGTAAGAGGATTGATTGATCTCATAGTTACATAGTCCTTTTCTGCTGATTAGGGTAGACAGCCTGTAGCAGATCTTCATATTCGTCGGCGATAACTTGGATCAATTCCTCTTGTGCCGGTCGTACATGTGGTTGGGTGCGGATGAGATCATGAGTTCGATGGGAAAGTCATTTTTGAACATCTGTGATCTGATCTTTGTAAAACTTGTCGAGTCTTCCCTTGACGGTGTTGAGCGTAGAAGCTGTGACAACTGACTCAGGTAGACCATTCCAGTTTGTCACCTGAATGCTGAAAAATCTCTTCCGCGTGTTAGATTTAAAACGTTGCTTTAATAGTTTGAAGCTGTGACCTCTTCAAGGCTCTTGTGCGATGTCCATCGTCAGATGGCAGCAACTCCTCACGATTTACTTATCATATACTACCTTGATAGGCCACTTAGCCTGTAGGTAGATAATGCAGTAAATGCATTGCACCTTAAACTTCCTTATAGGTTTCTAAGATAGGCAATGTTTACTGCAGAGCACCAGTTGTGCATAGGTTCTTGTATATACCAAAAGGTAGTCCAATAGATATCTAATTGGTTTTAAAAGCTATTTAAGCTTGGGGAATTTACCACAGTTTCAGGTAACCCACTCCAGTTGTTTGTGTAACGGGTTGAAATGAAATGCTGTCTTCAAGTCTTATGGTTTTATTTGCCTGCTTTTTGGATAATTTCAGGCTATGACCACGGGTTTTGGCTTTGTTATCTAATTCAAGATACTGGCTTTGAATATTATAAATATTATGTAGATGTTTGTATGATTCAATCATATCCCCCCTTGCATGTCAATAGTATAATGATGGAAGCTTCAAATCATACAAATGTTTAAGTCTATCAGGATAGCTGCGAGATCTTAGCTAAGGCACCATTTTTGTTGCTCTTCCTTGTACAGATTCGAGGGTTTCACAATCTTTAATGAACATGGGGCACCATGCACCATTGCCATATTCCAGGATTGGCCTTACAAGCGAAGTATACAATTTTACGTTGGTGCATCCAAATAGATATAAGATCATCTGATTAATCCTAAAATTTTATTAGCCTTATTTGCCTGTGTCTTACAATGTTCACTAAATTTCAGCTGATTATCAATATTAATACTGAGATCTTTAACGACAATATCTTCATTTAGTTTGACTTGTGTACCCCCTTTGTTTGCATAATATGGATACTTCTTGTTATTTGATCCTAAATGCATTACACTACACTTTTCTGGATTTAAATGAATTTGCCATGTGCAACACCAATCTTCTATGTTGTTCAGATCATCTTGAAATTCTGATGCATCTGTTATGGAGCGTATTTCTCTATGAATTTTTGTGAGTTTATATTTTCATGCATGTCATTTACATAACAAATGAAAAGAAGTGGGCCCAGAACACTACCCTGAGAGACCCCACTGAGAACTTGCGCTACTTTAGAGTGTGTACCATTTACTACCACTAGTTGTTTTCTATTACATAAGAACCCTCTTATCCAATTTAAGACCATTCCCTGAATACCATATTTCTCAAGTTTGAGTAGAAGTCGCTCGTGTGGTACAGTGTCGAATGCCTTAGCAAAATCTAAATAGAGAGCATCAATCGGCCCGTTATGATGTAAGACATCTGTCCAAATATCTATAATGGAAATGAGTTGTGTGACACATGAGTGTCCCTTAATAAATCCATGCTGGTCTTTAGTTATCAGATTGTTAGTTTCCAAATGGGTTACTAAATGGTCTTTTATTAGAGATTCCAGTATTTTGCACACAACTGATGTCAGACTAATAGGACGATAATTGTTTGCGGAATGCCTATCACCTTTTTTAAATAAAGGTGATACATGAGCCAGTTTCCAAAGTGATGGTAAATTTCCCTGCTTCAGCGAGTTTCTAAAGAGGTGAAGAAGGGGGTAGGCTATGAAACTGTTTAGTTCTTTCAAAACACGTCATCGATCCCATGGACATACTTGTAAGTCTCTATTAGGTCGCCAGGCAAGCGCCGGTATCTCAAACTGGGCAGATTTAGTGCCTCCAAGCGGTCTTCATATGGGCTATCTTTCAGGCCTGCTATCAGTTTTGTAGCTTGACGCTGGACATTTTCGATGAGCCAGATGTCTTTTGTGCAGGGGGTACCATACCGCATTTCCGTATTCTAGATGTGGCCTCACTAAACTCATGTAAAGCAGTATAAGTGTGTTGGCTTCCAGGCAGACAAATGATCTTCGTATAATACCAAGGATCTTATTGTCTTTATTGACTGCCGTCTCCACATGCTGTCTGAATTTTAGATTGTCATCGACGTAAACGCACCGGTCCTTTTCACAGGTGGTGTCATCTAGAATGATCTCCTGGCTATTATCTATCATCGTGTACCTCATCTTCGCATTGGATCTGCCTAAGTGCATTACTTTGCATTTGGATGCATTGAACCACATTTGCCAGGTGTCTGCCCATTCTTTTAGGTTGTTACAGTCTGTTCGGAGCTTGTCGTGTTCTTCTGTTGTAGCGAGCCGTGAAAGGAGCTTGGTATAATCAGCGAACATCTTGGCTAGGTTGTGGGCAACTTGTGGCATGTCGTTAATAAAGCAGACGAACAGTACTGGCTCTAAAACACTTCCCTGGGGTATCCCACTAAGCACTGGTGACCAGCTTGTGCAGGAACCGTTTACTGATACTCTTTGTCTTCGAAGTTAAGAAACGGCTATCTATCCCAGGACTTTGACACCTCCAATGGGTTAGTTTTAGACTTTTGTGCAACCTCACGCTCATAATCGCGTTTCGCCTTTCATACTTCCCACTTCAGCTGGTTAAGACATTTGGCGTAAGCCTCGTAATCTGCTTCATCGTGTGTTGTTCTAAAGGTGGTGAAAGCAAGTCGCTTATTCTTCAGTTTGGTCTTGAGTGTGGTGGTCATCCATGGACTTCTTTTTTTCTTGGACGTAGGTGAGTACATGGGACACTTATAGTGACAGCATCTAAGATCTTGGTCTTGATTACGTTCCATGTCTCTTCTGTATTCAGGTCATTCAGTTCATTTTCCCAATCAATTTCGGACAGGATATTTTGAATCTTATCATAATCACCTTTGTCATATGTTAACTTTTGTGTCTTAGTCAGGGTAGCTTGTACATAACACTTCACTGTGAATAGGAGGCACACGTGGTGGCTCTTTCCTAGAGGGGATAGGTGCATGATTTCTCCTACCATATTTTCTTCATTTGTCAATACTAGATCTATAGTGGTTGGATTCTGATTACCTCTGTAGTGGGTCGGCTGCTTGACATGTTGGTGATGAAATGAATTTCTCACTGTTTCAAGAAACAAACTTGCTGGATGATTAATGCCTGATGTGGAGCTGCAGTTGTTCCAGTCAATTTCTGGATGACTGAAATCCCCTAACATAATGATATGGCTGTGCTTGGATTCCAATGCTTGCTCAATCTGCTTTCTAATGTTCACATCATTTTCACTACTGCTAGGTGGTGACCTGTATATGCATCCTAGCAGAATACTATCGTCGTCTCTGAGCTGCGCCTCAATCCATAGCGATTCTTCATAGGTATCAGGTTTTACATTTGCTTCCATAAAGTTTAACTGTTGTCTACTGTAGAGACAGACACATCGTTTTCCACTGGATTCTATGTTCGTAAACAGGTCATAACCATCAATTTAGCTCTGATACTGAAATCGGGTCTCTCGAGTTTTTTGTGGCTGCTTCTGTGATACCAATGATGTCGGGCATGTATTCATCTATCAAGACTTCAAGTTCATTCCGCTTGTTCAAGATTGAGTCGGCATTAGGGTATAAACAAATCAGGCCAGCAGAACTGTTGATACTGTTGGGTGTAATTACATGTTTAATGAACTTATTTACATTCTCAAGAGGGGTTGAGGGACTATTTACATAGTCAGCATCTTGCTTTACCTTGATGCTTGTGGAGTTCGAATGCGGACTAATCTCCTATCTCTGGTGATTATCTATTTGACATTTTCGTTTCTGAGTGCAGACTCCTGCATACGCTGATCTCTCCTTCTTCAAGCTGGAGAATTCTTCCCGCTCTATACGAGTCATATCTTTGTTGATAAAGACTTGTTGTCTTTGCTTTCTGCAAGTTTCCTGGCATTTTTTCAGAATCTCGTTTTTTGAATCTATATTGTTTACTGAGACTCGTAATGGTCTTGGTTTCTCACTGCCTTTTTTGCGTAGGCGCACCGGTCTAGTAAATTCAGCTCCTACGCACCAGTCTAATAAATTCAGCTACTGTGCTTAAGTGGAGCTCTGTCTGCAGTTCATTCACAATTTTGGTGTCATCATTTATCCTTTTGTCTGGGTCTGTTGCATCGATCTCCTTGACATTAAATAATATAAGATTATATTTTCTGCGTTCTCTGTCTTCCATTTCACTGATACTCTCTTTTACCAATTTGCTCTTTTCCTCCTCTGGCCACCATCGCATGGGCCCTGTCATCCCCTGGACCTGGTATGGGAGCAGATTCTCTCTGTTCTAGCATTATCAGTCTTGCTTCTTTGTCTTGCAGCTGCTGTTGGATACTGGTTATTTCTGTGTCCAATCTGGTATTGATGGCTTTATCATTTGCTACAGCGATTGACTTGACACTGTCTATCTTTTTGTCTAAATCATACACAACATTTCTGATTGTATGCAACAGGTTAACTGCACCACGGTTGCAATAATTACAGTACCAATGAAACGGGCTTGTTGCCCCTTCTCGAAAACTGTTGTGTACTGATATTGGGGGTCGATATGATACCAGCAAAGGCATATTTCACACTCTAGGGCAAGGTCGTCATCTGAAACATCTTTCCTACAATTTCTGCATGCGGTTAACACATTATCCTCCATTGCAGCTAAAATTTCTTCATCTGAACATGTAGTACTGTGCTGACTTACCTCAGATGAGGGCTTCACGATGCTCTTACCTCTCTGGGAGGAAATGTCATCATTATTTATGTCTAACTTTGGTTTTGAATTCTTCCTCGCGGCAGCCATTTTTGTTATTAAGTATGGATAGTCCTCTTACGTGACGTCACTGTTGTCATAGCTATGATAGTTTCTATGGACGCTACTGAGACCATCGCTTAGATAGATGGAAATACAGTTTCTGTAACAGATCAATAACTTTCACCACAATCCATATCAATATAATAATGCTCCAGTGCAGGAAACACAGAAAATCTATACCGAATGCATTTAAAAACTTTATTTTCGACAAGAAAACTTCTCTCCGAAACGAAATACATCCGCACCCAGCGCATGTGCAGTCTCTCCGATCTCTCGATTGATTATCACATATTGCGCAGATGTTACACAAGATAATGCACATCTCTCAATTGCCTAATATGAAAATAGGCAATGCCTATAAGCGAACGCAAACACCATTTATTGCTTAAATAAAAAGGACGAATTTGTATATATGGTCGAAATATCCTAAATACATATCGTCCAGTAAGGTGTTTTCGAGCACAGGGTTCCATAAAGTTAAAATTATATATATATATATATATACTACTACTACTACTACTACTACTACTACTACTATTGAAAGGGAGGACACTTCGGCGATGAGTAACCACCACCAGAGTTATTGTAAATGCTATTTCATCATGAAAAGGCAATATCGTCTTTCTATCCCCCTATGAAACTGGTAACTTCAGTTTTTCTACTTTATTTCGCTTTGCAGCGTTTTCTGTTTAATAGAAAAATCTGAAAAACTAAATATCTTTGCTTATTGCCATCGTTGTAACGAATAGAAACATTGTATTTATGTATTTCAAGCCATAATTCAAGTGAAAACCAGAAACCGGAAGTCCATTGAAATCCTAGGGGGATAGAAAACAATATTGCCACAACCCTATTGATTCTTGCCGATTCTAGTCGTAAATCGCCAGTTAATCAAGCGTATGACAAACCCCGTAAACCTGCTGGGACAGCAGCCATTTTAGAAATTACGTGAACCGAGATGCAGAATGCAATGCGGCGTACGATTGGTCAGCGAGTTGAAGGTTTGTGTGCCATATAAGGATACTTTCAGTATCAGCGTGGTATCGGCCCAGTAAGCTGCATTATTAGCTCACCTGGCCTGAAAGGCCAAGTGAGCTTATGTCGTGGCGACCATCCATCGTATGTGCGTCATCCGCCATCCGTCCGTCCATCAACTTTTCCTTTAGAATGACTTCTCAATAAGCGCTGGGATGATTTCAATTATATTTGGCAGGAAGCATCCTTAGGGCATAGGGATCCAAGTTTGTTCAAGCGAAGCTGATTGGCCAATTTGGCCGGTGGCCATCTTGGATCTTGGCGGATTTTTACAAACTTCTTTTAAAATCCTCTCCGAAACCTCTTGAGGGATTGAAGGAAACCTCATGAAATATGATCCAGAGCAAGAGCTCAACCAAGTTTGTTCAGGGGAACTTGATTGGTCAAATGGTTTGGTGGCCATCTTGGTTGACCTAGTTGTAGCGAAAATTACTTCTCCAGAACCACTTTAGGGATCAGGCCGAAATTTGCCAGATATGATTAGGGACTAAGGGCCAGTAAAGTTTGTTCAAGAGAGGTTGATCCATCAAAAAACATGGCCACCGTGGGCCAATCAAAATATAGCATGTTTGGCGGCCATATTGGATTTTTTTATTTGATGGACTTTGGGGCTGGCATTTTCCCGCCAAAAGCTCCCATACTAAAGCAATAGGAAAATTAAAATGTCTTCTTTTTTAGAACTGCTCGGCCAATTTTAATTATATTTGGCAGGAAGCATCCTTAGGGCATAGAGATTCCATTTTGTTCAAATGAAGCCGATCGGCCAATTTGGCCAGTGGCCATCTTGGATTTCAGCTGATTTTTAGAAATGTCTTTAAAAATCGTCTCCAAAACCATTTGAGGGATCAATTCAGACCTCATGAAATATGATCTGTGGTAAAAGCTGACCCAAGTTTGTTCAAGGGAACTTGATTGACTAAATGGTTCAGCGGCCTTCTTCGATGACCTCGTTTTCGCAAAAACAACTCCTTCCCCAGAACCGCTGAAGCGATCAAGCCGAAATTTGTGATATTAAGGACTAACGGCCATTAAAGTTTGTTCAAGAGAAGTTGATCCGTCAAAAAAAGTGGCCGCTTTAAAATGTCTTTAAAAATCTTCTCCAAAACTGCTTGGGGGCTCAATTCAAAACGCATGAAATATCATTTAGTGCAAGAGCTGCACCAAGTTTGTTTCAAGGGAACTTGATTGGCCAAATGGTTTGGTGGCCATCTTGGATAACCTAATTTTTGCCAAAATGACTCATGAACCACTGAGCGGATTGGGCCGAAATTTGAGAGATATGATTAGGCACTGAGTGCCATTAAAGTTTTTTCACGGGCAGGCGCTATGTCAGAAACATGGCAGAAGTGGACCAATCAAAATGTAGCGTGTTTGACGGGCATATTGGACTTGAACAAATTTCCACAAACTCATTTAGATGACTACTCCTAAAGCACCCACTAACAATTGTGACAAAAATGCATAATGCTCCAGGTGAGTGACACAGGCCCCTTGGGCTTCTTGTATGGGGTAGTAGTAGTAATAGATCTGTAATGTCGACGACGTGCTGTTTGATAATTAGGCATAGTATTTATTTGTTTGGAGAATGGAATTCTATAGTCTTCATGTATACATACCAGGAAACAGCTTTTAATTCCGACATATTTCTGATTTAATATCTCAAAACAAGTTTCGTCTGCTAATGCTAAACTTTATTTAAAATCATTTCAGATTTTCAGATCATAGGATCTATTTAAACTGGGCCAATCAGAGAATTCTAATACTTTGATGTCATAATATTGCACTGACCAATCGTACGCCACATTGCATTCGGCTGCTCGGTTCACGTAATTTCTAAAATGGCTGCTGTCCCAGCAGGTTTACGGGTTTGTCATACGCTAGATTAATTGGCAATTTATGGCTAGAATCGGCGAGAATGGATAGGGTTGTCGTATATTTCTACAACAATTGATGTAACAGGTTTCAAGAGATGCTATTGAATTTTTGCTGGTGAGAGTTTTTCATGATGAAATAGCATTTACAAAAACTCTGTTCGTGGTTACCGATCGCCGAAGTGTCCTCCCTTTCAATATTATATATAGTAGTAGTAGTAGTATATATATATATATATATATAGTGTAGCGTGCTGGTGTCAGTGTAGTGGGCTGGTATGCCAATTGATCTGGTCCACTTTAGGGAACCCTATGTTTTCGAGGATACATACTTTTAACATTCTCACGTGGGCGTCACTTAGGCGATGTCAACAAATCACATGTCTTTAAATAGATACAGGATTTTTTACACCACAAGTGTAAGTTTTTAAAAGATGTGCTTGGAGCAAGTGATTATTTTATGCCTTTTGATATCAGTGTAGTCTATTGCTTTTTTATCCATGATAAAAATACCGATAACTTGTAAGGAAATTATACAAATCAATCCAGTTTTTGCATCCAACGACATCTCCCAGTTACTGTCCTGACAAACCTAGCAGATCCATTGCCATAGGAATAATTTACTTCTCTCGAAACTTTTGGGGGTCCTTATGTAGTTTCCAGATCTAGATTGATTTTTCTCTACCTGAATGGCGATTCAAACAGACCATAGTTACCACATACAATATAAATTTCAATAATTTTTTTCTATTTTCTGGTAGACTAAACAGTTATGTTTATTTGCAATATGATATTTACCAATTTCCAAAAGAAAAAGTGAGATTTTAACTTTTTTAATGTTTTAACTGAAATTTGCTGATACCCGGTTATCACAAAAAGTGGAATATAGCCTGATCTGGATTTACAACTATAAATTAAGTCCTGTGCTTGTATCATTTATGACATTATTGTCGGTGCCAGACCTGCCTTTGCTCAAATCATAAAAATGACACCAAATTCACCTCCTACATGTAACTAGAGTTGAAATTACATGATTACATCACCCTCGAAAACGCATGACACAATACTGGGATTGCATCTGCAGACCAGGTTATGGATATTTATAAACAGTAGGTTTATTTTAAGGTCAATTTTTATTTTTAGACACGTTTTATTTCAGTGAATGGTTGCTAGTTACGAAATTGAACAAATTTGTTGATAAAATTCCTACTCTTATATTAAATCGGTGAAAATGTGCTTACACCATCGGAAACCCATTATTCGATGATATGCCCATGTATAGTACCGTACTACCATTGAAGCTAATTTTTCATCATGCTTTGGAGGGAATTCTGGTAAATCCAGTCCACAATATTCACAACAATGCGTATGCCCATTGTCAGTGATATCCGCCAGCATTGGTGCATCTTTTACCAGGGCCTACACCATTAAATACTTGCACCAGTCCAATGACATTATAAAATGTGTACCGATGTATCACAGTGCTCCTCGTTTTTTGGGGGAAATACAAACAAGTGCATTGTATTATGATGTCATAATGAAATATCATTCGCTAGAATTTATAAATCGCATTTAGGCTATCCAGACATAAGCTACAAAAACGGGAATTAATGCATGTCTGTGGGTAAATATATGAATGTACATTCTATCTGGGTGTGGTACCCGGCCTTAGATTTCCTGCTATCAGCGCTAAATACATACAACATTGACAACAACGACTTTCCACAGCCATGAGTGTTAAAAAATAATACGAGACAGTCAACCAAACCTCATATTGCATTTACTGACGCATAAATAGGAATAAATACAGCTTTTATCTGGTCTGCATCAGACTATTTAATCATTTTACATGCTGGAGCAAATATACACTATTTCATGATAACAATGTCACAAATTTTGGACATTGAAAATGCACGGTAGGTTGCCCTAAAACAACTAGGGGAGCATGCGCATAATGAAGAACCATATCCCATAGTGCAATGGGGGCCCATGAAGAAACTACAAAAGCTATATCATAAGCCGAAACCGGAACCAAAAGAGAATCTTGCGACCGGAAACGAAGCTTTCTCAGACGCATGGTATATGTATTTTAGCCTCGTTCCCTGTCTCATTTTTTGTTAATTTCTCCTCATTACACAGATGTACATATTATCTATATACTTTCACTTCATTCGCGATTCTTATATTGTTATCGTGCCAGATAATGAGATATATTTTCTTAGTTCGCTAGTTTGTAATACACCTTAGATTTTATACTATGGTACCATAAAGATTTGAATTAAGTTAAGTTTATTTGATCACATGGCGTATAAAGTGAAATGATTCGGCACCTTAAAGAGCACGTATTTATAGAAAAATATGCTTTATTATTCAGTATTGAAGGCTAGACATTTGGAATTTGAAATCTCCATATTTGAAAATTACACTCAATATTTTTGAAAATTATTTGACCAGAAGTTGTTGTCTGGCAGATCAAGAGCTCTCACTTCTGTACACAGGCATATTCAGCCCTAGGCTTTCACGATTATGCATTCTTGTTGTAATCATTTTAGATAAATAATTGTGAATGCAATAAATGTGCATTGTGCAATTTTTGTCTCGCCTGCGAAGCAGAAAGTGAGACATTATGTGTCACTTTTCCGACGGCGACAGTGTCAACAAAATGCCACTGTGACAAACGGGAGACAGGTGAGACATTTAATTCCACAGAATTCCTGTTTATGTTTAGCGTCAGTGTTTAGAAAAACATTAGAAACTGGCAAGAGTGTTTTTACATTCTGGGATGAAATTGCATGTGGCTGAGAGCTCGGAAAAGTTCCGTTGAAAAAAATGGTAGATTGTGTTTGTATGCCTCCAGTTTAACAGAACCTACAGTACTGAAGCTTTGGGTTGGTGTAGGGGTTCCGAAAGTCAAAATTGGTGTCATTACGCATATGATTGCGGATTGCGAGACAATGATTACATTAATATCCACCCATGGAGTGAGTGGAGGTTGTTAGGAGAAAGGGGAGTGGGGCAGAACATCAAAGATGGCGGAATTCAACATGTATTGTTTTGAGCTGCGTCATTTTGATTGTTATGTCAGCTAACACGGGACACATTGATTTGATGACATCAAATACTTGAGTGACAGATGGAATTACTCTATAAACACTTTAACCCTTTCACTGACAAATCCCTGAAAAGTATATTCTTTACGATATATAACTTATTCTGTTGAATGTTTTGAAATTAATTTAGCAACGACTTCGAGTGTAATTAATTTCAAAAACATTCAGTAGTTCTATTGTGTGGTAGCGTTGAAAATGAGATATAGGAAATTCATAAGCTAAAGAGTTAACACTTTAATGCCTACATTTTTTTGAAAAATTAAAATATTTACTTCTGGAATGTCCATTTGCAGGCCAAGAGAAGACTATTTTTTAAAGTTTACCACCATAATGACCCGAGCTAGTCATTTCAGTGGTAAAATTTCAAAAATAGTCTTCTCTTGCCCTGCAAATGGACATTGATCAAAACCACTACAGAGGCCGGTTTTGGCCGGTTTCGTCATGAAAGGGTTAATGGTCAGGTCTAACAAAACTGGCTCATGCAGTAGTCTGGAGAAATGTCCATAAATTTGTATGGCAAAAGGAGAATTTAAAATCTTATACTGAGATGACTGGCCTTGATAACCAACGTTCCAGAGATACATTTTCTGAAATTGTTTTTTATTAGCCTGAAAATTGACATACACCAAGCAAAACATATAAATTTTCTTTAATTTCATTAAATAGTTTAAGAAATTATATTTTTGTGAATTGTGCGGGGGGGGGGGGGGGTTGTGTCTGTGTGTGACGTGTGGTTTCATAGACTTTAGCAGATTTTTCTAATTTGTCATTCTTGTTAATATTTGAAATATCAAATGTACATGTATCACAATCAGATTTGATACGCAGCGACATCTCTGTTAACATGTGTATTTATACTGCAATTTCTGTGTTAATTTTCAGAACGCAATCCTTTCAATTTGATCTGCTCAACAGCATGTATCTGCGTCCGATGTCGAGCTTTTTGTTGCTGTGGCGACGTCGCAACATTATTAAGCTTCTCATTATAGTGATAATAATCATTGTTCTGTGGTTAATATGTAAGTAATTGTATGTTTATCACATAAGCAGCTTAACCCTTTGACACTCGTGAATGACAGCCAAAAATGGCTTCTGCAGACTTTATCTTGAGAAATGTCCATTGCAGGCCAAGAGAAGACTATTTTTGAAAATTTACCCTCTGGAATAGTCATTCTGGTTGTAAGTTTTTAAAGATGTAATCTTCTCTTGGTCTGCAAATGGACATCTTCAATGAGAAAATTATAATTTTCTTGAAGAAATTCGAGGATTAATGGGTAAAAGCAAGCTTATAATCTGAACATCGCAGAACATTAATTAACCATTTAATCCTCGAATTCGTTCAAGAAAATTTCAATTTTCTCATAGGAAATGTCAATCTGCAGACCAAGAGAAGATTATTTTCGAAAATTTACCACTGGAATGACTGGCTCGGTTATCGAGCCAGTCATTCCAGTGGTAAATTTTCAAAAAAAGTCTTCTCTTGGTCTGCAAATGGACATTTCTAAAGACCACTGCAGAAGCCGTTTTTGGCTGATATGAGTGTTAAAGGGTTAAACCAATTACCAGTACTGGCATGACTGGGTACATATCATTTTTCTTGAGCCCTATGCCAAGCATAGAATGGGTCGAGATAACGATCCAAATGGCGTGCGGCATGCAGATAAATGTTAAAGTGTGTCTATGTAAATTTAATTCATCAAGGCCTTATCCGATCTCAATAAAACATTACAGATTTGTTCTATGCCATCATTGCATCCAATCTATATCATAATTAAAATGATTTTCAAATTTGTTCCATATTTTTACAGGGATTAACCTATTTTGCACCAATAATTAGGTAACGGTTAAAGTTTTCAGCGAACATTACTTCATCAAGGGCTTACCCGATCACAATAAAACTCTACAGATTTGTTCTATGCCATCATTGCATCCAATCTACATGATAAGGAAAATGATGGTCAAATTGTTTCTCTATTTGTACGTCATTTGGACTTTATTCTGGACCAAGAAGTAGAAGAATGTTAAAGTTTTTCACTGAACATCTTTTAATTTGTCAAGGGCTTATCCAATCCCAACAAAACTTTACAGATCTGTTATATATCAGCATTGCATTCAGTTTGCAACAAAATTAATACGATTTACAGGTTTTTTCCATACTCTTACATGGTTTGGTTATTTCTGTGTGAATTGTCTCCTTTTCAAGAATTAGAAGAATGTTAGAGTTTTCAATAGACATTTGGTTTATCAAGGGTGTATACTATTTTAAGAAATCCTCATTTTGCGACACTGTGGTATGTGGAAAAACTAAAGTGCTCGACACACAGGACGCAGTGCATCTAGTTTATCCCACTATAGTAAAGGTTTCACACTACCACGATAAGTAGTAAACAATGCGCATTGCAGCTGCTTTTCCTAGCGGTGATGACATATGTAACGGTCTTGTTTTTGTCATATTGACACAATGTTGTAAAACCTACTAATGGTCATGAGGTTTGATGATAAATTTCATGGAAACACTCGGAAGATTTAATTTATGAACAAATAATCATTTTCATTCTGAAACCATAAGCAGGGGTTGAAATGTTTAAAACTTGAGTGACAGGTGGAATTCACCTTTCCAGAGTATCCATCAGTGATTTGACGTCATAATCACCTAAGAGGTACATAAATGATTCTATTAGGCCCGTCTTTAACTCTTAATAGTCTGACACATTGTAAGAATTGTGTGTCTCTACTATTTAATAAACATGCTATTGAATCTTTTGAAACTAATTTGACTGGGCACTGTTGCTGCCTATGGCAGCAACAGCACCCAGTCAAATTAGTTTCAAAATATTCAGCAGCTTACCTGTATATTTTTGTGGAAATTTATAGACAGGAAGTTCAGCGATTGATCGATCCCAACACGAGCGAGTTGTGGGTGGAGCTTAGATAGAGCCTAAGGCAGCAATGGCTTCCTGTCAAATGAATTTCAAAATATTCAACAGCTATTCTTCTCTGGGATTAATATACAGGGAATTTATCGGTGAAAGAGTTAATTTGCTATACATTTTTACTGACAACTAGACAATTTATAATTTACACAGCAATATATGCTATGCAAATATCAAATTCTAAATTATGCCCTGTGAATAAGCCGCAGTAGTTAAGTATTGCAGTGATAAACAACTAGAACGCTTTTGCCAACTTTGATTTTCTGGACTACCATCGCCCCACAACCGCACAGGGGGAGGAGCCTAATGTAAATGGTTCAGTCATTCCAGTGATAAATTTTCAAAAATAGTCTTCTTTTGGCCAGCAAATGGGCATTCTTCAAGACTACTTGAGAGGAAATTTTTGGGCTATGTTGACCCTGTAACGCTCAAGCTGGGCAAAAAAGGCTTCTGTAGTGGTCTTAAAAATGTCAATGATTTGCAGAACAAGAGAAGACTATTTTTATCCCCCGCTCCGAAATCCAAGCAGCAGCCATCTTGAAAACTTGTTTCCGGAGGATAGCTCCATTGCAGTTTATCAGATCGCTTTGAAACTTCATAGGGTGGATGGACTACCCGTGGAGAAAAAACCTATCGAAAATGATGATAATCCGAAATCCAAGATGGCCACCAACCATCTTGAAAAATGTTTTTTGATGATAACTCCATTACCATTTGTCGGATTGATTTGAAATTTCATATGGTGCTTGTACTAGCTCTGGAAAAGAAACCTCTCAAAATTGGTGATGATCCTAAATCCAAGATGGCCACCAGTCACTGTCGGCCATCTTGAACATTGGTTTCTGTACGATAACTCCTTTCTATTTAGCGGATCGCTTTGAACCTTCATAGGATGACTAGACTACATGCTTTGAAATTTTGACTTTGAAACTAGACTGGTCTAGATCGGAGTAAGGAATCTTTGTTTTCTGATAGCTCTCATTCATTGATTTGTTATCATGGTAAGGTATTATCTGTCATTTGCGGAGCTCCTGTTATTAATTTACCACTGGAATGACTATCTCAATAACTGATCCAGTATGTCCCATGATAAAGTTTAAAAGGTAATCTCTTGTTCTGCATATGGACATTTTCTAAATGAAAATTGAATTTTTCGTTATCAAATTTGAGAAATAATGGGTTACGTGATTTAGGTATCGACACTTATTCAGCAAAAATGCGGTAATACTACTTACATGTACAGATCCATTATAATGACTTTGCCTCCTACAGCTTGTGTTAAAGTTCTTGTGTCCCATTAAATATAGACCCTTTTGCACGAGATATGAGATGTCTGCTGATTTCTGTTCAATTTACCCAGCATGCAACCCTATCCAGCATGCAATTTCCTGACTCCATAATCGTTGTAACTATTGGCCGCCATATTTGTTTAGTCTATTGTGTGTATTAAGGCCACGATTTCTCAAACAATACCAACCCACCGGCACGTGCAAATGGTCATTTGTCCTCCAGCTCTGGAAGCATAAGCATGCACGTATTCACGGCAGTACATTCGATAGCCTGCATTTCAATACTGTTCAGCGCAAGTGTGTCAGTTTGCAGAAGAAAATTAGAGAAAGCTTTTTTATATATTTTGACAATGATTTACGTGAAAGTTATTGCTACCAATAACAGTGACAAAATTGTCAAAATAATTATTAGGTAATGCGATTGCTACCTGGTACAGATTTGATACTAATTTGAATGAAAACTGTTGCTACAACGGCTTTCAGTCTCTATGTTCTAAAATAATCATCATGATTTTTAGTCGACTCTCGCTACGGATTTGAGTAGCAATTTGACTAAGTTGTTGGTTTCTAAGGCACCAACAATATCGTCGAATTATTATCCACACACATGCAATCAATATATTACTATTTAGGTAAAGTGAGCGTAGACCTATATACGTGTTCTCGCGAAGAATGAATGCTTAGCAAACGGCGTGTATGTTTCGTTGACAGAGTTGTGCATTTGTTTGAAATGCATTTATCATACAGAAACGTACACCCGGTAGCTAACTGAAATATTTCCTTCGTGCAGGCAAGGCGTATTTTGGCCAATAACTCACTCTACTTTGATAGTCATACTGAGCACCGTGTGATTCTATGGATAACAATTTGATAACGTTGTTGGTTCCTTAGTCAGCAACAACTTACAGTCAAATTGCTCTTCAAATCCATAGCAAGTGTTGACTGAAATCCGGAGCTGGAGGACAAGTGACTACATGTGCACGTTTAAGCAGGTTGTTTTTGTTTGAGAAATCCTGGCTTGTGCAGAAAATAGACTCAATGATTATGGCGTCTAATATTTACAACGATTGTGGAGTCAGGGCATTGCATGCTGGGTAGCATTGAATGCTGGGTAAATTGATCAGGCATCTCATATCTCCTGCAAAAGTGTCTATATTTAATGAGACACGGGAGCTTTAACCCAGGGAACTCCTTTCCAAGCTTCTATTTTTTCACTTCCAGATAGTATTCTTTGGCAACAAAAACATGGCAGTCCTGATGTTGCTCATGCCGAGGTTGATGCACATTCGGTTAAGTGGATCCGTTTGCAGGTGGATGACCCTCAACCAGCCCTGTCACTCGATGTCCCACCATTGCTCTCCTCAAAGAGACTGGCTCAATATTGCAACAATCCAAGTAAACAGGCGGTCACAGGACAGGAAGGTACGATATCACTGATGATTGATGTCATTAAGGTATCACTGATGATGGCATTAAAGTATCACTGATGATGTCATTAAGGTATCACTGATGATGGCATTAAAGTATCACTGATGATGTCATTAAGGTATCGCTGATGATGTCGTTAATGTATCACTGATGATGTCATTAAGGTATCACTGATGATGTCTTTAAGGTATCACTGATGATGTGGTTAAAGTATCACTGATGATGCCATTATTGTATCACTGATGATGTCATTAAGGCATCACTGATGATGACATTATTGTATAACTGATGATGTCATTAATGCATCACTGATGAAGTCATTAAGATATCACTGATGATGTCATTAAGGTATCACTGATGATGCCATTAAGGTATCTCTGATGATGTTGTTAATGTATCACTGATGATGTCATTAAGGTATTTCAGCCACATATTTACTTCAATGTCACTTATGAACATATTTGCAGTCAATCACCATCAGTTAATACTATCACTTATACAGTTCAGATACAATAGGCTCTTAATATATAAGAAAAGTGTTTAATATTTTGAAACTAATTTGACTGGAAGCAACAGCAGCAACTGTTTTCAGTCATATTAGTTTCATAATAATAATAACTTAAACATCAAAGTGCTTTTTTCTTTGCAATTGAGATGCTGGAATTAGTCAGGATGTCTGCCAATCAAGAAAATTAAATTAATTTTAATCATTAGCCAATGATTTAGGCAATTCTGCTTTTCATAAGCCAGATCTCTGGTTTACTAGCGTTTGGCTAATTGACTAATGGGTAGATCGGTTCCTGCATCTATACCAGAAACCATTACTAAACTTAACTGAACCAGTCTTGACTGAAAGGGTTGTATGGGGTAGGGAGTGGGTAAATGTTTCCGATTCTTTATACAGTTATTACCACCGGCCATGGATCCTTATTTTCATTAATTAATTGTAATTTTTCTCTCATCTATAGTGATCATAGTTTCTGCAATAGGTTTTCCTTTCTGTCTGCACTGTTTAGATTTTAAGAAATAAGCTTAAGACTTCAATGTTCAGAAGTTAACAACTGTAGCTATGTTTAAATATAACTTTCCCCAGGCCCACTCTTTAAGCAAAGCTGGTCATGCATCCATTACTCTTGTCCTTTAATGGTATTGCATTTAAGTCTCTGTCTGTCTGCCAGTTTGTCTGTCTGTCGCTCTGTCTGTCTGCTCTCTGTCTGTCTGCAGGTCTGTCTACAGGTTTGTCTCTTGCTGTCTGTTTGTATGTCTGTCTACATGTCTCTCCGTCTGTCTGTCTGTCTTTCTCTGTGAATCCAGAGCTGTATCTCAAAAAACATCAACACACCAAAGTGAAAGATACCTTGGACGTGATCCAGATTTAAAAGTCTGATCTGGATTGGATCTGACTCAAATGTTAGCACAAGAAATGGAGGATTCCAGTTTCTCAGTCAATCATATAATGTCATAATCAATTACATGACGTGTAGGCTGACATCATAATTAGCGACGTCATGAATGTTGTATATAAGTTCATCACAAACCGTCAATTGTTCGTACAAACATTGTTGTACGAATTGTGTCTTTACTTTTTAATAAACATGCTGTTGATTGTTTTGAAACTAATTTGAGTGGGCACTGTTGCTGCCTTAGCCCAGTCAAATTAGTTTCAAAATAGTCAACAGCTTAACTGTATAGTTTTCTGGAATTTGCTTGTTTGTTAGGGATCGATCGATCCCAACATGGGTGAAATGTGAGTGGAGCTTCGCTAAAGGAGGGGAAGGGCATAGCTAAAGTTTGGATTCCTCAATTACACAACTTTGGTCATGATCTCAGAAATCTGGAACATCTAATTACATATAAATTAGATATGACAAAACGTGACACTAGCGATGGTCTGCAAACTCTGATTGCTGTTGTTCTAAATGCGGTCATCAATGAATGCCGGCTTGCACTGAAACTGAATAACTGTCAATGTGGCATATGATATCTGCGTAGACTGGTGTAGTGCTGTCATTAGTATATTGAACCCATTATTAACTAAATCGTGTCAATAGATTGATTATTCGCTCACATGGCCTTACGTTAGCGTATGCCTGTCCATCATCTGTATGTCCACCGGTGATCAGGCGTCCATCGTCAACTTTTCATTTAAACAACTTCTCGAGAACTACTCAGCTGATTTCAGCCAAATTTGTCAGGAAGCATCCTTATCGCATAGAGATCCAAGTTTGTTCAAAGGAAGCAGAATGGGGACTTTAGCCGATGGCCGTGTTGGATTTTAGCAACTGCTTGGGGGATTGATTCAAAACTCATGAAAAAGTATCTACATAGGGCAACAGCTGAAACCAAGTTCGAGGGAACTTGATTGGCCAAATGCTTATGCGGCAATCTCGGAAGACCTAGTTTCGCCAGAACTGCTGAAGGAATCGGGTCGAAATTCTGGAGATATGGTAAGGGACTAAGTATGATGAAAATTTGTTCAAGCAATTCCACCATTTACCAATCAGATTTTGGTGGCTATATTGTAATTTATTTGATGGATTTTTAAGCCAAAATTGGTCTTGTTTAGATTTTTGGGTATGCTGATTTCAAATTTGCCACTTTTGAAACAGTTGAATAAACAGATTCCCAGTGGGCGGCCATCTTGTGTATTTTCCCACTAAATACTCCCGTAGTAAAGAAATGGACAATTATTGTTTAAAATGTCTTCTCGAACCTGTGGACTGATTTTAACCAAATTTATTCTTATGGCAATTCTAGCCAAAACCGTAGGGTGCTACTTACAGGCAATGGCCTTTCTAGTTTAAATTTCTTTATACATATATTCCAGGCGAGCGATACAGGCCCTTTTGGCCTCTTGTAGTAAATAGAATATATTTTATTGTCATAGATTGTTATAGTGGCCAGTACTAATGTTGTTGTAGCAGTAATGTTGAATGTACCAGGATGTATTAGTATGTGCAATTTAGATTTACAAATTTGCTGTTGTGCATCCTGGTGTTAAAATGATTCTTTAACTTAAGCTTATATTCTTTCGTCGCAGCTGAATAAATATTGCAGAATTCTGATAGATTTATTCCTTTAAACCGTCAAATTTGGTCAAGAAATTTGCATTTTCTAACTTATAGAAAATCTCCATTTGCAGATGAAGAGAAGATTATTTTTGAAAGTTTATCCCTTGAATCACTGGCTTGAAAACCAAACCAGTCATTCCTGTGGTAAGTTTTAAAAAATAGTCTTCTTGATCTGCAAATGACCATTTCTCAGGGCAACTGCAGACGCTGTTTTGGTCAGCTTGAGTATTAATTTTATTCCTCAAATTTGTTCAAGAGAATTAAAATTTTCTAATAGAAGATGCCCATTTGCAGACCAAGAGAAGACTATTTTTGAAAATTTGCCACTGGAATGACTGGCTTGGTTATCATGCTAGTCATTCCAGTGGTAAATTAAAAAAGTAGTCTTCTCTTACTCTGCAAATGGACATTTTTCAAGACCACTGCAGAAACCATTTTTGACTGATATGAGTGTAAAAGGATAAACATTTTAATGGTCAAGGAAACCAGCTTTTAAATTTACCACGGCACTGAAACTTAGCCAGTCATTCCAGTTCTACTTTTTCCAAAAATGGTCCTCTCTTGGCGTTCAAACGGGAATTCAATAAGAAGATTTTTTTTATCTTTGTACCTTTCTATAGGATATTGTTTTTTAACTAAAAGTTGGCTGTTCATTTTAAAGATCCCCTATCTTAACTGTCTGGCTACTGTAAGCCACCAGACAATAATTTCAATTGCCAGTAACTCTGGACCTGTTGAATATTTTGAAAACAATTTGCCTGAAAGTTATTGGTGGCTTAGCCACCAACAACTTTCAGTCAAATTGTTCTTTCAGTAAAATTGTTTTCAAAATATTTAGCAGGTCCAGAGATATAACCCCTGGAATATGTCATCTGCAAAACCTCACCACCCAGAGGGTTACGAAGCACCGTCTTTTGGCTTCAAGAACTTTTGGTTCCAAAAAAGCAAATCATATTGTCACTCAGGCATGTCACGAAGGCTTAGTTTAGTCTCATTTTTCCAAGCCGGGCATAAGGCTTTCTCAAAGCTAATCATCCAGTTGTCGATCTGTTCTTCTTCACTGATAGCAACGTTTCCCTTGTTTTAGTTTCTGTAATAATTTAGTTATTTGAGATCAGGTTGTTAACTTCATGCCCAATCTTCCTGAGGCCGGCAGGATAAATCCATGTGGTGGTTTGTCTTGACTGTACAATATTTATGTTTATCTCAGGTGAGGTGACAACAGAGTACCAGTTGATGGCTGTACAGGTAGTGATTCGTCACGGCGATAGATCACAGGTGTATCATGTCCAGGGTCATGATAAACCGGAGACGCCATGCATGGTCGCAGAGGGGATGGCGGAGCAACACCCCCGGATCAAGTCCTACGTCAGTGCCATGTCAAAACTTAAACCACAAAACCTCGATAACGTGAACCCCCTCCTGTGGGATCTTGAGGTGTACCCACATCAGGAAATATGTGACTTAATTGATGCAGATTTAACAGGACTCGGAGCAGTCCAACACATTCTTTTAGGGGAGTTCCTTAATGAAAGATATGTTAAATACTGGCAACTGTTTGAAGCCGGGTTTGAACCAAGTAACTTTTTTGCACGTACAACATTATACCCGAGGACATATCAGAGTGCCATGGCACTATTATATGGCTTCCTACCTGCATTCCACAGCAAAGAATTGAATATTGAGCAAACACGTCATGGAGCCTTATGTCAGAATAAAGTCTCAGTCGAGCAATGTTCTTGTCCCCTTCTTAACAAACTCTATGAGAAAACCTTATCAATAATGACATCATATGAAAGACAAAGTTCAAACTACCAATCTATAATAGCAGAAATGAAGCAGGCCTTTGATGCAACCGTACTGCCTTTCTCCTGGCCGCTAACTGATATTCTAAATGTCGCAGTTTGTCATGGGCTGCCGCTTCCATGCAATGAAAAAGCAGAGATGTGTGTCACTTTAAAAATGATTGAACATTTATGGGAGCACATGGATCAACAATTATGGAAGTATTCCGATCAGGAACGATTTTACAAGAAAAGAGCGACCCTTGAAGCATTTCCGCTTTTACATGAGATTGTTAATAATATGCAAAGTATTAGATTTAGTGAATCACAGTTAAAATTTGTCCTGTATTCAGGTCATGATACGACTCTTATGCCCCTTCTTGAACTCTTGGGTGCTTTTGATGGTCGGTGGCCTCCGTATGCATCGAGGATTGTGTTTGAACTCTATGTGAGGAAAGGTTATCCGCAATTCTTTGTGCGTGTTTTATATAATGGTCAGCCTATCACAGACAGAATATCATTTTGTAAAGATGCGGTCACGGATCAACTATGTGATATTAATTACTTTATTAATTTTGTTCAGGATGAAGCATTACAAAAACTATTTCAGAAGAGTTCCTATGAAGAGATATGTAATACGTTATGAGGCAAATGCCATCACACACACGCACGCATGCACACACGCACGCACATGCCAGGGACAGACCTGACTCATAAATTAGCCAATTTTGCTTACTGTTAGACAGATCTCAATTTTTCTAGCATTTGGCTAATTTGCGATTGGGTAGGGCGGTCCCTGCATGCTCAAGCGTCCGTGTACATATGCACGCGCACATGCACACGCATAACGTAGATGGATCCATTTCTAGCTATTCCCCTCCAAATTCTAACTAATCTCCGCCAACTTTTTACCGCTCATTGGAATCAATTTATATACCCAAATCCCAATTTTAAGGTAACTATACAGGTAAGTTGTTGAATACTTTGAAACTAATTTGACTGGGGTCTGTTACTGCCTAAGACTACTTATTAAATTGTAAAGACAAACAATTTGTCCACTTGACAGACTTTTTAATATTCATTACGGAACTATATACGTCACGATATATTGTGATGCCTGCTAACATGTGACGTAATGTACATTTCCAGTTTATCCATCAATCATTTGACGTCATAATCAACTATGTGATGTGTAGGATGATGTCGTAATCAATGACGTCATGAGTGTTGTAGCTAAGTTCATCACGAATGCTTAATTGTTGATGGACTAAGCGTTGTTGTATGAATTGTATGTCTACTATTTAATAAACATTCTGTTGAATATTTTGAAACTAATTTGAGCGTGCACTGTTGCTGCCACAGCTTACCTGTATAGTTTTCTGGAAATTGATAGTCAGGGAATTCAGAGATCGATCGATCCCAATGTGGGCGAAGTGCGGTTGGAACTTAGCTAAAGATAGGCGGGGCATAGCTAAAACTGCATTCCTCCATTGAACATGTCATATTCTTGAGTGACAGATCAGATCTTTCCATTCCATACACTTTTAACCTTTTAATGGTCAGATTCTGTCCAAAAAATTCAACTTTTTCACTTACTGAAGTCCCAGAGAAGACAATTTTTTAAATTGTATTACTTGAGTGACTAGCTCGATTATCGAGTCTTTGTTCTAGCAGTAAATTTTCAAAAAAATGTTTTCTCTTAGTCTGTAAATGGACATTCTTCAAGATCACTGCCGAGGTCAGTTTTCACATGCACAACCGTTAAAGGGTTCAAATGTTGATGGTTTATGGGACCACAGGGACCAAATGGTATTGACGTATTCTAACAATGAGAAATTTCCACAGATAATGACAAGCCTTGAATCATTCCCATTGTGAACCTTATTGGTTGTACACTTCCATACTTTTATGACATTCGCATACATGCTGACCATTCCATTCAATTTACCACTATGGGCTTTTTTCATAAATGTGTGTAAGTTACGCCATGTCGTTAATTAAACAACAGACCAATCAGAATATTTGTACTTAAGTAGCCTTTGTTAAAACGGCCCGTGAAGATGTATAAGATATTTTAGTCATACATATATATGTATATATTGGGAAATATGGTGCTCTTATTTAACAACAAGTATAAATTTGTTATGACTGGTTTTGGATGGCATTATCTCAGGTGTCTAGATCGAGTTCCCAGATGGTCTTTTTAACTGTCTGTCTGCTGAATTTCTGCAGACTACATTTTCCATGCTTTTTAACTCTGGATATACTGAATATTTTGAAAACAATTTGACTGAAAGTTGTTTTCAAAATATTCAGTACATCCAGAGTTATTGTCCATTGAAATTATTTTCTGGTGGCTTGTAGCGGTTAGTAATCTAAAACTCATTGCCATATTGTATCAAATATATCACACCTGAATTTAGTAAGATCTCATTTTGAAACCAGCTCATGAATTCCATACAAAATCTTACTAATTGAGTGTGAGCAATTTGATCTGAAATGGCACCGAGTTTGTGAGCCTCTATTTGTCCAATTATGAACAAAAGTGATCTGAAAATTGACAGTACAGTTCATAAATAAGTTTAAAACTTTCCAAAATAAAAACAGAAACATGGTACAATTTTCGACGTGATGTAAGAAATGTTCTGTTCGATATTTTGTAGGTAATTGGACTGGAAGACATTATCTCCGGCTCCAATATCTTCCAATCCAATTATGTTCAAAATATTCAACAGTACGTGTACATTTTATTTTGTTTTGGAAATGTTAGAGGCAATACTTCCGAGATATAAATGAATTAGGAAATGTTCAATATTTTCGTTGTAATATAATGGTTCTGGTGTATTAATTATTACTACGTATCAACTTTTATACACATTCTGACTACATTTGTATGTCACCCATATTTTTATGGGTTATTGTTTTTTCTTGTAATAGACCCGCACAAAAATGTTTCTAAGATTTATTTACGGAACTGGACAAATTGGAGAGAACTCAGAAAATCCTAAATATATCTAGACAGTTAGTGAAAATAGTGTCGCCAGTGTGCCGCAACCTTCCCGTTGGCTCAAAAATCGAAGCCGAACACCACCAAGTGTGGAACAACTAATTTATAGAGCCGATATCAAACGAATTAATCAGGTGCCGATTGTAATTATAATATTTGTGAAGTTCATAATTCTCATCTTTTTTACTATTGAATGGTAACATTTATAAGAAATGCATGGCATAATTTAGAAATTGATATATTGCTATGCGTATTATAAATTGCATAGTTGTCTGCAAAAATGTATAGCAATTAACTCTTTCACGGATAAATTCCCCGGTATATCGAACTCCGAGCAAACAAATAGGAAAGCTGATGAATATTTTGAAATTAATATGACTGGAAGTCATTGCTGCCTAAGGCAGCAATGGCTTCCGGTCATATTAATTTCAAAATATTCAACAAATATAAGGTAAGGCTAAAGCAGCAATGGTTTCCAGTCATATTAATTTCAAAATATTCAACAGAATATACTATACATAGTAACGAATTTACTTTTTCAGGGATTTGTCGTTAATTGCGTACAAATTTTGCATAGCAGATATAACTATGCATGTTGCAGAATGTATAGCAAATGCCTAAATATGTGTAGCAAATTGAGATGCGATACCAAATAAATCATGCCCTGAAATGATATTCAAGTGTGAGTTTTATGCACATACTTCTGGATATTAAATTTTAAGATCTGTCAGCTATTAACCTTTTAATGGCCAAGCCGGTGAAAAATCAGCTTCTGTAGTGATCATGGCGACCGTCCATCGTGTGTCTGTCCGTTGTCCGTCAACTGTTCCTTTAAACGACTTCTTCTCAAGAACCACTGGGCCGATTTGAATTATATTTGGCAGGCAGCATCCTTAGGGCATAGGGATCCAAGTTTGTTCATACGAAGCCAATTTGGCCGGTGGCCATCTTGGATTTTGGCCGATTTTAGGAAACTTGTTTTAAAATCTCCGAAACCGCCTGGGGGTTGTTATTACACCGCAAACATCCATTACCGTTGAATCACTACTTGCTTTCATGCCCCCATATGCCTATACCAACTCATTGTACCCTTGAAGGGATCGGACAGAAATATTATTAGGGACTAAGGATCATTAAAGTTTGTTCAAGGGAAGTTGATCCGTCAAAAAACATGGCCGCACCCAGCCAATCAAAATATAGCGTGTTTGGCGGCCATATTGGATTTTTTTTTATTTGATGGATTTTGAGGCTGAAATTGGTTTTATATACGTTTTTGGGTATTCTGATCTCAAATTTACAATTTTAGAAACTGTCGGATAATTTTGGATCATTTTCCCACCAAAAGCTCTCATCCCTTACAGAAATTTAAGCGTGCGATAAGTGAACGATGTTAGCTCGCAGTGTTAGTTCGTGCAAGCTATCCATAAGCACACAGCGTTAGCTTGCGCAAGCACACGATAAGCTTGTATTTGAAACATTGCGAGGTTGCATGAGCTTGCACAAACAACATTTGCCTACCCGCGTGCTCCCGCAACCTTAAGCGCATGCTCCCGCAACCTTGTCCATGCTTAACCGCACGCTCCCACAACCTCGCGCATGCTTGACCGCGTGCTCCCGCAACCTTGCGCACGCTTGACCGCGTCCTCCCACAATCTCACGCATGCTTAACCGCGTGCTTCCGCAACCTCGCGCACTCCTGCAACCTCACGCACGCTTAAACATGCGCTCCTGCAACCTCTCGCATGCTTAAGCACACGCTCCCGCAACCTCACGCACGCTTAACTTTAATTAGAGATAGTAATCTTTTTGACAGGCTCCAGGTGAGCTAATAATGGATATCAAATATATAATTTCAGCAATGCATTAACGCTGTGCGATACCCTGTTTGATATGTTTGCTATTAATGGCCATAATAGACAAAACCAGCCTCTGCTATGGTCTTGTCGAATGTCCATTGACAGGCCAAGGGAATACATTTTTTTCTAATTTTACCACCAGAATGTTACTGGCTCGATAACCCAGCCAGTCATTCATTTTAGTGATACAAAGTTCCACTCACCATGCTAAACTGTTCTCGCTGTGGCAGTCTAAAACAGTTTCAGAATGTTGTTCACGAACGGCGAGAAAGGACAACACATATTTTCATGATGTTCTATTAAATTAGTTTCATATTGGGAATAAAACAAAATTGTGAAGTTTATTTGTTGAAATGAATTTTGCAATGGCTTATATAATGCACAAATGTATTCCCATTGTTGATGATTGTACATCATATTTGTACGAAACTAGAAGTATGCTAGCTCCATCTATTAAATCCACAGACCTGTATTGCTATAGACCATTCAAAGGCGATTTTTCCTAGCAGTATTTTCTAATATCTAACATATTATTGTGAATAAAACCTTACAATGAACACAAACGGAATCTCGAGAAACGTCAACAGTTGATTGTGACAGATCTATTTTGTAGTTTTGTGTGACATTTTACCGGAAATATTAGTCCCGCGAATCTTCCCAAGTTTCTCATTCGGTTGCTGTTGTATTTACTTTCTATAAACATCCTGCGCAGTGGAACATGCCGACTTGCAGGATTTGACATAGATTATTTTTCGTGATAGACAAATATACACATAGGACTGATGGCGATTTTTGCACTTATTTTCATTTCAATCCCTGTCTACATTATATATCGAGAATACTATTATCGGCGAGCCAGAGAAAAACACGACCACGTTTTAGAAAAACAATCTTATCGGGAAGGGTTTTGGCGCATTTAGGCTTATCCTGTTTTGTAATTAATTCATGTGCGACACGGAAAAATGTCGCCTGGCATTTCGACCTCGTCCTGTTTGTGTTTATCATTTGGCGCGAAATGTTTTGCTTTTTGCGCGCATGTTTTGCTGCTGTCACATTTTTTGTTAGCTTAATTCTGAGCTGTACTGTAGCCATCCAAATGACATCCGGTGTCGGATCTAAGTAGATAGGGATACATTTCTAGCTATGCCCCACCCCTTTCTAGCTAAGCTCTGCCCATTTCTAGCTATGCCCCACCTATTTCTAGCTATGCCCCACCTATTTCTAGCTATGCCCCACCTATTTCTAGCTATGCCCCACCTATTTCTAGCTATGCCCCACCTATTTCTACCTAAGCTCCTCCCATTTTTACCTAAGCTCCTCCCATTTTTACCTAAGCTCCTCCCATTTCTACCTAAGCTCTGCCCACTTCTGTTGCTGCAGCTCCCAGTCAAATTAGTTTCAAAATATTCGTCAGAATGTTTATTAAATTGTAAATTTATCAGCGACATACAATTTGTACGCATGGTTATTGGTGACAGATTTTTTGGATTTTTGTGCGGAGCTATGTTATTTTGATTGTGACATCAGATAACATGTGACGTATTAGATTGCACAGCATCTACAAAATCCTGGCCCTGCATAGAGATATAGCAAAAGTCATGATGTACACAAGAGTCATTTAGATGGAGGGTTAAATCAGATTTCTCAGATCTTGAGATGGTCATAATCTGAATGTCATATTTTATACAGTACTCATGTATTTTGTATACAGTTGTATATGATTGAAATGTTGTTTTAAAACCAATTAAATGTATTATTTCTGTTCTGTCTTCATTTGCCCAACCCCTGAGAGTCAGGTTATTTTGTACTATTTATTGAGCCCTACAGGAAATGAAGCATGGTTCGACATAGCCACCCAAAAGATGTCTTGCATCCGATCTGAGAATTCATGAATCCAGTTTCTCCGTCAATCATATGAAATCATAATTACCTATGTGACATGTAGGCTGATGTCATAATGAATTACTTCATGAATGACTCGATTTACTCTGTCTTAAACGCTTAATAGTCTGTCAGGTTGTACGAATTGTATGTCTACTATTTAATAAACATGCTGATGAATATTTTGAAACTAATTTGACGGGGTGCTGTTGCTGCCAAAAATATTCAACAGCTTACATGTATAATTTTCTGGAAATTGATAGTCAGGGAGTTCAGGGATCAACCGATCCCAGATTGATCCCAACGCTTTTCAAAATGCCATGATGACTCGATATCTGAAGAAGCTATTTTGTTTGATTGACTGAAAATTAGTCAAAGTGTATCCTCTTAAGAACGAACCAGATTTAACCAAATTTGGCTTAAAGAACCCTGGCGTGGTAGGCTTCAACACTTCTAATATGAAATTTGAATGGTCAAATGTCCATCTTGCATTTTCCAAAAAATGTTTGGTACATTGTAAATTGGTCAAAAGACTACTCATTAAACGATTGGCTGATTACAACCAAACTTGGTGTGAAGGATCCTATGGTTATAGGCTTCCCAATTGAATATATACAGAAAGCTGATTGGTCAATATTTTTGATGGCCATATTGGATTTTCTGAAAATTTATGGGAAATCGGTAAGACACTGTTCATTAACCGATTGGCTGATTGAAGCCAAACATGGCGGTAATAATCTACTAGTCATAGGCTTCTAACCAGCGAATCTTTTTCATGTCTCAGTTCAGGACTCGCTCGTTTCCATTGAAAAAGGGGTAATCCAATTCAGCGTTCTCCACCAAAGTGTATAAATGGATACTTGCATAAACCACTAGAGGTTAATCATGGTTGAATTTGGGTTCGTTGTCGAGGTACCCCGTTACACCGATCACATATCCGAATGACCGAGAGTATAATCGGATAACAGTATCATGTGGTACAAATTCATTTCACATGGTACAAATTCTACTGGATTATTCCTGCATCTAGCGAGAGTAAGTGTGCGCATGTGTACATATGTAAAGCAACCACGTGATACTTCCGATCGGAGTAACTCGACAACGAACCCGAATTCAACCCATAAATGGACTGAAATTAAACCAACTGACTAGATGTATGGCTTGATTGGATCTCCAACAGGAGCTGGTACTGCCTTCAATCTAGTAGCTCACACTCCTAAGGAAGCAGAGCGTGAGAATGCCCCACTAATATGAAATCTGTCACAGGATGCCCAAATTTTGCACGTTAAAAATGCATGGGCTCGCTCTACACAGACAAAATCATTGGCAACTGCAAAACACGAAGCATTGTGTACCTCATCACCTATCTCCACTGCTGTTAGACGTATATAGGTGAAACCACGCATGAATTCGGAATTAGAATACAGGAACACTTCAGCAAGTTCAAGAAAATAGGATACCTGACGGACTCCCCAGTAGCCTGCCACCTCAACTATCCTAATCATAGATAGGAACACATGTTCTACCGCATTGCACACGCCTTGAGAGGTGACCCCAATGCAGGCACAGACACGCCAAAAAGGAGGCCTTCTGGATACACCTACTCCAAACAATGAAGCCTACTGGCATCAAGCATATTGGATAAAGGGTCATAACAAGCCCCTATCCCTCTCATACCATCTCCCAACGTAATAAGAGCCTGATCTTTAATTTAATATTGTCAGTAACCGGTTCCTTAAACTACATTGAGGTAATCTTTTCATAATAAGCAATGCAAACCTCCAACATTAGACCTCGTCCATGGATGACCTATGCTAAGAATGAGGTCATCTTTAAAAATTAGAGATCTTAGCACTTTAACCCTTGAAATGTTAGTATCACAATTTCAAGGTAACTATACAAGAAAGCTGTCAAATATTTTGAAACTTTGACTGGAACCTGTAACTGGAATAAACAGTAACCGCTCCCAGTCAAATTACTTTCAAAATATTCAACATAATATCCCTTAGGTCATTTATCGTTTCTGTTCCGTAAGGGTTAACCAGAAATGTGGTTGCTATAATGCTATCCAACCATGAAGCTCAACTTTATGACGTTGCAATGAACTATGAAACTTGACTTCAAATATAATTATACTTACAAATGTTAAAGAAGACTTATCAATGCAGTGACCATGTACTGTGTGTGACCTTTTTACCCCCCAGTCATTTTGTCAATTCCTCTCATTACAAGGAAGCATGTGTCCAAGATTGTGTCCGGTATGATTAACCAAACACAAGCTATAAACCATGTAAATGTGATATAGGTTAAGCGAAACGCAAAAACTTTATATTGAAAAGAAAATTTAACACGGTCACAGTGACCTTGACCTTTTAACCTAATTGTGTCATGCCCTCATTATAGGGAGGCATATGTCCAAGTTTGGGTGAAGTATAATTAATCCAGCTTGAAATATGAATCAGTAACTTGAGTTTAAAGCTGTCGTGACGTCACAAGAATAACAGCTACTGTGCCCAGAAAATATATATGGATGTGTACCCTTTACCCTTAAATCTAATCAGGTG
Source organism: Chaetoderma sp. LZ-2023a (assembly GCA_034401795.1). Lineage (NCBI taxonomy): Eukaryota > Metazoa > Mollusca > Caudofoveata > Chaetodermatida > Chaetodermatidae > Chaetoderma > Chaetoderma sp. LZ-2023a. The sequence continues at coordinate 117,300,370 of CM067359.1, forward strand.
AGCTACTGCCATATTGTTTGCGTTTCGTCTACTAAGACCATTTCCAGCACACCAGCCGTCGCTTACTATAAACGATTGCCCAAATCCTGTAATGACAGCAGTAACTCATTGGCCGTGAGTAAACCTGGCTGACTAAAATTTCTATCATTAATTCATTTCATGAAAATGGACATTCATTCCACCACTGAAACTGTAAGAATGATAAAGATATGTTCATGCACATGCTCAAAGATATGTGACATATATTTCTGTAAAAAACTCATAAAATTTGGTGGCTGTACCTTCTTGCCGGTCTTTTCATGTCATTAGGCGAAATTCCCTTTTTGTAGGAGATTTTGGGATAAATTTGTACAACTGCTAATATTCTAGTTAGTCAATATATGAATGAATGGCTGGATAGATGGATGGATGGATTGGCACTATTTTTTATGGAACACCACCAGCACGGTGCCACAAACTGCAACCACCAGCACCACCATTAGGGCCACCAATAACAAAACTGCCACCCCACCACTGCCACTATCAACAGCACAAATCCAGCTCCACTAACACCACCAACAGCGTTGCAACCCTGAAGCCACAAACACCACCAGCAATAACAGCATCGGAACCACCCACCAGCACAGTCACCACCAACAACAGCACAACCACCCAGGCATGGGGCGAAAGGCATGGGGAAACGGGGCCTAAACCCTTTTTCAAAGGGCTTGCAAATGTGCTTAAGCCCTTTAGTCCCAAAAGGGCTTTGGGCTTGTGCTTGTGATTAAGCACATTAAAAATACCATGTGCTTTCAAGCCTTTTTTCAAGCCCTTTTTAAATTTTCACCTTGAATCAATACTTATAGTTATCAAATGATTGCTCTTTGCCATTCTACACATATGCTCCTGCTACATATTACTGATAAACCTTTGCTGCTTATTTTGAAATTAATTTGACTGAAAGTAAGGCAACAATATGTCGAGACAAATCATTAGACAACACCTAGCAGCTTTCAAAGCCTATCTAAAACATTTTTTGGTGAATTCGGAATGAAATGGCCTTATTACACGTAGTCATTATTTTGAGAGAATGGCCACAGACCCTGTTAAATATTTGGAAACTAATTTGACGAGATTAAGCTGTTGCTGCTTTAACATAATTATTAACACAATCTCAGCATGATACTTTGTACATCATATATAATTAGTTTTATCTGGCCTGTCATGTCTGTAGAGCTGCAAAACATTAACGCATTTTACTTCATATCCACTTTACTTAAATAGTCGTTACACTTTATAAATATCTCAAAAAGCTGGTTAAAAGGGAGACAAATACAGACATCTCTGAATAGCTTGAAAGCAAGTTACATCTGTTTCGGTCAATGTCCTTTCAAAATGTTCAACACGGACAAGATTTAGCCACATTGAAATCAACATTCTGAAAATTCAGAATGACATAGGCTGAATGATTGGTGGTGTTAACTGACCTTTCTAGCTGCTCTGCTTATCTGTTCAATACAATAGAATGAATTTCACACCTGCCTGTTACCTACCCTTCCTATAACAAGATATATCCCAATGTCTGTCTTGTAATTACACAAATGTAGGTAATACTACTGAATAGGAATGTTCTTTTAATGTAGGCTCCCACCACTCCTCACAATGGCCCTCTTTTGATCTATCTCTGCCACTAGATAAGGCTTGATAAAATTACTTCTTTACAATGTAAATTATATTCTGTCAAATATTTTGAAATTATTAGTGCAGCAGATGTTGCTGTCATCAGCAACATGTCACATTATTTTTTTAATATTCTGCAACATTCCCTGTATGGCTGTCTTGAAAGTAAGATATTTTTGATGGCAATAATTAACCATTTAATGGTAAAATATGGTCAGAAAATGCTGATATATGCAGACCAAGAGATGACAATTTTTTAGAATTGCAACTAGAATCAATCCATCCAGTCATTCCAAGAGTAAAATTTAAGAATTAACCTTAAATTTGACTATAGATGGACATTTCTCAAGTCGACTGCGGAGGCCATTTTGGTAGACTTGACCAGTACAGGGTTAAACCTTACAGAACAGATATGAGAAATATGTTATGATGTATGGAATATTTTGTTGAACATTTTGAAACTAACTTCATTGGGAGCTGTTGATCTATGTGAGCAACATATTTCCGGCAAATTAATTTCAACATACACAGCTTCTCGATGGATTTGTATATTTGATTTGAAAATCTCAATGCTTAAATGGATAAGACTTGGAACTTGTGAATGTGCACCTAGCTTAAGTAGCTTTATCCCTTTCCCTGTTACATGTTAAAACTTTGCTAATTGCTGTTTATTCTAATAATACTACAAGATGTTGCGGAGAGACGTTTTAACAGCACTATTCTCAAAATTAATAAATTGATGTGATAATGATTTTGCCTATTCTCTACATGTTACATGTATGTATACACTTTTGATCAACCTTTAAATCAAACAGAATTATCAATTGGCTATGTAATTTCCTCAAAAGTGCTTAAGGGCTTGCCCTTATCCCCTTTGCAAAGGGCTTGTGCTTGTGCTTAAGCCCTTTAAAAACAGGGAGGGCTTGTGCTTGTACTTAAGCCCCTTTTTAAATGCAAGTGCTTGTGCTTAAGCCCTTTGAAAGCAGGGAGGGCTTGTGCTTGTACTTAAGCCCCTTTTTAAATGCAAGTGATTGTGCTTAAGCCCTTTCAAAAGGCTTTGACCCATGCCTGCAACCACCACCAGCGCCACTAACAACAACACCGGATGGTCATTGTGTTGTTGCTGTTGGTGTTCCATACAAAATAGTGCCAATTCACTCTTACTCACACTCGCCTTCCCACACTCACTCTTTCTCTCACTCATGCGCACACACTCGCTCGCTCGCTCACCCACATATTGACTAACCAAAACATAACCAGTTGTATATTTTACCCCAAACGTCGCTAGAAAGGGGAATTCCAGCCAATGAGTGTGAAGTGGTCTGTGCAAATGGAGACTGGCAGGAAGGTACATATAGGTATATTACTTAGAAAAAATAGGCACCAAATTTTATTAGTCTTTCAATAAATATTTGTCAGGAATAGGGTTGAATGTGTGTATAAATATATATTTATCATTCTCACGTCTTTAGTGGTGGAATCCATGATGTTTCCCGAAATGAATTACTGATAAAATTGTCAGTCAGTGTGCTTTTTACGTGTACTGGTGCCATTTCAGGATTTGGTGGAATGCTTTATAGTAGCCGAGGGACGGTGTGCTGGAAATGGCCACAGTAGACAAAGTGCAAACAATATGGTGGTAGCTTACGTGGGTCCATGTTCCCTATTAGCTATCGTTACTCCAATAGAATACCATGAGTGTAACGATGTCGCTATCCTAACTATAGCTTCGGGAACATGGACCCTGGTTGAATTAACGGTACACATCAATATATAGACGAACCTTATTTTCTTTTCAATAGTAGCATTTTGTGTTAAAACTGTCATGACGTCACAAAAATAACAGCTTGTGTAAAATATATAATTATAAATCTTTTTGCATAGTAGCTGTTATTTTTGTGACATCACAATAGTTTTAACACAAAATGGTATTGTTGAAAAGAAATTAAGGTTTGTCATTAGCACACTGACCTTTGACATTGTGATGCCAATGTAACTGTAATGAGATTTCGTTATCAGGAAGCATTTGCCAAATTTGGCCCAGTATGCTTAGCTCTTCAGCCCTCATATCAGCCAAAAACGGCTTCTACAGTGGTCTTGAGAAATGTCAATTTGCAGACCAAGAGAAGACTATTTTAGGAAATTTATCACTGGAATGACTGGCTCGATAACTTTCAAAAATAGTCTTCTCTTGGTCTGAAAATTGACATTTTCTTTGAAAAAGTTGAAATTTTCATGAGCAAATTCAAGCGTTAACCAAACGTGATACCACTAAGTTGAGCCAATAAGAGGCCATAGGGCCTGTGACGTTCACCTGGACCATTAGCACTTGAACCATTCAGAGTTAAATAGACATGATGGGTAATTTTCGGAAATCCAAGATCGACACCCTAAAAAATTGACCAATCAAAATTCTCATACAATTTCTTGAAACGTCTCATCATAGGATCGTTCCATCCAAGTTTCGTTTAAATCTAACCATTGATTAAGTAGTAGTAGTAGTAGTAGTAGTAGTAGTAGTAGTAGTAGTAGTAGAGGGAATCGCAATAGCTCGTATGACTTTGTAAAGTTGTGCTAAAAATGAGTGAAAGAGTAAACAATTAATCACTAAGTCATACAAATGCTACGTGATAGATGTCTTTTGGCACCAAATGCTGGTGGTTGGTTAACACAGGTGAATTATGGTCTTATGACCCCTGTCTTAACCATTTAACACTTAAATTTGTTCACGAAAATTTCAATTTTATCATTCAAAATTTTCAAAAATTGGCTTCTCTTGATCTGCAAATGGACATTTCTCAAGACCACTATGGAAACCGTTTTTGGCTGATATGAATGTTAAAGAGGTAAATGGTTAAAGATCCACGATCTTTAGTCCAAAAGCTGTTTTAGCTCTACAATATTTATTTATTTGTTTATCTCAGGTGAGGTGACCACAGATTACCAGCTTATGGGTGTACAGGTAGTGATTCGTCATGGCGACAGATCACAAGTATATAAAGAACAAGGTCGTGATAAACCTCATATTCCATGCACGATCTCCGCAGAAATGGCAGAGCAGCATCCCCGGATCAAGTCCTACATGAGTGCCATGTCAAAACTTAAACCACAAAACCTCGATAACGTGAACACCCTCCTGTGGGATCTTGAGGTGTACCCACATCAGGAAATATGTGACTTAATTGATGCAGATTTAACAGGACTCGGAGCAGTCCAACACATTCTTTTAGGGGAGTTCCTTAATGAAAGATATGTTAAATACTGGCAACTGTTTGAAGCCGGGTTTGAACCAAGTAACTTTTTTGCACGTACAACATTAGTCCCAAGGACGTATCAGAGTGCAATGGCCTTCCTATATGGCTTCCTTCCAGCATTCCATAGCAAGGAATTGCATATTGAACAAACACGTCATCTGGTTTTATGCCAGAATAAAGTGTCAGTCGAGAGATGTACATGTCCTATTGTTAGCAAACTCTCTGAGAAAGCGGCTAGAATAACGGCATCATATGAAAGCCAAAGTTCAAACTATCAATCTATAATAGCAGAAATGAAGCAGGCTTATGGTGGACAAGTACTGCCTCCTATGAGCGCACTAACTAATATTCTTAGTGGTGCAGTTTGTCATGGGCTGCCTTTTCCATGCAACGATGAAGCAGAGAAGTGTGTTACTTTGAAAATGCTTGAACGTTTATGGGAATACATGGATCAACGATTATGGCAGTATTCCGATCATGAGAAAGTTAATAAGAAAATCGCAACCCTTGAATCATTTCCCTTGTTATGCGAGATTGTTAATAATATGCAAAGTATCAGGTATAGTAAATCACAGTTAAAATTTGTCCTGTACTCAGGTCATGATACAAGCATTAGCTCACTTCTTGTTCTTCTTGGTGCCTTTGATGGCCGCTTACCTTCGCTTGCTTCGAGGATTGTGTTTGAACTCTATGTGAGAAAAGGTTATCCGCAATTCTTTGTGCGTGTTTTATATAATGGTGAGCCTATCACAGACAGAATCTCGTTCTGTAAAGATGCGGTCACGGATCAACTATGTGATATTAATTACTTTATTAACTTTGTAGAGGGCGGAGCGCTACAGATGCTCTTCCAGAAGAGTTCCTATGAAGAGATATGTAATTCATAATAACAGGATTCAGGGACAGTACATGTTATGATTGGCTGGTACACATGGACTTATTGTACAAGTTAATCCGCAACCAATAACATTAATCATTAAAAAAAAACTTCACATTTAACCCTTTAATGGTCAGACTTGGTTGAGAGATTCTAAATATTTCCATTTAGAATGTCCATTTGCAGGGCAAGAGAAGACTATTTTTGACAATTTACCACTGGAATGACTGGCTCGGTTACCGAGCAAGTCATTCCAGTGGTAAATTTTCAAAATTAGTCTTCGCTTGCCCTGCAAATATCCATTCCACAAGACCACTTCAGCAGACGGTTTTGGCCGGCATGACCAGTAAAGCGTTAAATCCCATTATTAAAGCTGAACTGTCATACAAAAAGAAGCAACATTTAACCCCTAACCCTATCAATAAATTTCTTTTTATGGTAAGTTTTATGACACCTAGTATTACTTTAAACCAGATCAGCCTAATATATCCTGCTGTACTATAAACAAATTACCCCAGTACATTGACCTCAGTCAGCCGGTAGGCATTTGCACGGATGCTTGGTAGCTAAGTAATACACAGGCGACCGCTCTGCATATCGCTGTGCTTTGTAGTGCTTATTCATCAAATAACACACCTGTCTAACAGATAGCTCACTGAGTAAATATCTTTAGTGCAGCTCAGAACTGTTGTGATCGCCTTGTTTAATGAACCAATGCCCGAACTCATTGCACTACCAAAAATGGAAATTTATTAATAGCACTGTGGTACTGGTAAGAGTTAAGCATTTGTTATTTTAGCATGATTGTTCAGCTTTAACATTACCAGACTAACCACTAATTAGTCAAATCACTTGCATGAATGCACGTACATGGTATTTGGGTTGCTAACTGTTTTATGTGACATGTTTTATATATGTCAAGTTACTGCTAAACATACCAACACAGTCGGAGTCTGTATATTTTTAAATTTTCAGAGAGTTGTTCCGGCTGATTAAAGCTTATCCCAGTAACTATTAACATTTATGTTAACCCTTATATTGCAGAATGTTATATTTTATTTCACCGCTTTCATACTCAAATTGATAGTGTCTGTTAACCATTTTGGGAAGTTAGAATGGATGGATGCGATCTGTCACTCAAGTATCTGACATCATAATCAATTGTCGCTAGTAGCTGATGTCACAATCATAATGACATAGACTCAAATTGTATGTCTTTGATGAATCTACAGCAGCAGCAGCCCCCAGTCAAATTAGTTTCAAAATATTCAATAGCTTACTTGTATACTTACCTTGAAATCTTGATTTTGGGAATTCAGGTTTTAAAGCAATTCCAACTTGTGTAGAAAGTGGGTGGGGCTTAGAAAGTGGGTGGGGCTTAACTAGCAATAGACCTTTCCAGTTTTAGCTATGCCCTGCTCACCTCTAGCCAAGCTCCACCCACACCTCGTCGTGTTGGATTGATCGATCCCCGAATGCCCTGACTATCAATTTCATGAAAACTATACTGGTAGAGTGTTGAGTATTTTGTAACTAATTTGACTGGGTGCTGTTGCATTCTACACGTCATGTAGTTGATTATGACGTCATATGGTGGATGGATAAAGTGGAAAGGTCAATTGGCAGGCCACAACTAAGGGAAAGAAACCGGTGACTTCTAACATAGTGATTGGGGAAGATTGCCTATAAGCTGCCATCCAGATACAAATTGAGTCAATATGACCTAGTCTCTAGAAAATATACCAATGTACCTTAAAATTTAATTGTTTTATCAAAATATTTTGAAGTATTGGCTCATAATTACTTGATACTAACACATTTTGGCAGATACAATTAGGAGAATGTGGTGTAGAGGTGCATATTCACTCCAAAATGCTGAAAATAAAATTTTAAATTATATACTTTGAGGCTTAATTTGTGTGCCTAGATGTAATGAAACAAGTCCCTAATTAAACTCACAACTAAACAAATTATAATAATTTATAAGCAATGAAACCATTACAGGTTAAGATTTATTTTGCTTCACTACATTGATTGAGCTAAACAATTTAGGCCGCTAAAAGTATACAATTTTAACAATTTTATTTCCAAGCACTCTGGTGTAAATATGCACCTTAAAGTTCAAAAGAATGGTCAACATCGGTTAGTTGTATTTAAATTTCCCATGTCACAATATAAAATAAGAATGAAATTTAAACAAAATGCATTGACACAATTCCATCAGATAAGAAAATTGAGACATTTAATTGAGACTTTAATCCTTTAACCCTCGAATTTGTTAAAGAAAATTTAAATTTTCTCATGGAAAATGTCTATTTGTAGACCAAGAGAAGACTATTTTTGAAATTTTACCACTGAAATGACTGGCTCGGTTACCGAGAAAGTCATTCCAGTGGTAAATTTTCAAAAATAGTCTTCTCTTGCCCTGCAAATATCCATTCCACAAGACCACTTCAGCAGATGGTTTTGGCCGGCGTGACTAGTAAAGAGTTAAATCCCATTATTAAAGCTGAACTGTCATACAAAAAGAAGCAACATTTAACCCCTAAACCTATCAATAAATTTCTGTTTATGGTAACTTTTATGACACCTAGTATTACTTTAAACCAGATCAGCCTAATATATCCTGCTGGATAAGAGCATTAGTTACTCCAATTCAATAACACTATATATTTAGATTCCTACCAGTCTAATTAGTTTCAAAACATTCAAAAGACTATTCCATGCATCATAAATAATTTGTTGCTTCTGGGATGTACATGTTAAAGGATTTAAGTTATCAGTTACAATGCAGACTGGGTCAGGGTGACCTTATTTCTGGTAAGTACATATCAACAGTAATCTTTCCTACGATATACCATTATTACCACGCTATAGCGCATGTACAGAATGTCTCAGAAATAACTTAACATGTTTCCAAAACAGAATAAATGTACTGTCGAATTTATATGGATAAATAACACAGGATCTTTAGTTTGATATACCATTTATTAAACTATATAAACCTACTAATATCTTTGGCTCAGGGTGCAAGCTCAAATCCATAAACTACTGTTTTAGGCTCATAAACATTGGCTCCGATTAGCACGGTCGTTACTAAATGTAAATGCTGAAGGAGCGTCGGGTCTATGAGCCAGATGGACTTTGGCTTGCTCATTACTGGTGTGTAGCAAGTTACAAATTCAGTCGTAACGTATGCTGTAGACTAAGTATTGGATCTTAGTAGACGGCTATATTACAATTGTAGCGATGCTTTAAACAACTGTAATAATTCTATATTGCTACATGTCGGACCATGAGTAATTATAATGAATCCATTGGGAAATTTAAGCTAAATGCAATTTGGCTTTAATATAGCGCTGTGAGTCGAATATGTTGAACATAATTGTATTGGAAGACATTGCTGCCTACAGGGCGGTGTCCATTAGCGCGTCAGATGTTTGCTTATCAGTAAGCATTTTGGTTGCGAGGTGTGTCCATAGGTACGTCTTTATACCATATATTTTCTACTACTTACGACAAGTTGTGCGTGAAGACAATTGATGTGTGATGTCATTTGCATTTATTTAACATGGTTTTATTGGTTTTAATCACTACATGAAGCGACCCAAAGTCATGTACGCCAACATCTATTAACGCGTACATAAACACGTTAATGGACATGCCTCTATTCAATTTAATAGAAAATGACTTTAAACGTGTACGTGTTCACCGCAAACGCGCTAATGGAGGCCACCGTTAACCTGTCTTGTATCAACAGTGCCTCAAAGCGCTCAAAATACCATATATCAATTAAGCATGGTCAATACTTTTCAAGAAATTTTAATATTAGAAGACTATTTTTTTTGTAAACTTACCTCTCCAATTTTTGACCAGCTTGACCACTTAAAGGGAAGAGTATTTTTTTTAATTTACCTCTGGAATGACTAGCTCAGTTACCGAGCCAGCCATTCCAGTGGTTAATTTTCAAAAATACTTCTATTGACCGCCTAATAGACATACCTTAAGACCAGTGCAGAGTTGTGTTGGTCAGTTTGACCATTAAAGGATAAGTTGATACAAGCGCGGTTAAGGCAGTAATGTCTTCCAATCCAATGGACCTTTCCAGTTTTAGCTATGCCCCGCCCATCTCTAGCTAAGCTCCATCCACACCTCGCTCGTGTTGGGATCGATCGATCTCTGAACACCCTGACTATCAATTTCCAAAAAACTACACAGGTAAGCTGTTGAATATTTTGAAACTAATTTGACTGGGCGCTGTTGCTGCCTAAGGCAGCAACAGCGCCCAGTCAAATTAGTTTCAAAATATTCAACAGCATGTTTATTAAATAGCAAAGAATTACAAAGATATACAATTCATACAACGTGTCGGACCATTTGAGATTTGGTGAGTCTAAATGGAATCCTTTGTGGCGTAATGATTATGACGTCATCATACACGCGCTGAGCGGATTATAACATCATACGAGGTCAGATGATGGATGGATACTCTGGAAAGGTGAATTATGTTCAAAATATTCAACAGAACATTTCTTACATCATGTTAAATATTGTACTAACTATCACGTTTCCGTTTTTGTTTTAGAAACACGTTAACATATAAGTTGTACTATAGGCTCAAGTGTTTATATTTCAGACAGTGTGTTAGCCATTTGAACCCGAAAGTCCAAATATGAAAAATAATTTACAATACAAAAACTATTCTGTGGAAAATTCTGACGCTAATTTGGTGACGTCTGCTACATATGGCAGCAACAGCTCCCAGTCAAATTAGTTTCAAAATATTCAACAGCTTACCTGTATAGTTAGTCACGTTAAAATTGAGAATCTGAGAAATCGGGTTTCAACCTGTTAATCAAGATATACATTTTTTTTTTTTTAATTTTATATTTTGTTGTCAGCTGTGTTCAACTGAAATGTCTAGAAGCACATTCCAAAGAAATATTACATATGTTTGTATATAACAACCAACCTCTGTTAATTTCTACTCATTTGTATTGTGTGCTTATTTATGTAAAACATATCAACTAATTCTATTTATAGAATAAATTAATGATACATGATATTGTTAAATTTCTCTATAGTGACAGGGATCGTAAGTTGAGCTCATGGCTGTTTTCTGCAGGTCTCCAAGACTCCCGTACAGCGTTTTCTCTCGTCCTGTTGGTATCCACCAAATGTGGTTTCGTTTGCCGAGATTGATGCAGTCCTGTATCACATTAATTAAGACGTAGAGTGGGATTCTTTTGTAGCATTCTCACCCCGCCTTATTGATGTCACGGGTGCCACACAATGGATTTTATGTGTCTAGTGGCTTTCTTCCGCTTGTCTCCAAGACATGGAGATCTGGTCATCGGGGTCTGAGGACAGGAGATGAAAAATCCTAAATTGCATATTGCTCTTAGTATGGGCTTCTGATATGAAGTATCCTGATACAGGGGTATCATAGCATATGTGCTTGCGGAAACTAGTGATTTAGCATAGGTGCTCTTGAATTCTGATCTGAACGTTCTTTTCATTTCTCCCACTTGTTGTTTTTGCGGTGTCCTCATGTGGTCATATATATCACGTTAACCTTATGGTTCATCTGATATACTGAAAGTTGAGGAACCAGTTGATCCCAATGATGGTTCTGATACTGAAGGTAGTAAGAGCCGGTCAGAGTTGTAGATGGCTGTCAAGGCGTTTTCTAAGAGAATAAGCTTTAATAAATACGTAGGCGGTGATATGGCTTGCTTTAGGTTTGGCAGCCTGACGTCTCCTACATATGGTAGTCAAAGTCTGAATACCCCGAGCCGTGGTGAAACGGCTCTTTATACTTTTTGAGTGAGCCGTTCAGCTCTAAACGTGCATTTGATTGGTCCAAATGACGTTGTTAATGGTGATCTCAATTCTGATTGGTTGAGACATGTTTGACAATGGGCAGCCGCTAGCTGTTCTAGAACGGCTATTTGGTGCGGTGCTGGACCCGATGAGCCGCCGGTTCTTGTCTTAATTGGTTTTAATGAAGTTACTGTATATAATGGGCTGTGATTTTCAGCAATTAGAGTGCGCTGTTGCGCATGCGCATGCTGCTGGTGAGCATGAAGGTGGTGAGCATGAGATGATAGTGATGTTGGACGAGGATGTTGAATTTGGTGGAGATGGAAGGCCAAGATGATGATGAGATATGGTGATTCAAACACTATCGATGCTATATTCTTTTGCGCACAGTTCCATGTTTAGTTTGCAATTAGACCTTACATGTTTTACGGTCTGGCTATAAGGAAGATGTGATAAAGATTCTGTGAACATGTATACACATGTACAAATAAATACATAGTTGGCTGCCAAACCTAAAGCAAGCCATATCACCGCCTACGTATTTATTAAAGCTTATTCTCTTAGAAAAAGCCTTGACAGCCGTCCACAACTCTGACCGGCTCTTACTACATTCAGTATCAGAACCGTCATTGGGATCAACTGGTTCCTCAACTTTCAGTATATCAGATTCAACATCCTCATCCAACACTGCTATCATCTCATGCTCACCAGCGTCAAGCTGGAAATCACAAAAGTAAGCAAGAGGCCCGAGGGGCCTGAATCGCTCACCTGGAACATAGGCATTTAAACTCGAAAGGCGATTGGCTATAAGTAGAGGTTCTGGAGTTGTTTGCGAAAACTAGGTCATCCAAGATGACTATTAAACATATTTGGACTTTTGCCCTAGATGATGTTTCACGAGTCTTGAATTGATTCCACAAGCGGTTTCAGAGTTTTTTAGACGTTTCTAAAAATCAGCCAAAATCCAAGATGGCCGCTGGCTAAATTGGCCGATCGGCTTCGTTTGAACAAACTTGAATCTCTACACCATAAGGATGCTTCCTGCCAAATATAATTGAAATCGGCCCAGTAGTTCTCGAGAAGACATTTTAAATTTCCCATTGCTTTAGTATGGGAGCTTTTGGCGGGAAAATGATCCAAGATAGCCGACAAACCATTTATCTGAGTTTCGAAAATTGTAAATTTGATATCAGAATACCCAAAAACATATAAAACCAATTTCAGTCTTAAAATCTATCAAATAAAAAAATCCAATGTGGCCGCCAAACACGCTATATTTTGATTAGCCATCTGCAGCCATGTTTTTTGACGGATCAACTTCCCTTGAACAAACTTTAATGGGCCTAATCATATCTGTCAAATTTCAGCCCGATCCATTCAGCGGTTCTGGAGAAGTTATTTTCACTAAAACTAGGTCAACCAAGATGGGGGTTGAACCATCTGGGTAATCAAGTTCCCTTGAAAAAACTTGGTTCAGCTCTTGCCCTAGATCATATTTCATGAGGTTTGCATCAATCCGCCAAGCGGTTTTGGAGAAGATTTTTAAAGACATTTCCTAAAATCGGCCAAAATCCAAGATGGCCACCAGCCAAATTGGCCGATTGGTTCTTCCTTTGAACAAACTTGGATCCCTCTGCCCTAAGGATGCTTCCACCCAAATATACACCTCAAAAGAAGTAATTCCCCCCCCCCCCTAAATAGTGGCCAATATTTTCTAAAAGATGTATCTAATTGTAATGAAATTTCGCACAGATCATTAGTTCGACTATGTCAACCATCAGCAATAAAGCTTATCCCATATGTCGTGTTTTGCCTCAATGCGCTTACGCTAAATGCAAAATTGACCCATTTCAAAAATTGCGGAGAACAAGCAATACAGATTTTATGCAGTAACAAGAGAATCATAACAACAGTTAGAGTGTAGAATGCAGATTTTTCGGTAACAGTATTGACTATCCATTAATTTCATTACTTGTAAACCATAATAAAGATTTCATTTCAAAATGTCAAAACATGTGTTACATCATAACAAACTGTCAACAAAGGGCTTGATCACATTTAATAATGAGTGTATCCACCATTTTTCTCTATCACATTATTGCAACATGCTCTCATACTGTTGATGAGGCGGGTGATCCGATGTTGTGGGATCGCCATCCACTCCTCCTGCAACAGCTGATGGATGTCACCAAGAGCAGTGACGTCAGTCACTCTCCGGTACACCGCTCTCTTTAATTAGTCCCACAAATGTTCTATTGGGTTCAGATCTGGCGAGTTTGCTGGCCACACGATCCTCTCGATGCCATGGTTAGTAAGAGTCATTCACAATTCTTGCGCGGTGCGGATGTGCATTGTCATCCATGAACACAAAACCATCACCTATAGCAGTACATGTGGCTCCAGGACCTCGGCAAGACAGCGCTCGGCATTAAGATTACCATTGATTGGAATAAGTTTGTTTTTTCTTCTTGCGCTGATCCCTGCCCACACCATCCCACTTCCTCCCCCAAATGCTGTGTTAGGCTGCACACAACATTCAGCATATTGTTCACCACGACGACGCCAAACCCGAGACCTTCCATCAATGTGGCGAAGGCAGGCGCGCGTCTCATCACTAAACATGACGTTTGCCCACTGCTGCCTTGTCCAGCGAACGTGGTCTCTGGCCCATTCAAGCCGTGCTTGTTTATGGCGTAATGACAAGGCTGGCCTCTTGACCAGGCGTCGAGCATGCAGTCCAGCAACACGGAGACAGTTTCTCACTGTTTGATCACTGATTCTTCTGGCTCCAGCTCCAGCAGCTGCGTGTAGCTGATCCCTGATGGTGCGTGCAGTTGACATTCTGTTTCGAAGTGCTGTTTGTAATGAAACGATTTTGATGTTGCGTTGTGGCCATTGGTCTGCTACTTCTCAGTTGGTCATTTACCTCACCATGCTGCTCGAATTTGTGATGCAACTTTCTTATTGCTTTTGGGGTAACACCATTCTACCCGCAACTTGCTTCACACCAAAATTTGCCTCCAGAAGACCAATGGCAATTGCCGTATCCTGGTTTGATAAACGTGGCGTTATTGAAGCACAGAACTGCGAACACGTTACTCTATGCACAACTAGTGACAGATTCAGTGATATTCCTCTGGCAAAGGCCATGTCCAATTTCGCAATTTTTAAAATGGACCACTATTGCATTTAGTGTGTGCTCGGTCAGGCATGACTGACCTTATGAGGTAATCGATTTCACATATTAGCGCTATAGTGGCACTAATCACCTGTGAGAATTTTTATTACAATCAGATATATATCTTAGAAAAAATTGGACCATATTTAGGGGGGGGGACTAACTTTTTTTTAGGTGTATATAATTGAAATCGGACCAGCTGAAAACAGTATTTCAAAATAAAATAAAAAATGCTTCTGAAAATACTCTAAGCAAAAGTTTTTCCTTGCACTACTTCTAGTAACACTCAACTATATTCACCATGGTCACTAACAGTGATTGTAGGTATCATGTAAGTCCTCTGAAGAGCTCCAACACGGAGCAAAACATTACAAAAGTCTGAATCCTTCTAGCATCCTCCACTTCCCCTGATATAGCCCATTATATACAGTAACTTCATTAAAAACAATTAAGACAAGAACCAGCAGCTCATCGGCTCCAACACCGCACCAAATAGCCGTTCTAGAACCGCTAGCGGCTGCCCATTGTCAAACATGTCTCAACCAATCAGAATCGAGATCACCATTAACAAGTAATGACATCATTTGGACCAATCAAATGCATGTTTAGAGCCAAATGGCTCCCTCAAAAAGTATAAAAAGAGCCGTTTCACCATGGCTCGGGCTATTCAGACTTTGACCACCATATGTAGCAGACGTCCGGCTGCCAAACCTAAAGCAGTTCTTAGCACATGCACAGTAGACTGTTCTGCTTGTCCACACGGGCACATAGGGAAGATACCAGACGAAATTCATTTCTGGAACAGTGATGGTCAAATTAGTTTCAATATATTCAACACCTGTATAGTTAGTTACCTTGAAATTTAGATACCGGTATTTGGGAATTTAGGTTTCAGTTTTAAATCGATTCCAACGCACATAAAAAGTGGGTGGAGCTTGTCTGAAAATGGGCGGGGCATAGCTAGAAATAGATTTCTCCCTTTATCAGGTGCTGATTCCATTATTATGAGACTAACATGTTTAACACAGAATTTAAAGAAATTAAAAAAAAATCAACACTGATATAAAATTTAAGTAGAACATTTATTTGTCAATGCTTCTACAATATAGATCCTGAAATTTTAACATTGTGTAATGTAAAATTCATGCAAAGGTAAAAATGCTAAGTTTGCTGACCAGCAGAAAGGAAGCCAAGTTATAGCTTTTTACAAAACGCATAAAGAGATGGCTACTTGACTCCCCTTGTTGTGTAAACAACTATGATCACAGATGTGAGATTTATCACGAACACGCCAAGGAAATATAAAATATAAATAATCTGTATAAATTCTGGCAAGTTTCCTTACATTCTAAAACTATAACGATTCTAAAACTACATGTAAATTGTAGTTAACTGTTTCAACCTTACAGAACGTAGATGACAAATTCCCTTTAATGTAAGAATGTTACGTTGAATATTTTGAAACTAATTTGACTGGAAGCTGCTGCTGCTGCCTATGGCAGCAACAGCTCCCAGTCAAATTAGTTTCAAAATATTCAACAGCCTATCTGTAGTTGTCTTGTAATCGAGACAATGGAACTTAAGGATAAGCGGGATAATTCCAAAATACAAGTTTTGGAAGATTTAGTAGACAGTTCTATGTTTGGATTGAAAATAGCTATATAATAAAACTGCTTTCAACACCAACCACCACCCACACACACACACACACACACACACACACACACACACACACACACACACACACACACACACACACACTCTCTCACTTCAGCCACACAGCCACCCAGTCACCTTATTATAAACCCACCCTCTTGCATGCACACACACACCCTACCACATCCCATTCCACTTCCATTGCATCCTAGTTTCACAAAATACATGCACGCACACACATACACACACTTAAACTATGGGTATAATAAAATAAAAATCATTGCAAGAGTACACTCAGTAATTAGTTTGTGGTGTGTGTCTGTGGAGCTATATACTCAAGTGTGTGTATGTTTATACATGCATACATCTATATGTGTTCTGCAAATAGCGTGCATGTGAGCGTGTGTGTGTGTGTGTGTGTGTGTGCGCGTGTGTGCGCGTGTGTGTGTGTGTGTGAGATGCACTTGTGTGTCCGTGAAGCTATATATGCAAGTGTGTGTATGGTTATACATGCATACATCTATGTGCTCTGTATGCGTACATGCGTGTGCGTGCATGCATGTGTGTGTGTGATGTGCCTGTGTGTATGATCAAATGTATGTAGGTTGTGTGCATGCGTGCGTGTGTATGTGTGTCTTGATCTGATGAATAGTATATGTAAGTTTATGTATAGATGGTAATACTAGAGATGATAAAGGGAGGGAGCACCCATCCCAATACATCCCGTACAACTCTCTCTCTCTCTCAACACTGGACAAATATTTCAGTCATATACATCACAATACAAGAGAACGTTTTATTTTTATTTGGAATATTTGGGCAAGTCTTAACTTCAACACTTAAGCCGGCAAAAGCAGCCTCTGCAAATGGTCTTGTGAAATGTCCATTTACAGACCAAGAGAAAGACTATTTTGAAAGTTTGCCACCAGAATAAACCAGCCAATCATTTCAATGACAAATTTCCAAAAACAATCTCTTGGCCTGCAAATTGATATTTTCTATGAGAAACTTGACATTTTTTAACAGATTTGAGAGTTAAAGGGTAAAATGTCATAGATATTGTTTAAGAGGCTCGGGACGAACAACTGGTTGGCCACCATCTACCCTTCTCTGTGAAGCAGGTGTTGTGGACATGTACAACCACCATATGCAATCTGCTTCCATTATCTGTTTTTCTCATTTCCATGTGTGTTTTGTCATAATCCACAAACAAATTATTTATAATATCAAACTAAGAGAGTAATTACTAGAGAGTAAATATGAACTATTTGTTTCTTCAAATAATTGAATCATTTTTTTATCAAATATTTTGTATTCGTATTGGCACACACACACATGGAAATGTGGCTTTATTTTACACGCTTATGTATTTCCTCAACATATTTACTCTTTACACTTCTATCCTCTCTTAAACCGTTTAATGGTCAAGCCAGCCAAAATCAACCTCTGTAGTGGTCATGAGGAATGTTCATTTGCAGGCCACAAGATGACAATTTGTGGAAATTTATATCTTGGCTTCCTTGCTAGCCTACATAACAAAGCTAGTCATTCAAGTGTTAAATTTCCAAAAATAATCTCTTGGTCTGCAAATGGACAAGAGGTGAATTTTATATTCTCTTGAACATTAAATTAGATAGAGCAAAATCTCATTTACTTTATTTACCATATTTAAACAGTGTTCTTTTCATGTTCTTATTATTTTTATTTTTTTTAATGCTTTGTACAAGTTATTAAAAACATCATGATGTATCAAGATATCTGTTTGGCTTAACACAGTTCTGACTTAACAACATAAAATTTATTAGACAACAAAATTATGTTAAATTAAGTTAAATAAATCACAAAATTTCACAATATATATGAATAATGTTTTAAAAATATCAGAATTTTAATGATTTCTTAAGTGTTCATTATATATTTACATATTTATTGCTTAAAACAATTTTAAAATAAAGCATATTTATTATAATAAATTCTTTCCAATTTAAATTTAAATTCAGGTGTAAATAATCACAGAATATTAATAAATACTTTGTACAAACAATTTGTGTTAAATTCTATATCATTACTATTGTTGAAATAAATAAATTAAATCTTTCCGTACCCCCTTAAAATTTAGTCTACCTAGGATGACATCTTGTGCATGGTGAGATCAGGTAAGCCAATGAGAAACGGCGATTGATAAATACAGATGACGGCATTATGAAGGAAATCAAGTAATTTACTTGGCAATATGGCTGTCTGTATTCTGCGATGATGGCTCACACTGGCTGACCTGCTCAGCAAATTTAGAGAAGAGTTGGGACTTTTATGGCTGATACGAGAAATTACAGAATTAAATTTTTATCTATCTAATTTAAAGAGAGTGATGAAGTATGGCAGAGTAAACATGTATCATTAGTTAGATGCAAGAGGCCAGCTGGATCATCTTTAACTCTTTGCTGGTCAACCCATCCAAAAATAGCTTCTACACTGGACCTGAGTATTGTCCATTTGCAGGCCAAGAGAAGACTATTTTTGCAAATTTACTACTGGAATGACTGGCTCGATAAACGAGCCAGTCATTCCAGTGGTAAATTTGCAAAAATAGTCTTCTCTTGGCCTGTAAATGGACAATGAACATTCATGAAACAAACATTATAATTATTTTGACCATTAACCCTTTCACCAACAAATCTCTGAGAAAGTAAATTCTTTTCAATATAAAACCTATTCTGTTAAATATTTTGAAATTATTTTAACTGGAAGACATTGCTGTTTAACGCAGCAATGGCTTCCAGTCAAATTAATTTTAAAATATTCAAGTTTTCCTGTATGGTTATCGCGAAAATGAGACATGGGAAATTCATCTGTGAGAGGGTTAAAACATTTCCTATGGGAGGTGACTTGTTCTAAAAGACAACCTTTCCATAGTGACCATTTTTAGATGACCACTAATGAGGTCAGCGAAGATAGTTGTGACTGAGCGTAATACGCCTCTAGTTTTATAACTGTATTATGTGGTATTTGAGCCTGGCAACTGGTGATCTTTCATGTTGTATTATATACACTTGGAAATACCAGATTAGTACTTTATGAAATGTACTTGTCCATGAAGATCGCCATAAACAACATTATAATCTGGATTGAGTGTTGAGCAAACCGCTGTCACGGCGCAGGGGCAGGCAAGCTCACCAGTCTGAAATAGAAACGATGAATTACTCACAACAAACTTTCTCAGCATTTTCATAGCACAGTAATACCTCTACAGATCAACCCTCAAATTTTTCAAGAAAATTTAATTTTTTTTAAAAGAAAATGTCCATTTGCAGACCAAGAGAAGACTATTTTGACAATTTACCACTGGAATGACTGGCTCGGTTATCAAGCCAGTCATTCCAGTAATAATTTTTCAAAAATAGTCTTCTTTTGGTCTGCTAATGGACTTTTCTCAAGACCGCTGTAGAAGCCGTTTTTGGCTTATATGAGAGTTAATGAGTTGATAAATTGCAGCCCTTCATAAACAAGTGGCCCAGGGGCCTGTGATGCTCACCTGGACCATTAGCAATTGAACTATTCGCATTTAAATAGACATGGACAACTTTCAAATATCCAAGATGGCCACTCAACAACTTGACCAATCAAAATTCTTGTTTGAAATGTCGAACCCTAGCACGATAGGATCATGCCACCCAAGTTTTGTTGAAATCGGGACATTGATTAAGGAGTAGTGTTTTAAATGGGTCCGCTGCCAAGCGGTTTAGGAGGATATATTTCCAAGGATTTCTTGATAATTTTTGAAAATCCAAGATGGTCACCAAAAAATCAAAATTCTCGATTGATATGTTGAAGCATGACGTGTTAAGATTGTTCCAACCATGTTTAGTTATAATCGGTCCATTGATTAAGGAGTGTTTTAAACAATCCCGGAAAATTCTTTGAAAATCCCAGATGGTCATAAAAAAAAATCAAGCAATCAAAATTCTGAATATCAGTACTAGACCCTACCACTATAGGATACTTCCAAACAACTTTCCATTTTTAGCTATGCCCCGCCCATCACTAGCTAAGCTCCACCCACACCTCGACATGTTGGAATTGATCGATCCCCAAATGCCCTAGCTATCGATTTCCTGAAAACTATACAGGGAAGCTGTTGAATATTTTGTAACTAATTTGACTGGGTGCTGTTGCTGCCTATGGCAGCAACAGCACCCAGACAAATTAGTTTCAAAATATTCAACAGAATATGTATTAAATAGTAAAAGCAAACAATTTGTACAACAAAGCATAGATCGTCTTCAAATATGCGTTTGTGACGTACTTATCGACATCATTCATGATGTCATCCATTATGATGTCATTCTACACACCGCGTAGATGATTATGATGTCATATGATGGGTACATACTCTGGAAAGGTGAATTGACCAAGCAAAATTCTGAATACAAGTTCTGGAGCTTATGCATAGTTACCTTGCAATTTAGATTATGAAAAATCAGTTTTCAAAGTTTCAAATCGATTCAATGGGTGGGTCATATCTAGAAATGGGGGGGGGGGCATAGATAGAAATGGATCCCTCTATTACTTCGGGACAATCCCAAACAGAGAGAACGCTCACATATTGAGGTCTTGAAAATTTACCACTGGAATGACTTGATCGAGCCAGTAATCCCAGGGGTAAATTTTCAAAAATAGTCTTCTTAATAAATTTTCAAAACTAGTCCTTGTTCTGCATATGGAGACTTCTCTAGCTCACTGCAGAAGACATTTTGGGCTGCTATGAGTGTTAAACGGTTAATGTAAAGGAATATTGTGAAAGTAATTTGACTGTAATTTACCATTTTTGGCTAACTTTTTGGTTAAAAGGGTTAATCTGGTGTTAGCGAGGTGGAGCAAACATCTAAAGACACAACCTGGTAGAGTATGATCGTATAAGACTTATGCGCCTGAGGGAGCAAACATCTAAAGACACAACCTCGTAGAGTATGATCGTATAACACTTATGCGCCTGAGGGAGCAAACATCTAGACACAACCTGGTAGAGTATGATCGTATAAGACTTATGCGCCTGAGGGAGCAAACATCTAAAGACACAACCTGGTAGAGTATGATCGTATAAGACTTATGCGCCTGAGGGAGCAAACATCTAGACACAACCTGGTAGAGTATGATCGTATAAGACTTATGCGCCTGAGGGAGCAAACATCTAGACACAACCTGGTAGAGTATGATCGTATAAGACTTATGCGCCTGAGGGAGCAAACATCTAAAGACACAACCTGGTAGAGTATGATCGTATAAGACTTATGCGCCTGAGGGAGCAAACATCTAGACACAACCTGGTAGAGTATGATCGTATAAGACTTATGCGCCTGAGGGAGCAAACATCTAGACACAACCTGGTAGAGTATGATCGTATAAGACTTATGCGCCTGAGGGAGCAAACATCTAGACACAACCTG
Source organism: Chaetoderma sp. LZ-2023a (assembly GCA_034401795.1). Taxonomy (NCBI): domain Eukaryota; kingdom Metazoa; phylum Mollusca; class Caudofoveata; order Chaetodermatida; family Chaetodermatidae; genus Chaetoderma; species Chaetoderma sp. LZ-2023a. The sequence goes on from CM067359.1 coordinate 117,322,261, forward strand.
GTAGAGTATGATCGTATAAGACTTATGCGCCTGAGGGAGCAAACATCTAGACACAACCTGGTAGAGTATGATCGTATAAGACTTATGCGCCTGAGGGAGCAAACATCTAGACACAACCTGGTAGAGTATGATCGTATAAGACTTATGCGCCTGAGGGAGCAAACATCTAGACACAACCTGGTAGAGTATGATCGTATAAGACTTATGCGCCTGAGGGAGCAAACATCTAGACACAACCTGGTAGAGTATGATCGTATAAGACTTATGCGCCTGAGGGAGCAAAAGGGTTTAATAAGAGGAAATCTCGCCTTATTTTATACTAACCATTCAAGTGATAGAATTTGCCACTCATAATCCATCCCTGACATTTTAACTCTTTATCATTTTAATTAAATTTCCAAAACAAACCTTAAAGGGAGCATGCAAAGACTTTGGATACATTCTATGTGATATATTCAGTGCAGCCAGCTCTTTCTTGTAAATCTGGGTTGGTACGTTGTATTTATTAACCCTTTCATGACAGCTAGCCAAAACTGGTCTCTGCAGCGGTCTTGAGGTATATTATTTTTGACAATTTACTACTAGAATAACAGGCTCAATAACAGAGCCAGTCATTCTAGTGGTAACTTTTCAAAAGTAATCTCTTGGCCTGCAAATGGACATTCAGTATGCAAATGGTTTGATTTCCTTTAGCAAATTTAGCCATTAAAGGGTTAAATGACAAGCCTATTTATTTTCATGACACGTTAATGTCAGTGATAATTTGACTCCGCAACTAAAACAATTAATCTAGTAGTGTGTGCATTAACCATTTAATGGTCAAGCCGCCCTCTGCAGTGGTCTTAAGGAAGGGCCACATCCAGGTGAAAATAAGACTATCTTTTAAAATTTACCACTGGAATGACTGGCTCGATAATCCAGCCAGTCATTCCAGTGATAATTTTCAAAATTTGTCCTATCTTGGCCTGCAAATAGACAAAAATTAGAAATTTTGAAAAATCTAGACCATTAAAGGGTTAATGAGAAACATGGCAGCAGTGCAAATTCACTCACCTGTTTTATGTATCATAGATGGATCCAATTATGCCTATGACCCGCCCATTTCTAGCCCCGCCCACACTTTGCCTGTGGTGGGATCGATCAAACTGTGAATTCCCAGAATCCCATTATCAAGGTAACCATACAGGTAAGCTGTGGATATTTTGAAACCAATTTGACTGGGTGCTGATGCTGCCATGTGCCCGGTCAAATTAGTTTCAAAATATTCAACAGTTTATTAAATAGTACTCATACAATTCGTACACTTGACAGACTATTCAAGGAATGCAGTTTTTGACTTGGAAACTTGATAAAAAAAATAAGCTCAAACTATATTCTTGTACACACTTTTAAAAACCCTTGAGAGGCACTACAAAATGTGCCTAGGGGGGGTGGGGGTGGCAAACGGTATTAGTTTCTTACTTGTATTAAATCATTGCGCCATATCTTCAGTGTATGGTCACGTGAGCCAGTAATGATGTCATCAGTTTGCCTGTTTGAAGCTAACACCGCCTGATCTGTATGCATCTGAACAGACTGCAAAGAAACATAGTATTAGCCTAATCAACCCTTTAACCATCGAATTTGTTTTTATAAACTTAAATTCTTTCATAGAAAATGTCCATTTGCAGACCAAGAGAAGAGTATTTTTGAAAATTTACCACTGGAATGACTGGCTCGGTTATTGAGCCAGTCATTCCAGTGGTAAATGTTCAATAATACGCTTCACTTGGTCTGCAAATGGACATATCTCAAGACAACTACTGAAGCCATTTTTGACTGATACGAGTGTTAAATGGCTAAGTAGGGGTAGTGGTTTTCCGTGATAATGGATAACGGAATTCACGGAATTGCTAATG